>OY757011.1:141679809-142074809 GCA_963580285.1 Lucinisca nassula | reverse complement strand
AGTTTTTATTGCATAAATGCCTATGCTAAGCTTTGTATGATAATGTGGCACCAAATGGTCATTAAAAACACAATAAAAATACACTTTAAGGAAATCTTGTCCCCTTATATTGCAACTGATTTTAGCACAAAAAGTAGACCTGAACCCATATCTAGCAATCAAAAACAATGTTACCAGTTTCTGACTTTTCTGAAATTTGTTTGCTATATAGAGGATATATGTGGCCTATTTTATATGCAATATCTTGGGGTGACACAATCAGTAACACATCTAACACTTATGGTGAAAATCTCATTGTTTATAAATTTTCATGAAAAGTAGAAGTAATTTTGAAAATAAATTTATCAGAAAAATTAAAAGACATAGATAGACACATTTACATTTTTTTTTGTATCAGATTAATCCTTATAGAGTTCTGTTGCCAATCAAAGCAACAAAATTTGAAAATAATCATACCTATTGATTTAAGACTAAAAAGTTCACAGGTGTGTATGACCTCTACAGGGGACTACCCCAGGGAGCTCTCCTGAGACCTATAGTAATTTTTCAAATGAAACAAGGTTATATATATAGTTGATAGTACTCAAATAAACAACAATTAAAGTTTCAAGAAAATCTGTGCGTGGGCAGATTTGGAACTCCCCCTTTAGGGGTGACAGATTGTGTTGACTTCAAAATTTATTCGGAAAACAGCTGAGCTTTCTGCAAACAGTGTAGGCTCTGATCAGATGCAATCTGATCAGGGCCTGCACTGTTTGCCAATTACCCATTTTTAGGTTTCCAGCACAAAATGGGATAAAGGACAATTTTTATGTCCCCAACTTCGAAGAAGTTGATGGGGCATATTGGTTCTGTCCTGTCCATCAGTCTGTCCGTTCGTGTGTCCGTCTGTCCATTACGCTTTATACATATGTGAAACAGAAGAATGGTTTGTGCTAGGACAGAAGCATTTTTTTAATTATGTTTTTTAGCTCACCTGTCACGTAGTGACAAGGTGAGCTTTTGTGATCACATTTTGTCCGTCGTGTGTGCGTCCATCTGTCCATGCATCCGTACGTCCGTAAACAATTTCAAATAAGTATATCTCTAATACCCCATGGTCAATCTTGATCAAATTTCATGAGAAGCATCATCAGGTAGGGGGAAAGGCTGCATAAGGTTTTTGGGCTGATCAGATTGGAATTCTGGTTGTTATGGCAACATATAGCTCCCATAGACTTACAATGGGAAAAAATTAAAATATCTTCTTCTCTGAAACCACAGGGCCCAGAGCTTAGATATTTAGCATGTAGCAACGGCAATTGGTCACCTACATAATTCCTGCCAATCATGCCCCTGGGGTCCAAATTGGCCATGCCCCAAGGCCCCTTCGCTCCCATAGACTCATAATGGAACAAAAAGCTTCAAAAATCTTCTTCTCGGAAACCACAGGGCCCAGAGCTTAGATATGTAGCATGTAGCAACGGCAAGTGGTCACCTACATAATTCCTGCCAATCATGCCCCTTGGGTCAAAACAGGCCACGCCCCAGGACCCTTTTATTTCCTATAGACTCATAGTGGAAAAAAGCTTCAAAAATCTTCTCTGAAACCACAGGGCCCAGAGCTGAGATATTTGGCATGTAGCAACGGCAAGTAGTCACCTACATAATTCCTGCCAATCATGCCCCTGTGGTCCAAATTGACCACGCCCCGGGGCCCTTTCCCTCCCATAGACTCATAATGGAACAAAAAGCTTCAAAGATCTTCCTCCCTGAAACCACAGGGCCCAGAGCTTAGATATTTAGCATGTAGCAACGGCAAGTGGTCACCTACATAATTCCCGCCAATCATGCCCCTGGGGTCTAAACAGGCCACGCCCCGGGGCCCTTTAGCTCCTATAGTCTCATAATGGAAAAAAGCTTCAAAAATCTTCTTCTCCGAAACCACAGGGCCCAGAGCTTAGATATTTGGCATGTAGCAACGGCAAGTGGTCACCTACATAATTCCTGCCAATCATGCCCCTGGGGTCCAAATGGGCCACACCCCGGGGCCCCTTAGCTCCCATAGACTCATAATGGAAAAAAAGCTTCAAAAATCTTCTTCGCTGAAACCACAGGGCCCTGAGCTTAGATATTTTGGCATGTAGCTACGGCCACTGGCCACCCACATAATTCCTACCAATCATGCCCCTTGTGTTCCAAATAGGCGACGCCCCGGGGCCCCTTCGCTCCCATAGACTCATAATGGAACAAAAAGCTTCAAAAATCTTCTTCTCGGAAACCACAGGGCCCAGAGCTTAGATATTTAGCATGTAGCAACGGCAAGTGGTCACCTACATAATTCCTGCCAATCATGCCCCTGGGGTCCAAACGGGCCACGGCCCGAGGCCCTTTAGCTCCAATAGACTCATAATTAAAAAAGCTTCAAAAATCTTCTTCTCTGAAACCACAGGGCCCAGAGCTGAGATATTTGGCATGTAGCAATTGCAAGTGGTCACCTACATAAATCCTGCCAATCATGCCCCTAGGGTCCAAATGGGCCAGGCCCCCGGGGCCCCTTAGCTCCTATAGACTCATAATGAAAAAAAAAAGCTTCAAAAATCTTCTTCTCTGAAACCACAGGGCCCAGAGTTTAGATATTTAGCATGTAGCAACGGCAATTGGTCACCTGCATAATTCCTGCCAATCATGCCCCTGGGTTCCAAATGGGCCACACCTCTGGGCCCCTTCGCTCCTATAGACTCAAAATGGAACAAAAAGCTTCAGAAATCTTCTACTCGGAAACCACAGGGCCCAGAGCTTAGATATTTAGCATGTAGCAACGGCAAGTGGTAACCTACATAATTCCTGCCAATCATTATCCTTGGGTCCAAATGGGCCATGCCCCGTGGCCCTTTAGCTCCTATAGACTCATAATGGAAAAAAGCTTCAAAAATCTTTTGTCTGAAACCACAGGGCCCAGAGCTGAGATATTTGGCATGTAGCAACGGCAAGTGGTCACCTGCATAATTCCTGCCAATCATGCCCCTGGGTCCAAATGGGCCACGCCTCAGGGGCCCCTTTGCTCCCATAGACTCATAATGGAACAAAAAGCTTCAAAAATCTTCTTCTTGGAAACCACAGGGCCTAGAGCTTAGATATTTAGCATGTAGCAACGGCAATTGGCCACCTACATAATTCCTGCCAATCATGCCCCTTGGGTCCAAACGGGCCACGCCCCGGGGCCCTTTAGCTCCTATAGTCTCATAATGGAAAAAAGCTTCAAAAATCTTCTTCTCTGAAACCACAGGCCCCAGAGCTGAGATATTTGGCATGTAGCAACGGCAAGTGGTCATCTACATAATTCCTGCCAATCATGCCCCTGGGGTCCAAATTGGCCACACCCCGGGGCCCCTTAGCTCCCACAGACTCATAATGGAAAACAAGCTTCAAAAATCTTCTTCTCTGAAACCACAGGGCCAAGAGCTTAGATATTTAGCATGTAGCAACGGCCAGTGCTCACCTACATAATTCCTGCCAATCATGCCTGTGGGGTCCAAATTGGCGACGCCTCAGGGCCCCTTCGCTCCCATAGACTTATAATGGAATAAAAAGCTTCAAAAATCTTCTTGGAAACCAAAGGGCCCAGAGCTGAGATATTTGGCATGTAGCAACGGCAAGTGGTCACCTACATAATTCCTGCCAATCATGCCCCTGGGGTCCAAATGGGCCACACGCCGGGGCCCCTTAGCTCCCATAGACTCATAATGGAAAACAAGCTTCAAAAATCTTCTTCTCTGAAACCACAGGGCCAAGAGCTTAGATATTTAGCATGTGGCAACGGCCAGTGCTCGCCTACATAATTCCTGCCAATCATGCCTGTGGGGTCCAAATTGGGGACGCCTCAGGGCCCCTTCGCTCCCATAGACTTATAATGGAATAAAAAGCTTCAAAAATCTTCTTCTTGGAAACCACAGGGCCCAGAGCTTAGATATTTAGCATGTAGCAACGGCAATTGGCCACCTACATAATTCCTGCCAATCATGCCCCTGCGTTCCAAATGGGCCACGCGCCGGGGCCCCTTTGCTCCCATAGACTCATAATGGAAAAAAGCTTAAAAAATCTTCTTCTCTGAAACCACAGTGCCCAGAGCTAAGATATTTAGCACGTAGCAACAGCAAGTGGTCACCTACATAATTCCTGCCAATCATGCGCCTGGTGTTCAAAAGGGCCACGCGCCGGGGCCCCTTAGCTCCTATAGACTCATAATGGAAAAAAAAAAACTTCAAAAATCTTCTTCTCTGAAACCAAAGGGCCCAGAGCTTAGATATTTAGCATGTAGCAATGGCAAGTGGTCACCTACATAAATCCTGCCAATCATGCCTGTGGGGTTCCAAATGGGGCACGCCCCAGGGCCCCTTAGCTCCCATAGACACATAATGGAAAAAGCTTCAAAAATCTTCTTTTCTGAAACCACAGGGCCCAGAGCTTAGATATTTAGCATGAAGCAATGACAAGTGGTCACCTGCATAAATCCTGCCAACCATGCCACTGGGGTCCAAATGGGCCACACCCAGGGACCCCCTTAGCTCCCAAAAGACTTATAGTGGGAAAAAAAAAACTTCAAAAATCTTCTTCTCTGAAACCAAAGGCCCAGAGCTTAGATATTTAGCATGTAGCAATGGCAAGTGGTCACCTACATAAATCCTGCCAATCATGCCTGTGGGGTCCAAATGGGCCACGCCCCAGGGCCCCTTAGCTCCCATAGACACATAATGGAAAAAGCTTCAAAAATCTTCTTCTATGAAACCACAGGGCCCAGAGCTTAGATATTTAGCATGTAGCAATGACAAGTTGTCACCTACATAAATCCTGCCAATCATGCCGGAGGGGGGTCCAAATGGGCCACACCCTGGGACCCCCTTAGCTCCCAAAAGACTCATAGTGGAAAAAAAAACTTCAAAAATCTTCTCCCTGAAACCAAAGGCCCAGAGCTTAGATATTTAGCATGTAGCAACGGCAAGTGGTCACCTACATATTTCCTGCTAATTATGCCCCTGGGGTCCAAATGGGCCATGCCCCAGGGCCCCTTAGCTCTAATAGACTCATAATGGAAAACAAGCTTCAAAAATCTTCTTCTCTGAAGCCACAGGGCCAAGAGCTTAGATATTTAGCATGTGGCAAGGGCCAGTGCTCGCCTACATAATTCCTGCCAATCATGCCTGTGGGGTCCAAATTGGGGACGCCTCAGGGCCCCTTCGCTCCCATAGACTTATACTGGAATAAAAAGCTTCAAAAATCTTCTTCTTGGAAACCACAGGGCCCAGAGCTTAGATATTTAGCATGTAGCAACGGCAATTGGCCACCTACATAATTCCTGCCAATCATGCCCCTGCGTTCCAAATGGGCCACGCGCCGGGGCCCCTTTGCTCCCATAGACTCATAATGGAAAAAAGCTTAAAAAATCTTCTTCTCTGAAACCACAGTGCCCAGAGCTAAGATATTTAGCACGTAGCAACAGCAAGTGGTCACCTACATAATTCCTGCCAATCATGCGCCTGGTGTTCAAAAGGGCCACGCGCCGGGGCCCCTTAGCTCCTATAGACTCATAATGGAAAAAAAAAAACTTCAAAAATCTTCTTCTCTGAAACCAAAGGGCCCAGAGCTTAGATATTTAGCATGTAGCAATGGCAAGTGGTCACCTACATAAATCCTGCCAATCATGCCTGTGGGGTTCCAAATGGGGCACGCCCCAGGGCCCCTTAGCTCCCATAGACACATAATGGAAAAAGCTTCAAAAATCTTCTTTTCTGAAACCACAGGGCCCAGAGCTTAGATATTTAGCATGAAGCAATGACAAGTGGTCACCTGCATAAATCCTGCCAACCATGCCACTGGGGTCCAAATGGGCCACACCCAGGGACCCCCTTAGCTCCCAAAAGACTTATAGTGGGAAAAAAAAAACTTCAAAAATCTTCTTCTCTGAAACCAAAGGCCCAGAGCTTAGATATTTAGCATGTAGCAATGGCAAGTGGTCACCTACATAAATCCTGCCAATCATGCCTGTGGGGTCCAAATGGGCCACGCCCCAGGGCCCCTTAGCTCCCATAGACACATAATGGAAAAAGCTTCAAAAATCTTCTTCTATGAAACCACAGGGCCCAGAGCTTAGATATTTAGCATGTAGCAATGACAAGTTGTCACCTACATAAATCCTGCCAATCATGCCGGAGGGGGGTCCAAATGGGCCACACCCTGGGACCCCCTTAGCTCCCAAAAGACTCATAGTGGAAAAAAAAACTTCAAAAATCTTCTCCCTGAAACCAAAGGCCCAGAGCTTAGATATTTAGCATGTAGCAACGGCAAGTGGTCACCTACATATTTCCTGCTAATTATGCCCCTGGGGTCCAAATGGGCCATGCCCCAGGGCCCCTTAGCTCTAATAGACTCATAATGGAAAACAAGCTTCAAAAATCTTCTTCTCTGAAGCCACAGGGCCAAGAGCTTAGATATTTAGCATGTGGCAAGGGCCAGTGCTCGCCTACATAATTCCTGCCAATCATGCCTGTGGGGTCCAAATTGGGGACGCCTCAGGGCCCCTTCGCTCCCATAGACTTATACTGGAATAAAAAGCTTCAAAAATCTTCTTCTTGGAAACCACAGGGCCCAGAGCTTAGATATTTAGCATGTAGCAACGGCAATTGGCCACCTACATAATTCCTGCCAATCATGCCCCTGCGTTCCAAATGGGCCACGCGCCGGGGCCCCTTTGCTCCCATAGACTCATAATGGAAAAAAGCTTAAAAAATCTTCTTCTCTGAAACCACAGTGCCCAGAGCTAAGATATTTAGCACGTAGCAACAGCAAGTGGTCACCTACATAATTCCTGCCAATCATGCGCCTGGTGTCCAAAAGGGCCATGCGCCGGGTCCCCTTAGCTCCTATAGACTCATAATGGAAAAAAAGAAGCTTCAAAAATCTTCTTCTCTGAAACCAAAGGGCCCAGAGCTTAGATATTTAGCATGTAGCAGTGGCAAGTGGTCACCTACATAAATCCTGCCAATCATGCCTGTGGGGTTCCAAATGGGCCACGCCCCAGGGCCCCTTAGCTCCCATAGACACATAATGGAAAAAGCTTCAAAAATCTTCTATGAAACCACAGGGCCCAGAGCTTAGATATTTAGCATGTAGCAATGACAAGTTGTCACCTACATAAATCCTGCCAATCATGCCGGAGGGGGGTCCAAATGGGCCACACCCTGGGACCCCCTTAGCTCCCAAAAGACTCATAGTGGAAAAAAAAACTTCAAAAATCTTCTTCTCTGAAACCAAAGGCCCAGAGCTTAGATATTTAGCATGTAGCAACGGCAAGTGGTCACCTACATATTTCCTGCTAATTATGCCCCTGGGGGTCCAAATGGGCCATGCCCCAGGGCCCCTTAGCTCTAATAGACTCATAATGGAAAACAAGCTTCAAAAATCTTCTTCTCTGAAACCACAGGGCCCAGAGCTTAGATATTTAGCATGTAGCAACGGCAATTGGCCACCTACATAATTCCTGCCAATCATGCCCCTGCGTTCCAAATGGGCCACGTGCCGGGGCCCCTTTGCTCCCATAGACTCATAATGGAAAAAAGCTTAAAAAATCTTCTTCTCTGAAACCACAGCGCCCAGAGCTAAGATAAACAGCAAGTGGTCACCTACATAATTCCTGCCAATCATGCGCCTGGTGTCCAAAAGGGCCATGCGCCGGGTCCCCTTAGCTCCTATAGACTCATAATGGAAAAAAAGAAGCTTCAAAAATCTTCTTCTCTGAAACCAAAGGGCCCAGAGCTTAGATATTTAGCATGTAGCAATGGCAAGTGGTCACCTACATAAATCCTGCCAATCATGCCTGTGGTGTTCCAAATGGGGCACTCCCCAGGGCCCCTTAGCTCCCATAGACACATAATGGAAAAAGCTTCAAAAATCTTCTTTTCTGAAACCACAGGGCCCAGAGCTTAGATATTTAGCATGAAGCAATGACAAGTGGTCACCTGCATAAATCCTGCCAACCATGCCACTGGGGTCCAAATGGGCCACACCCAGGGACCCCCTTAGCTCCCAAAAGACTCATAGTGGAAAAAAAAACTTCAAAAATCTTCTCTGAAACCAAAGGCCCAGAGCTTATATATTTAGCATGTAGCAACGGCAAGTGGTCACCTACATATTTCCTGCTAATCATGCCCCTGGGGTCCAAATGGGCCATGCCCCAGGGCCCCTTAGCTCTAATAGACTCATAATGGAAAAAAAGCTTCAAAAATCTTCTTCTTAGAAACTGTGAAGCACAGAACTTAGATATTTAGTGTCTAGCAACATAAAGTAGCCAGCTACATAAATCCATCTAACCCTGCCCCTGGGGTCAAAATTGGCCACACCAAGCTCATCACCTCCAGTAGACTTATAATGGAAAAAAAGCTTAAAAAATCTTCTTTTATGAAACCATAAGGCCCAGAGCTTAGATTTTTAGTATGTAGTAACGTCAAGTGGCCACCTACATAAATCCTGCCAGTTATACCCTGGGATCTAAATTGGCCACACCCCAGGGCTCTTTAGCTTCCATAAACTTACAATTGGAGAAACTTCAAAAATCTTCTTCTCTGAAACCACAGGGCCCTTATAATGAGAAAAAAAAACGAACTTAAAATGGGGAAAAAAATCTTCAAAAATCTTCTTCTCTGAAACCATAAGTCCCAGAGCTTGGGTATTTAGCATGTAGCAATGTCGAATGGTCGCCTACATGAATCCTGCCAATCATGCCACTAGGGTCCAAATCCTGTGGTCCCTTAACTCCAACAAACTTATAATGGAAAAAAGCTTCAATCATCTTCTTTGAAACCATGAAGTACAGACCTTAGATATTCAGTATATAGCAACACAAAATGGTCGCCTACATAAATCCTGCCAACCGTGCCCTTTGGGTCAAAATTGGCCAAGCCCCAGGGCTCATTAGCTCCTATAGACTTATACCGGAAAAACTTAAATCTTTTTCTCCAAAACCATAAGGCACAGATTTTGTTTGATTTGAGGTTTTACATCACTGTCAACACTTTATAGGTCATTTTGGAGATGTCTCTTCATATTTTGTGGGACTTTTACCCGACATTGAGATGAAATTACATCTCAAGCCCTGTCGCCCAATGAAACCAGTAGGGTTTATAAGTATGGACACCGCTTTGCCTGAGCTTAGATATTTAGTATGTAGCAATGTCAAGTGGTCTCCTACACTAATGATTTTCTGGTACACAGGTGAGCGATATAGGGCCATTGGGCCCTCTTGTTTAATTATGTGTCTATTATGTGCATATGGTTGGGGGCATAGTACTTCACAAACACATTTTCTAGTTATTTTTCTTATTTCTCAATAAAAATTTTTGTGGGTAACTGTACGAATTGCATCAACGAGGCAATGCAAACAAGTAGCCACAGCATATGTTTCTAACAAGAAATAAGGAAGATTAGCCCTTATCTGGAGCTATGCATGAGAGTACAGTAAAATCCCTGTATTAAGACCACCTTTTGGGCCTGTTCAAAAGTGGTCTTTTAAGACAGACCCAAAGGTGGTCTCTGACCAGAGGATCCTGAATGCAGAAAACACAAAGAAAGAATAACTGCATCTTAGTAAATAAGCTTTAGTAAAAACTTTTCAAAGCAGAATTAGTCTTAATTTTAGGTGGTCTTAATAGCGGAATTTTACTTAATGTGTATTGATATTGGCTGTCGGTGTTTCAGGTCTCGTGAGCAAGAGTTGGAGGCAGAACAGACCCTTGTAGAACACCAGTTGAGAGAACTAGTCGATAAACCAGGTACAGATATAAATACACCTGAACCTCTTGATAACACTTTTCAGTTAGCCCCCGCCCATCGGGGCTTGAAGAAATGCTTCCAGGCAGAGCTGAAACCGACCCGCACATGAGTACTGGTAAACCCCTTAGAGGATCTAAGCCTGCCCAGGCAAAGTGGTGTGAGTCTGACCAGCCAGGCTTATAAACCCTATTGGTTTCATTGGGTGGTAGGGCTTGAGATGTCATTAAAGCCCCGCTTTGAAAAAGTGGGGGCTATATGGGATTTGCCTTTTCCTTGTGATTCTGTAATTCGGTTATTCATGAAACTCAAAAACCATTTGAGGTATTTTGTTGAAACTTCACACAAATGTAAAGCACTATGAGATGATATGCAGAGCACATGAACCATAACTCTGAATTGCCTACTTTTAAAGTAATTGCCCTTTGAATATTGAAAAATGGCAACCATAATTCCATTATTCATGATAACTCAAAAACGGTTAGAGGTATTTTCATGAAACTTCACACAAATGTAAAGCACTATGAGACGATGTGCAGAGCACATGAACCATAACTGGGTTGCCTACTTTTGTAGTTATTGCCCTTTGAACATTGAAAAATGGCAATTTTGACCTTTTCTGCTCTATAACTCAAAAACCGTTTGAGGTATTTTCATGAAACTTCACACAAATGTAAAGCACTATAAGACGATGTGCAAAGCGCATGAACCATAACTCTGGATTGCCTACTTTTGAAGTTATTGCCCTTTTGAACATTGAAAAATGGCACTTGGAATAAACTCAGTACAGTAATAATTTGTGTCAGTTCCATAGGCTGAAAGCTGAAAACATTTTTCTTGTATTTTTCTTTTCTGATAGTGCTATAGCGGGGCTATAGTCAGATCCTCTGACAGTTCTAGTTTCATCTCAATATCAGGTAAAAGGCCCACAAAATGACCTTTACAGTGTTGACGGGGAAATCAAACCTCAAATCAAACAAACAAAATAACACTTTTCATTATATCACAATGGATATACCCCTGTGGTTTGAGACTCGCTCTGGCCACATGTGAGATGGCAAGTTCTGCAACGGAAAGTCAGGTGAGTTTTTGGACGGGTTTTTAAAAAAAAAATCCATCCTTTAAAATAGCGATGTGTGGGCGGGCTTCCTGTGGGCAGGCGTCGTCCCAGGTTTACCTTTTGGTTAACCTTTTTTTCAAAGTGATATTTTTCATCTATTCTGTAGCAGATTGTTTTAATATCAGGACTGATGCATAAGTGGAGGTACCGCTTTCATGTATTATCCAAAAATGGCGCAAAAGACTAAAATTTTGGCGGAAATTGTCATTTTTCAAACTTGCGTTTTTCAGGTTTACCTTTTGGTTAACCTTTTTTCAAATGCAGTGGATAGAGTGCTGGACTACGAATCCTATTGTTGACTATGAATCTGAGGGGCGTGAGTTCAAACCCCAGTGGAGACATTTTTTTTTTTTTTTTTCTTTCTTTCTTTCTTTTTTCATTCTTTTTTTTTCGAAAAAGGTAATATCATAACATTTGGATAAACAAAATGCAAAAACTGTACTGAAAAAAAAACCCGTCCATAATGCCATTAGGCATTTTTCTTGTTTCTGGGTACTCCAGTTTTTGCCAGTCTCTGCTTAAAGATAGGCTCAGAATAAGTGAAATAATCTTGAAAGGGCTGTAAAACCAAAAACCCATAAAAAGTCACAATGGATATAACAGTTTAAAAGTTTAATGTATATATTATATTTTTCTATATAATCTAAACAGTCTGTTTGGATATAACATGTTTGTTTAAATGCAGATTCTGCTTTGGCCCCAACAAGGAGTCTAAAATAATAAGCTTGCACTGTTTTATCAACTGGTAGTAACATATGGACCAAGAAAATTAACTATTGTGGTTCAGTTATTTACAGTATATTTTTGTTAAGGCACCTGCTTTAAGCATGGTGCATTCGATATATGAGTCCAGTTTTCCATCCGTTCGTCCGTCAACAATAACATTCACCGTAGCGTTCACAATAATGTAAGAATCCATTTCCAAGAACCCAAAGAGTCCATCAATGATACATGGTACAAACTTGCATCTTGGGCTGACAATTTTAATTCAGGCATCCATTTTTGACCTTGACCTACATTTCATGTTTCACTGTCTTTGAAAACATTTGCATTCACCCTAGCATTCACCGTAATGTATGAGTCAATTTCTGAAGAACTATAGGAGGCATCTTCATGATACTGAGTCCAAACTTTCATCTTGGGTTGACAACTTAAATGCAAGCATCCACATTTGACCTTGACCTACATTCCATGGTTCACTGACTTTCTTAACATTTGCACCACCCTCGGGTTCACCCAAAATGGTCAAGTTTATTTTTCAAGGACTGTAGAGCTTCATTAATGGTAATTATCCCCCGCCGAAGGCGGAGGGATATAGTTTTGGCGTTGTTCATCCGTCCATCCTTCCGTCTGTCCGTCCGTCACACTTTGTCCGGAACCGTTTCTCATCAACTATTGCATGGAATTAAATGAAACTTGAAATAAATATGTATTATTATGCTGTGGTGATGCACGCGCATTTTTTTCCGGATTTACGCTTTACATCCAGAGTTATGGCCCCTTAAATGATTGAAATTCTGGATTTTTCGTCGTCTCACTTTTTTGTCGGGAACTGTTTCTCAGCAACTATTGCATGGAATTTAATGAAACTTGAAATTAATATGTATTATTATGCTGTGGTGATGCACGCACAATTTTTTTCGGATTGACTTTTTACACCCAGAGTTATGGCCCCTTAAATGATTAAAATTCTGGATTTTTCGTCGTCTTACTTTGTCTGGAACCGCTTCTCAGCAACTATTGCATGGAATAAAATGAAACTTGAAATAAATATGTATTATTATGCTGCCGTGATGCACGCGCAATTTTTTTTTTCTCAATTTTGGCCAGATATATTTTCTTGCAATTCTACACGAAAAACCCATTTGGCGGGGGATATCAATTCAACGAATTTGCTTGTTGGTACAAACTTACATATGACTTTTATGCAAGCATCCGTATTTGACCTTGACCTACATTTTTTGGTTCACTAACTTAGTGAACTATTGTGTCAACCCTAGCTTTCACTTTAATGTTAAGTTCATTTCTCAAGAACTATAAGAGCTTCATAAATGATACTTGATGCAAGCTTGCATCTGGGAATGGCCACTTTTTTTAAAGTGTCCAAGTGTACTTGACCTAGATTTTATTGTTTGGTGACTTTGCCATCCCCCCCCCCCCCCCCCCCCCCCCCCCCCCCCCCCCCCGACAGAATTCTTGTTTAGAATAATTTCCCAGTGTTAAAAGTAAATACTATAATATTATATATTTGTTTTTTAATGGCGAATGTTATGGTACATACTAGGGATGAGCAGGGTAAAACCAGTGTACTGGTAAACCCCGGATTTTAATCCCTTGCTATGAACCATAGTAGGTTTTGTCCATACCAATACTTTGTAATGGCCTGGGAAATATTTAATGCTTTTTGGGAAAGCCAAGAGAAACCTGATTGTCAGCAAGTCCAAGACGGACGACTTTGAAATTGTGAAAAACAGCCATGCAGAATCCAAAATCTGGAGGCATTTTGGCCTCAAAAAGAAAAAAATCTGACTCTCAAATCGAGGAAGGGGCTGCTATTTGTCATCTGTGAGATGCTAGAGGTGGGGGACTTCAAATCTCATGACTCACATTCGAAGGCATCAAGCTAGAGCAGTCTTGAAGCTCTTTTAGGCCAGGGACAGGATACCAGAAAGTTAAACTCAGTTCAGCGTCATCTTTTGAAGTTGGCTGTATTCCCACAACTTTAAACCAACCAACAGTTATAATTGAGAAGAAAAGAAAATCAGAGCAATATTTGTGGTATACCATTGTATATATCATGGTACACACTGTCATCCTGATTTACCACAGTACATTTCCAAAGGCAGTACCCAACCCCAGTAAATGCAATCAAATACATGTAACTTCAATAGCTTCCTTTTTTGTTACGAAAAAAAAAAAAGCATTGACTCACTCAGAAATTTAAGGTACTTATAAAAACAACTTCCTCAAGCTCCCTTTGATAGCAAAGTTTTTTTTCCTTTAAAAGTAGTCGTATGTGAATAAGGAGACAGATCATTTTATGAGAAAATTTCTCCATTTTAGATGTATCTATTACGGTGGATGGCTACAACATGCAGTTATTTCCCCTCCATCCTTTTTCCAAGGGATACAACTTTTATGACATATTCAATTTTCTGTAAACTGTGAGCCTCAGAAAAAAGGGTCACTTAAGGGTAGACTCTGTTCCTTTGTCCCTTTCACTCATTAGCTTCTGAAGTTGTCTTTTTCAAACTTCAATTTTGGAATACATCTGTGATTGTAAACAGGTGCTTTACATGTGTGACTAAGACGAGTGGCAAACAATGTACTGGGTAGATCCAGATGAGATGGCTCATTATGAACCATAACATCTAGACCTACACTGTTTGCACAGGAAAATATTTGTATCAGGCTACAGGACTGAAATGGTTAAAATATTCAATAAAAGGATTATCGTTTGGAAGCAAGATATACACCACAGAACTAAAAAAATATGGAGTGTATAAGTTTTCTTGGCTAGCTAGTTTCGGCGAGTTAGGCCTCATCAGTGACCCTCGAATACTTTCAGAATTCTACAATGGAATAATTGATCCAAAAGGACTACAAAATACAATATACACTACGATGAAGGGCAGGGAGACTTTTTACGGCCACCACTCATTCCGTTAACACCTAATTGATAATGGAGACAAAACTATTTGTGAAAGAGTTGCATCACCGGAAATGACTTAAGGGGAATGGGGAATTTTGTGGAGCATGGTAGCTCAGTGGTTAGTGCACTTGCCATTGATGCTAGAGGCCCCCGGTTTGATTCCTGCCAGTGGTGATACGATTGCAGTGTCCGAACATGCTCCACTGGCATCATTTGCAGGGATGAATGCCACAAGTGCACCATCCTTTGGATCAGGACATTAACTGAGGCCCCCTGTGCAGGGAGAACCATCCCCTGTGCAGGTTTAAAGATCCCTGCCATAATTACATGGTTGCTGTGTAGGCTTTCATCCTTTAAACCAGGAGTGCATGTAATGTAAACCTGCGAGTAATAGTCAAATGTGATCGCAGTATCAGTAGAGAGAAAGAAAATGGGAACACCTGGCAGATTTTTATGCCCCCGCCATTCGAAGAATGGTGGAAAGGGCATATAGCATTGCCCCTGTTCGTCCGTCCGTCCGTGCATCCGAAACTTAAATGCAGTCAATAACTTCCTTATTTCTTGATGAATTTTAAAATTACTCAGCAGAAATGTTAACCATCATGAGAGGATGTGTCATGTGCAAAACCCAGGTTCGTACTTCCAAGGTCAAGGTCATACTTAGAGGTCAAAGGTAAAAAAAGGGTCCGAAACTTAAACGCAGCCAATAACATTCTTATTTCTGAATGGATTTTGAAATTACTTTGCAGAAATGTTAACCATCATGAGACGATGTGTCACGTGCAAAACCCAGGTCCGTACCTGCAAGGTCAAGGTCATACTTAGAGGTCAAAGGTCAAAAAAAGGGTCTGAAACTTAAACGCAATCAATAACTTACTTATTAGCTCGCTTGTACGAAGTACAAGGAGAGCTATTGTTGTCACCTCGGATGGCGTGCGCGTGTGCGTTTGCAATCCCGTCACACTGCGTTAAAGTTTTTAAAATGCTTATATCTCAACAGTCACTCATCACAGACCACTCATATTTGGAACTTAAGTACCTGGGAGGGTCCTCTGATGTTCAAAGAGAACAGACCCCTGGGTTCATGCCCCGGGGTGGGGCTAGGGGTCAAAATCTAGAACACCTTTGTAATTCTGTGTTAAAGTTTTTGAAATGCTTATATCTCAACAGTCACTCATCACAAAGCATTCATATTTACAACTTGGACACCTGGGAGTGTCTTCTGAGATTCCAAGACAACACACCCCTGGGTTCATGCCTGGGATTGGGGATGGGGTGGGGCTGGGGGTCAAAATCTAGGACACCTTTGTAATTTGTTGTATACCTTTCCATTATACTAACGAGTTATAGACACAATTGGTTATACACCAGCCAATCAAGTGACATTGGTTCAAGTGTGAAAGGGTGAAGGTCATGGTGACCTACATTTCACGGTCCAGTGATTTTGCCTTATATCTTGAAGTCTATTTGTTGGAGAAATGTCATACCTGGGAAATTAGTTCCATGTGACTCCACGATTGACCTCAAAATATATCTGGGTCACTGTGACCTATATTTCATGGTTCAGCGATTTTGCCTATTATCTCGAATACTATTTGATGGAGAAATGTCATACCTGGATAATTAGTTCCATATGACCCAATAATTGACCGCAAAATCTATCTAGGTCATGGTGACCTACATTTCACGGTCCAGTGATTTTGTCAATTATCTTGAATACTATTTGATGGAGAAATGTTATACCTGGGTTATTAAATGCAGGTGACCCCATTATTGACCTCAAAATATATCTAGGTCACTGTGACCTATATTTTATGGTTCAGCGATTTTGCCTATTATCTAGAATACTATTTGATGGATAAATGTCATACCTGGATTATTAGTTCCATATGACCCAATAATTGACCACAAAATATATCTAGGTCATGGTGACCTACATTTCATGGTCCAGTGATTCTGTCTATTATCTTGAATACTATTTGATGGAGAAATGTTATACCTGGGTTATTAGTTGCATGTGACCCCATTATTGACCTCAAAATATATCCAGGTCAGTATGACCTATATTTCATGGTTCAGTGATTTTGCCTATTATCTTGAATACAATTTGATAGAGAAAGGTCATACCTGGATTATTAGTTCCATGTGACTCTATAATTGACCGCAAAATATATCCAGGTCAGTGTGACCTATATTTCAAGGTTCAGTGATTTTGCCTATTATCTTGAACACTATTTGATGGAGAAATGTCATACCTGGATTATTTATTCCATGTGACCCCATGATTGAGCTTGAATTAATATCTAGGTCAGTGTATCCTATATTTCATGATTCAGTGATTTTTCCTATTATCTTGAATATTATTTGATGGAGAAATGTCTTACCTGGATAATTAGTTCCATGTGACCCGATGATTGACATGGAAATATATCTAGGTCCTTGTGACCTATTTTCATGGTTCAATGATTTTGCCTGATAATTCAGATACAATTTGATCCTGAAATGTAATATCTGGAATATATGTTCCATGTGACCTGATTATTGATCTCAAATATATCAAGGTGAGTGTGACTTATATTTCATGGTTCATAAATTTTTCCTTATATCTTGAAGTCGCGAAACAGGCGAGCTATGCTGTCTGGCGACAGCTCTTGTTTCTGGATGGATTTTGAAATTACTTTGAGAAATGTTACCCATCATGAGACGATGTGTCATGTGCAAACCCAGATCCGTGCCTCCAAGGTCAAGGTCATACTTAGAGGTCAAAGGTAAAAAAAAATGGTCCGAAACTAAAACGCAATCAATAACTTTCTTATCTCTGGATGGATTTTGAAATTACATTGCAGAAATGTTGGCCATCATGAGACAATCTGCCTCACACAAAACCAAGGTCCTTGCATGCAAGGTTAAGGTCCTACTTAAGACGTCAAATGTGAAAAAAGGGTCCAAAATTTTCTGTGGATGAATACGAACATAGACATATTTTCAGGCGGGGGCATCCATGTCCTATGGACGCATTTCTAGTTTCTGCCATTTTTCAAAGGGAGACAACTTCAGAACTTCCTGTTTGTTTTTCTATAAGTTCTGTCACACGGAAAAGGGGTCAACCTTTAAAGGAGCAAATTCTTTCCTTGAACAGTTGACCCCTATTGACATGGGAGACAAAAATTTTTTTGTAGGAGTTGCCTCCCCTTCCCTTAAATTCCCCTTAAAAATGGATATTTTCAACAGATCTGGACAAGTCGACAGAAGAGCACCAGGAGGAAGAGTATCTGATGAAGAAGTTACTGGATATTGTCAACCAGCGGAGTAATATTGTAGACAGTATGGATGAAGACAGAATCAGGTAAGACATGAGTGGAAAATTGTGGTTTAGTCAGACTAGTCGAAAGTTGTCAGCTAGTCAGACTGGTGGAAAATTGCCCTGTGTTGTTGTGTATAGGCATTTTGTGATTTGGAGAAGTTGTGCCCAGTTGTTAAAAGTTAACAATGCCATTATTCAACATATTATTAAAACTTTGGTTAATATAGGAAATGGGCTAATATTTTTAACGAAAAAATGTGAGTAGCTTTTGCAATTTTTTCCTCTAAAATATATATGTATTGGATATTGACCTTGCTAGAACAATTTAAATTTTGATCACTAGCTAGTTCTTTAAGCTAACAAGGCTTCTGATGCTTAGTTTGTGTAATTGTGTTTACATTAATACATGTAAATTTCCCAGAAAAATGAAATGTGTTCTATAGAATTCCAATGCAGCCATCTGTAAGCAGCAAAAATGTGTTAAATGGCTTGTGTTACAAACTGAAACAAATAGGTAGTATCTCTTGTGCTGTCGATTCTATCTCTGTTCCATCTCTTAATGCTGATAATGTTGGATGTGGTTCTGACTGGTAATCAGGTCATTCCCTCCCTTCTGCTGACACAAAAAGGGTAGTTGTACAATGTACACTGTGTTTGTTAACCCCTTATGTATAAGTCTGTTAACCCCTTATGTATAAGTCTGTTAGGTAAACTGACTTGCTTGACATGCCCTAAATAGAGTTGGCTGGGATGTTAAGAATCTTATATGGGTGTGAGGGGTGGATGGAAAAATCTGTCCCGAGGGACACTGTCTGGCATCACTCGGCTTGCCAAGTGATGCCGGACAGTGATCGCGAGGGACGGATTTTTCTATCCCCCCTCACACCCATATAGGATTCTTTTTCTTGCATACCTTCCATTTCTATTGCGAATTTTTAATGGTGCTGTCACTTAGGTTACCGACGTCCGCCATTTTGTGATGACACGACAGGAATGTTTAGTGACGTCACGCATGATGACGCCGCGCATGAGGTCGTAATCAACCAGTGCATTTATCAAACACGCGATTATATTCGATTTGGGGTCGGAACACCAGGGTCAGAACATAAATTTCTATCCCAGGGTAAAATCACGTATTTCCTTGTCTGGTGTGCAAGAAGTTAAACTCCAAATCAAATTCTATCACTTAATTTCCTGTCTGTGGAAGATGAAGTAAAATGAATTCCCCAATGCAGAAACAACCAGCTATACTAGGTATGCCATTTCTTGTCCTGTTGAATAGATTAATTTTGCCACACCTAATTCTGACTATCAGTCAGTCAAATTACTGGATAAAATGTATTCCTTCAAGTTCAAAAACTGAATGACAAACAGTGTAGCTCCTGATCAGATGGCTTCAGAAGCTATCTGATCTAGATCTACACTGTTTGCAACGGCATGGATTATCATGATTCAACAGAACAAGAGCTAAGATGAGGAATTTTATACCACATACTTCCCAGGTAGAGACAGAAAATCCAATCTATTTTCAGGTACATAGCAGAAGATAAAGATATAGAACAGATGCTGAAAGACAAAGGTAATTTCTTGAATCATACCTCTAAAATATTGGTGTTGTGTCTAAAGTTTCTTAACCTTTACAATGCTGCAGCTCTGCCTCTGCAAGGCACTTTCCAATATTTAAGGCGAATGGGACGACCTGGCATATTTTTCTGCCATTTTTTAATGGGAGACAACTTTCAGAACTTCCTGCTCGCGTTTCCTTAAGCTCTACCCCATGGGGAAAAGGGGTCAACTCTTAAAGGAAAGAATTTGCTCCTTAGGAGCAAATTCTTTTTGAGTTGACCCCTATTGACATAGGAGACAAAAATACTTTTGCAAGAGTTGCCTCCCCTGAAGGTGTTCCCATTCCCCTTAACAGATGTTGCCGTAATTACTGTCACCAGAATGGATCAACTTTCAGGTGAGGAAACTCTTTCACACCTGGCATATTCATGTCCCCCCTCTGAAGGGGAGGGGGACGTATTGTTTTTGGTGCAGATCCTGTTTGCATTGGTGTTGGCACTTTGAAGCACTATATCTCCTAAATGGATTGATGGATTCTGGCCAAACTTGCATGGTTACATCACAAGGATGGGATTTAATGGCCTTGACCACATTTTCAATGGCACAGGCCCCTCAGAACAGTCAATTTTTGGCCAGGCTTGTCTACACTGTATCTCATGAATGAATCAATGAATAATGGTCAAACTTGGTACACTGTATCACCATTATCTACCAAGGATAAGGTCCGGAGAGGAGGGGGACATATTGTTTTTGGTGCAGATCCTGTCGGCGAAGCCTGAACCTATGGATGGATTTTGACCAAACTTGCATAGACACATCACTAAGATGGGGGAAAACAGTCATTAGGTCATGATGACCTTTACCTCAACGAATTGATTAATTTTAGTCAAACTAAGTACAATATATCATTACAACATACCGCAGATTTGCTTAGATTTTGGTGACCTTGACCTCATTTCAAGGTCACAGCGACCCAAAAACAGCCATTTTTGGGTCAAAAATGGCTAGTCTGCACTCTTTCTCATTAACAAATTAATTTCATTCAAACTGTTACAACATACAACAGATTTGATTAGATTTTGGTAACCTAGACCTCATTTTCAAGGTCACAGCGACCCCAAAACAGTAATTTTTGGGCCAAAAATGGCTTGTCTGCACTCTATCTCATTAACGGATTGATTAATTTTAGTCAAACTTGGTACAATATATCATTACAACATACCGCAGATTTGTCAAGATTTTGGTGACCTAGACCTCATTTTTAAGGTCACAGCGACCCAAAAACAGTCATTTTTGGGCCAAAAAGGGCTTATCTGCACTCTATCTCATTAACAAATTGATTAACATTAGTCAAACTTAGTACAATATATCATTACAACATGAGGCAGATTTGGTTAGATTTTGGTGACCTTGACCTCATTTTCAAAGTCACAGCAACCCCAAACCAGTCATTTTTGGGCTTAAAATGGCTTGTCTGAACCCTATCTCATTAACAAATTGATTAATTTTAGTCAAACTTGGTACAATATATCATTACAACATACCGCAGATTTGAATAGATTTTTGTGACCTTGACCTCATTTTCAAGGTCACAGCGACCCAAAACACTCCTTTTTGGGCCATTAACTCGTTAACAAATTGATTAATTTTAGTCCAACCTGGTACAATATATTATTACAACATACCACAGATTTGAATAGATTTTGGTGACCTTGACCTTATTTTCAAGGTCACAGCGACTCCAAAACAGTCATTTTTGGGCCAAAAATGGTTTGTCTGCACTCTATCTCATTAACAAATTGATTAAATTTAGTCAAACTTGGTACAATACAGTTGACTCTCGTTATCTCAACCTCGCATATCTCGACCCTATCACTTATGTCAAACCGATTTCTAAGTCCCGATTATTTCTACCATATATTTATTGTATTTCAACTTTGCATGTGTCGAACTACTTTTAAGTCGACACGTCGGCTATCTCGTCCATCATTTTCAGTCCCTGAATATATATTTTTACTGTTTTTACTACTGCGTATCTCAAACAGATATTCATAAGGTAAAGAAGGGGGAAAAAAGCAAAAAACAAAACAAAACAAAAAACCAACCATGCCACCGGTCTTTCAGTTAAAGAAAATAATAATAGACCTTTACAAAACAGTTCATCAATAATAACAATGTTTTAATATGCCAATTTGTCCAGGTGCGTTAAAATTAGCACAAACAATACCTTTACCGCAACATGTTTTTACGAAAATCACGTGCGTGTAATACAGACTGACACGAGAAGCTCAACCTTCGTTCTTACCACCTTCTCCATTCAATGATTTCCAATATTTCTGAGATAAAAGGGGGCTCTTATTTATATTAATATACAATTAGGTATGACCGGTTGTTTTGCGTACTCATCATTAGTGTCAAAATTGAGTATTGTCCCTTGTCCCGATGCACATACAAACAGTGTAGATCCTAAAAAGATGGCTCATCGCCAGCTTTCTCGACAGGACCTAAACTGGGACTACCCTACGACTGCTCAGCATTGCATTCACAAGTGGGGAACCAGTCCATTTAAGAACATCTATTTTTGGCTTATTTTGATACCCGAATTTGCAGGAATTTAAAAGACAACAAAAAACGTGAGAAATCTTTTATAATCGCTATACTTCGACAAGATCCATTACCCCCATAAACAAATTTTAAAAACTCAATAGGCTGTGCATGTTAGTGCTATTACTCTGGAATAACCATGAATACCAAGAATATCACGGCAAATTATGCATGTGATGTCACACTTTGGTTATCTCGTACTACGGATAACTCGAACTATTTTATCCTGTCCCGTGAGGTTCGAGATAACGAGCGACGACTGTATATCATTACAACATACCGCAGATTTGATTAGATTTTGGTGACCTTGACCTCATTTTTAAGGTCACAGAGACCCAAAAACAGTCATTTATGGGCCAAAAATGGCTTGTCTGCGCTCTATCTCATTAATGAATTGATTAGTTTTTGTCAAACTTGGTACAATATATCATTACAACAAACTGCAGATATGATTGGATTTTGGTGACCTTGATATTTTTTTTAAGGTCACAGTGCCCCAAAGACAGTCAATTTAGGGCCAAAAATGGCTTGTCTGCACTCTATCTCATTAATGAAATGATTAATTTTAGTCGAACTTGGGACAATATATCATCACAACATGCCGCAGATTTGATTATATTTTGGTGACCTTGACCTATTTTCTAAGGTCACAGATCCCCCAAAACAGACGATTTTGGGACAAAAAAGGCTTGTCTGCACCATTTCTCATATACAAATTGATTAATTTCATTCAAACTTTGTACAATATATCATTACAAAATACCGCAGATTTGATTAGATTTTGGTGTCCATGACCTTTTTTCAAGGTCACAGCCCCCCCCCCCCCCCCAAAAACAGTCAATTTTTGTCTGCATTCTAAGGCCAAGGTCTCCCGAAACCTGTTCTTTTTGGGCCAAAAAATGTCATATCTGTAACCTATATCATTTAAGAATTTATGAATATTGGTCAAAATATATTTAATAAAAATATTTAATTACAGTCTACCAAAATTTGTATGGTGATCTGAGCTTTTTAATGACTGTTATTTTTTTTTTTTTAAGGTCACTGCCTCCCACAAAAACTGTCCGTTTTTGGCCAAAAATGGCTTGTTTGCAGCTTACATTTTGGTGACTTTAACCTAGTTATTAAAGTCAAATGGGTGTTTAAGATATATTTATGGTGGAGGACACTGTTTTACTCTAAAAACATTTCTAGTTTGATTAGATTTTGATGACTTTGACCCGTTTTTGTCACGCCTGCTTTAAGCGGGCTTTAAGCATGGCTTGGTAGAGGAGTCTGGTTTCGTCTTTTCATCTGTTTGTCAATCCGTCAACATTTTCAACTACTCTTACTTTTACCCTAATGTTCAAGTCCATTCTCAAACCTTTATAAGAGCTTCAGTTATGATACTTGATACAAACTTGCATCTTGGGATAGCAACTGTAACATCCATATTTGACCTTGACCTATATTTCATAGTTCGCTGACTTTACACCCAACAAGTTTTTGGTGGAATTCTTGTTTCTTACAAAGGAGACTACTTTCAGGACATTCCATCCACTTTCCTATAAAGTAAGCTCTTCTGAAAAAGGGCTGTACACTTTAAGGAAATAATTTTTTTCTCAAGAGCAAATTTTTTTCTGAAATAGTAGACATTGATAAGGAATCAAACATGTTTATGAAAGAGTTTTCTCCCCTGATGTTGTATTCACTCCCTTTAACGAAAAAAAGAGTTGTTTGGAAGAAGCAATATCTGCCTAGGCTCGTCAATCATGGTAAAGGTCAGGGAAGCATCTGTAACTTACGTGTTGTAGAGGGATTTTTGGTTGCTTTCAGTATAATAGTTGGCACACCCCAACCTCTCATTGTAACACTGTTTTGGATGCAATACAGTTTAAAGATGGATCCCAAAAACATATAGATTGTATAGAAAAATGACCATAGCATTAATGGTCATTTTCTATATAATCATCCCAGAAATGTACAGATTGTGTAGAAAAATGACCATAAATGGTCCAAAAATGTATAGATTGTGTAGAAAAATGACCATAAATGGTCAAATGACCATAAATGGTAATTTTTCTCTATAATCTATACATTTTCATCGGGATATAACACAGATGTTTAACTTGCATGGTTTCTGCTTTTGATCCCAGCAATAGTGTTTTAAAGAGGTTTTAGCATTGTTGGTAGTTCATTTTGCTTAGTTTAAACTTATTTATAAAAGCTATACAGTATAGCTCCATTATATCGCGTTCCGATATTTCGCGATGTCCAATCTATCGCGGTCGCGCCGTGGATCCCGTTTTTTCCCCCTTAAAAATTCATAATTAAAAAAAAATAAGAGTTTTAAGTTGTTAAAATTTTTTTAAAACCAGGTTAAACCAGGCGCCAATAGTCAGTTCACACATTATAACCAAATAATCCAATTAGCGTCAGTTAGAACAGGTATTGGCGAACAATTAATCTTAATCCCCATACTTGTCATAACTGAGTAATCCACACAATGCTCAATCAGACAACGATGTCAACTACCATTTTCATGCACGCGATCGGTAAATGACGTCATCCGATTCCAGCACCTCCACACATGTTTAATGTCATTGTGTGTATCTCTTTCATAAAAAAAAAATGTTTGAAACCGGTAAAAAATATTTTCAGCGCTTTGCACAGCTCCCGAATTATCCCCCAAAAGCTCCGTGTCAATAGCCAACAACATCGTTTGACTTTTCCCGCCCAGCGTCTGCTATTTGGCGCCAAAATATAAACATTCACAAGATCGCAGAAAAGTCCGTTTTTAATATGCAAACATCTACCGTTAGATGTAGCTAATTTTCTGAGGTGCGATTAAATCGTTTTCACATTGATTGGGGATTAAATTTTATGATTGGAGAATAAACGCCAATTAGAGACATAACTTGACCATATTTTCACACCTTATCGACACGCACCGCAGGGTGGCAATTATATGACAGGGATTAACAATAGTGTCATACTTGAACCGTAATAAATACACAGATGGTTTGTCTCTCAATTGACAGTGCAGCAATTATTGAGATTTACTTACCTTATTTAAGGACTCAAAAAGACAGTTGTAGACGATTTTTTTTACACTTACCCGAAATCGTAACACAATAAAATGATAGTTTTGTTATTGTATAGTTTTTCGGCCCGTGGTATCGCCGCGACTTGTATTGGCATCTCGGCAAACTACCGCGACTTATATCGCGCTCCGACCACATCGCGGTTTTCAGGCTATGGACCCCGACTACCGCGATATATTGGAGCTATACTGTACTACTGTTGTTAATTACACATCCTATTATGACAGCATAGTCACCAAACATGTTGTTGCTTGATAGAACATGGTATAACAGGTATACAGCCAGACTGTTGAAAATAGAATAAAGCTGATCACTTGTTTACATAAGAACTTATTAACATAAATGTTCACGGCCCCCGCCCATTGGGGCTTGAAGAAATAAATGGGCTTCATGATGCTTCCATGCAGAGCTGAAACCACACAAGTACTGGTAAACAGCTTAGAGGATCTAAGCCTGCCCAGGTAAAGCGGTGCGAGTCAGACCGTCTATGCTTATAAACCTATTGGTTTCATTGGGCGACAGAGCTTGAGATGTCATTTCATCTCATTGTCGAGTAAAAGTCCCACAAAATTGGAAGCAACACCTTGAAAATGACCTATACAGTGTTGACGGGGATGTTGAACCTCAAATTAAACAAACAAACAAAACATAAATGTTCAGCAAGTGAAGATAAGCCAGATTTTGTGCTAACAAACATGGAAATGAATTGATGAAAAACTAGTCTCCTAAAAAATTCTGTGTTAGAGGCCTGTTTCAGCCATATCAAAGTGAGATACATAAATTATGCCATTCTGGGTTACCAGCACATGCAAATTTAACTTCATAAGTATCTGTCCTGTAGAAACCACATTATCTGGAAAATCTGGAAACTATAAAGGGGCTCAGAAAAATTTAGGTACTGTTTTATTATATTTCACCACCTATCCCTTATCCTACTGTTCACGACAACCCCTACATTTGCAAACAGTGTAGATACAGATCAGATGGCTTCTGAAGAAGCCATCTGATCAGGATCTACACTGTTTGACATTCAGTTTGTAAATTTGCACGAAAAAATTACATCAAGTAATCTGATTGGTTCAAAGTTAGAAATGGGTGTAGCTTAATTAAATATTCAGCGGGATAAGGGTTATTTGCAGCTAGTATTATTGTTCAATGTTCTGTAGTCATTTTTCAACTTGTATACTTGAACTTATGTTGTTTTTGATTTGGCTGATTTTAGTGTTTGCACTGAGGGCAGGGACTCTGCTATAGAATGACATCTGGTAAATGAGCCACCTGATAAGAAAACCTGTTTTCTTGCACACCAGACAAGGAAATCCGTGATTTACCCTGGGATAGAAATTTATGTTCTGACCCTGTTGTTCCGACCCCAAATCGAATATAATCGCATGTTTTATAAATGCACTAGTTGATTACAACCTCATGCGGGGCGGCGTCATGCGTGACGTCACTAAACTTTTCTGTTGTGTCATCACAAAATGGCGGACGTCGGTAACCGAAGTGACAGCAGCATTAAAAAGTCGCAATAGAAATGGAAGGTATGCAAGAAAAAGAATCCAATATGGGTGTGAGGGGTGGATAGAAAAATCCGTCCCTCGGGATCACTGTCCGGCATCACTCAGCAAGCCTCGTGATGCCGGACAGTGTCCCTTGGGACGGATTTTTCAATCCACCCCTCACACCCATATAAGATTCTTATATTATCGTATGTATGGCATGTGAAGACCAGTACGATAACACATCCCTATGACATAGTGCATTCTTTCAGATCTGCAAAACGGTTACTTTTCTGATGAAAAAATCTGATATTTTTCTTATTTACACTCCAAACATAAGTTACGGGTGCTCATTAGAACAGCCTCATTGCAGTTCTAATGAGTACCCACAACCTATGTCTTGGAGCAGAAATAAGAAAAATAATGATACCCCTATAAACCAAGCTTTTCTCTGTAAAAAGTGGGGTTTAGAGGGATGTTCATTACATGGATTTGTTTTCATGATAGCTCAAACTTCAGCATATCCACAGTCTGATAAAGAGTCTTCATTGTCTGCATAAGGCTTCTGTAGACCTAAGCCATTCTGTACATAAAAAATTGGTCTTAAATCTTAAACAGATGCACAAGCTGATCTGTATCTGCATTGGTCGAAAGGCAGGTTTTCTCACAATGTGTCTCATATGGTAATTATAAATTCCCATCACAATCTCACCCAGTCTTCTGTCTTCAACACATTCCTCAGAACTAAACTTCAGTCCATAAAAAGTCCCCTACATTATCCCATTCCTGTTTGCATTTATTTGATATTTATTATCCCTTAAAATGCCATGAAAAACTGGTCTATTATGCTGTCTGCTGCATCTTCTTTCAAACTTTTCAAATACATTTTTGCATACAGGCAAACAGTGTGGATTCTGATCAGACTGCACCTAGAGGAGCAGTCTGATCAGGTTCCACACTGTTTACAAAAGTGACTTTTGAATTTACCAGCAGATTACAAAGTAGATGGCAATTGTTGTGATTGGCATCTTACGTGCTATCCCATCATCATTATTGTAAATATTCAGACATACTGAGCTTACCAGCCAGATTTGGCTCATGTTGTTCAAAGCATTGTTAGCTTAACAAGCTCATTAATAGTTGAAATATACTCTTTTAGCAAGTACAATATCTAATACAGTGAAAAGCCCGCACCCATTGGGGCTTGGCTGAATAGAGTTGAAACTGACCACACATTAGTACTGGTAAACTGCCTAGAAGAACTGAGCCTGCCCTGGCAAAGTGATGTGAGTTGGACCGTCCATGCATATAAATCCTTTTGGTTTCATTGGGCGGCAGGGCTTGAGATTTCATTTCGTGTCAGTGTCAGGTAACAGTTTTAAAAATTGGAAACAACATCTCCAAAACGACCTAAATTGTGTTGAGGGGGATGTTAAACCTCAATTCAAACAAACAAATACAGTTAAATTTTGCTGAAAAAAAAATGTGCAAATGCAAATTGCTGCAAAAATATTAGCATATTGAATGATGGAGGGGGTGTGGAGGGTGAAATTACAATAAATACATGTCTGATTATTTACAGTCATTATTCAAACTAATTTAAATGAGCCACATTTGCATTCATTGCATTTTTATAGCCCCGCTTTGAAAAAGTGGGGGCTATATTGGATTTGGCTTGTCCGGAATTCTGTCTGTCTGTCTGTCTGTCTGTCTGTCTGTCTGTCTGTAATATTTGTTTGTCCGGAATTCCGTCTGTCTTTCTGTAATATTTGATAGTGGGTACCTTGTTACCGCAACTCCTCTTACAGTTCTAGGTCAATCCTTTTGAAACTTTACAGGTGTTTTCATATAGGTCTGAAGATGTGCATATTCTTTTTTCATTATCCTTAAATAATTTTTTTCACTTATTTCACCTTTTTTAACTTAGACAATTTTTGAGATCTACTAATGTTAAAATGTATAGGGAGTAGCTACCTTGTTACCGCAACTCCTCTTACAGTTCTAGGTCAATCCTTTTGAAACTTTACAGGTGTTTTCATATAGGTCTGAAGATGTGAATATTTTTTTTTCATTATCCTTAAATAATTTTTTTCACTTATTTCACCTTTTTTAACTTAGACAATTTTTGAGATCTACTAATGTTAAAATGTATAGGGAGTAGCTACCTTGTTACCGCAACTCCTCTTACAGTTCTAGGTCAATCCTTTTGAAACTTTATAGGTGTTTTCATATAGGTCTGAAGATGTGCATATTCTTTTTTCATTATCCTTAAATAATTTTTTTCACTTATTTCACCTTTTTTAACTTAGACAATTTATGAGATCTACTAATGTTAAAATGTATTGGGAGTAGCTACCTTGTTACCGCAACTCCTCTTACAGTTCTAGGTCAATCCTTTTGAAACTTAACAGGTGTTTTCATATAGGTCTGAAGATGTGCATGTGCTTTTTTCATTATCCAAAACTTATTTTTTAACTTAGACAAGGCGTAGGTACCTTGTTAGTGATTTAACCCTCTCACAAGTCTTTACCTTTAATTCATGAGTCTTTCTCCTCTGACAGGGCTATAGCGGGGCTATAGTCAGATCCTCTGACAGTTCTAGTTTTTTTTTGCTGTTACAGTTATAATTGTAAGAGTATTTCCTTGCAATATACTTGTACCATTACACATGACCTGTCACCTGTATATTGACCTGTCAGATAAAGCCCTGGCATCTCATAGTATACCCGCTTATATAAAAGAACTTCAATGGCTAATAGGAGAATTTGTTCTAGGCATGGGGTTGGGTGGCTTGGAGGCTGGGTGGAGGGGGTGTGTGGGGAGGAGGTGTGGAGAAGGGAAGTTCTAACCGCTGCAGGCTGATTATAGTGCCCTTAAGGCAGCATGCCAAAGATAATTTTGGGATACCTTTTGAGCTTCTAAAAATATTTGTATCTTACGCATACTCATTTGAATCATCTCATTGAGCAAATTGTAATAAGTATTCACATACATTAATTTACACTCGTCATTTAATAGGAAAATTATGAAACAAGACTTTGGTGAGTTTCTTAAAATTCTTATGAAATGACCATGAATGTAACTTTCTGTTTATCATATAGCAACTTAAAATCATATTTCATTACAAAGAATTTTAATAGAATTCACAGGGTTGTAAACAGGGTTGAGTTAAGTGCAAGCAACCATGTTGTTACAAGTGTGGTCGTATGAGTCTTACGACATGAAATTATCCTTTCAATAACAGCGAGGTTATATGATAATTACATTTTCATTATAAAGTATGAAAGATTTCCTTAAGTTATCCCGAAATTTTGTTAACCCATTTGTACTGGAAACCCCAAAATGGGTACCCTGGCAAAAAGTGCCGACCCAGATCAGACGCCTCGGAAAGCAGCATCTGATCTGGACCAAAACTTTTTGCAAAAATTTAGGCATTTTCAAAATAAATTTTGAAGAAAGCACAACCTGACACCCATAAATTGTGAAATGGACTCCTGCTCTGTTTATAAGGAGGAAGATTCCATTTGGTACATAATGGGTTAATGGAACTATGGGAAGAATTTCCCAACTATGGGAAGAATTTCCCAGGGAATCAAGGACAAGTTTGAAATGACCATGGTGAATGAGTTGTCCATGTTCGAGTCAAGACATTTTAGTGTTCTTGTAAATCCTTGAGGCCAGTTCTGTTCCAGTCAAGGCATAACTTTGAAGATAGAACGAGACAAAAATTGTTGTTAGTTAATTAGTTAATTTAATTCAACATCTCTAGCTACAGGATTTACACACTGTATTGACTTTTTACACTAAAGACCATGTTATCATTTTAAGCATTTAAACAACCACCAATAATTGAAGTCTCTAAACAAACAACGAAAAAGTCCAAGAAATGGAAGGGAAAACACCTGGGTCTAGGTGAGGAAATTATGTCCGTCATGTATCGTGTAGCAAGGTATCTTTTTATGCATAGCTCCATGTATGGATAAGGAGGTTTAATGAGGATAATTTTAGGAAAGAAAATTGTGATTTCTCCATAAAAAAACATGCTGTGGGTAATTGTTAGAATCGCCTCAATGAGGCGATTCTAACAAGTACCCACAACATGTTTCTGTATACAAGAAGTAAGATAAAAATTATCACATATTTGTGCTTGTTACTCAACCTTATCTGTAGCTATGTGTTTGTCTGCACATGCATTTTGTTGTCACACACACAGCATGACCAGTTTGCCATTTTTAGCCTCTAACCCTTATTGTATCTTGCCCTTGCATGAATAGTTTTAGTTTCTTTTGTATACTTTGTCATGAGAAGAAAGGTCCATGTGGTTACTGTTGCAGTTTGTCTGTCAAAAATTCTGCTTAAGAGAAGACCAGGGTCTGAGATTAAAAAAAAAAACTTTTTTCATTTTTTTCTTGCTCAACTCTTTTTGAGCATAATATGTCTAGATATTTTGTCATAAATTTTGAAATGCCAAGCAAGACAAATGACATTGCTGATTTGAGCAAGAAAGTTGCCTCTATTGTTTGTTTTTCAATGTCTGTGAAGATTACAGGCTTCAGATTCTATCCTAACAGAGTTGCAGTATATGATAGATTTAACATAGAGAATGATAACTGTTAATTCACCATTTACACGTATACAAATTATGTTAAGACAATGGTAAAAATAAAAAGCTTACAGTACATACATTGTAATAATCTGGAGCTCAGAGTTTAGCTGGCCTGTTATTCTGCATGCTATCTTACCTTTTTAGATTGCCAGTGTGAAAGTACAAGAACTGTTATTGCCCTACCCCTGGCATCAATGGCTGTATTGCTGCAATTTGCTGGTTCCATCTTCAGCATCTTAAAAATTCGCAAATTTTATTTAATCTTTTTAAGTGTTCATATTTTCAAAAGCCAAATAATGATTGAGTTCATACTTGACATGCTGATAGATGTATTTTTTTTTTTTTTTTATGCCCCAGCCATTCGAAGAATGGTGGAAAGGGCATATAGCGTTGCCCCTGTCCGTCCGTGCGTCTGAAACTTAAACGCAGTCAATAACTTCCTTATTTCTCGATGGATTTTAAAATTACTCAGCAGAAATGTTAACCATCAGGAGACGATGTGTCACATGCAAAACCCAGGTCCGTACCACCAAGGTCAAGGTCATACTTAGAGGTCAAAGGTAAAAAAAAAAAGGGGTCCGAAACTTAAAACGCAGTCAATAACTTTCTTATTTCTGGATGGATTTTGAAATTACTTTGTAGAAATGTTTACCATCATGAGAGGATGTATCACGTGCAAAACCCAGGTCCGTACCTCCAAGGTCAAGGTCATACTTAGAGGTCAAAGGTAAAAAAAAGGGTCCGAAACTTAAACGCAGTCAATAACTTACTTATTTCTGGATGGATTTTGAAATTACTTTGAAGAAATGTTAACGACCATGAGACGATGTGTCACGTGCAAACCCAGATCCGTATCTCCAAGGTCAAGGTCATACTTAGAGGTCAAAGATAAAAAAAATGGTCCGAAACTTAAACGCAGTCAATAACTTTCTTATTTCTGGATGGATTTTGAAATTACTTTGTAGAAATGTTAACCATCATGAGACGATGTGTCACGTGCAAAACCCAGGTCCGTACCTCCAAGGTAAAGGTCATACTTAGAGGTCAAAGGTAAAAAAAAGGGTCCAAAACCTAAACGCAGTCAATAACTTACTTATTTCTGGATGGATTTTGAAATTACTTTAAAGAAATGTTAACGATCATGAGACAATGTGTCACGTGCAAACCCAGATCCCTACCTCCAAGGTCAAGATTATACTTAGGGGTCAAAGATAAAAAAAATGGTCCGAAATTTAAACACAGTCAATAACTTTCTTATTTCTGGATGGATTTTGAAATTACTTGGCAGAAATGTTGGCCATCATGAGACAATCTGCCTCATACAAAACCAAGGTCCTTACTTCCAAGGTCAAGGTCATACTTAGAGGTCAAATGTGAAAAAAGGGTCCAAAACTTTCTATGGATGAATACGAACATAGACATATTTTCAGGCTTGGGCATCCGTGTCCTATGTACGCATTTCTAGTTTGGATTTTGGTTTTATGGCCCTTTCAAGATTATTTTACTCCTATCAAGCCGATCATTATTAATCAGAGGTTGGCGAAAACCGGAGTTCCCGGAGAAAAATCACCTGACCTTCCATTGCAGAACATGGCATCTCACATGTGACCCTAGCCAGGCTCGAACCAGAGCGGTAAGAGACGTAATGATTAAGAGTCAGCGCTCTTATCCACTAGGCCACAGAGGCCCGTTTAAAGTTTTGTTTAGTGCTGACTCTGTTTTCAGCCATGACACTGAGGTCATGGTCATGGACTTTGGTTTAAAGACAAGGCATGAGCAGATGAGCTACTCTAGATTTTGTTTGCAAATAGTTTCACCCATTAGAGCATTGAATGTGTTTGTGATATATCAGTACACAGTCGAACTTCAATGGCTTGAACACCTTTGTGACCACGAAAATTTGTTTGAGACGGGTAGTTTGAGCCACCAAGGGTAGATCTTAGAGCCAGGTAAGGAGTCATAATATGGACATGTTTTCAATTTTCTTCAAAATAAATAAAGGTTGTGTGTGCTCATTAATTCGCCTCATCAAGCCGATTCTAATTAGTACACACACATACATTTTCAAGATCAAATAATAGATTGTGGGTACTCCTTCTAATGAGCACCTACAATCTATGTTGAAGTAAGAAAGATATTACAATTTCACCTTATATTTGCATTTCTGAGGCCATGTTGGACGCCAGTAGTTGAAATGAACATTTTTTTTTTCTCATGAGGAAACAAACAGGATCTTACAAAAGTTCCTGTTGACCAAAATGGTAAAAAGTATGTCAGAAATATGAAAGGTTAGCTTAGATTTAGCACGAAGTACTCCTCCCATCTGATCCTCTAGGCTGTCCATGTGGCTTGATTTCAAGGTTTGCGAATTGACATGCATTAGAATTGGATCCAGTCTCCTTTTTGCATAACATCAGTACTACAGTTTTCTATATCCTTTGATCCTCTGTTTTATAAAGTTCATTGATAAGTAACTCTTAAAGCATGCATGCTAGAACTGAGGATTTACTGATAGACTTTTGAAAGGTAGTTAAATATGTATTGCATGATTTTGAACATTTTCTATTTGTATAAATTCAAAATTAACTTGCACTGCTCACATATGATTTGTTAAAAATATATTCTAAGACTTTCATTTATTAGCTCATCTTTATATTACATAGCTGAAAATACTGGGTTAGAGGTGCTTTAGTATACCAAACGACATTTGAGAACATCAGATATTCAAAATTAACCCATATCCTGCTGATCACGACAACCCCTATCTTTGCAAACAGTGCAGATCCAGATCGAATGGCTTCTGAAGAAGCCATCTGATCAGGATTTATACTGTTTGACAAACAGTGCAGATCCAGATCAGATGGCTTCTGGAGAAGCCATCTGATCAGGATCTACGCTGTTTGACATTCAGTTTATGCATTTATAGGAATAAATTACATCGAGTAATCTGATTTGTTCAAAGTCAGAAATGGGTATGGCTAAACTGAATATTCAGCAGGATAAGATTTAAAAAATGCATTGTTTTGGCTTTGGTAGATTTTGATTGTAAACATCCCATAAAAGGAACATTGACAAACAGTATAGACCCATATCGGATGTAGCAGAATATATACTCTTTTCTCTGAAACACAGATTGATAATTTAAACTGACATCAAATAAACCATTTACCCTTTAACCCTTATCCTGCTGAACACAACAATCCCAACCTTTTCAAATTGTGTAGATCCAGATCAGGTGGCTTCTGAACTATCAGATCAGGATCTACACTGTTTGTCATGCAGTTTGTGAATTGAACAAATATGTATTATCAAGTAATTTGATTGGTTGATATTCAGCAATGGGCATGGCTTAAAGAAATTATGCAGGCAGATAAGGGTTAATGGGATATGGATCCAAAGCTTATAAGTTGGAGTATGTAGAATTTTGTTTATTGTATTTTGTTTGTTAATCAGTCAGTATTTACCTCATCCCTAGTGTCAGACTTAATGTTCAAGTCCAATTCTCAAGAACTTGCACACAAGCCAACAGAGCTTTTGGAATGATTCTTGTTATTATTAAGAAAACAAGGCTTGACATTTCACATGAAATGTGAAGTCTTATTTCCTTTGGAAAAAAAAAAGTGGAATACAGTAAAATTACGCTATTAAGACCACCAAAAATTGAGACTAATTTTGGTATAAAAAGCTTACTTAGAAAGTTTCAGTTATTCTTTCTATGTGTTTACAGCACACAGGATCCTCTGGTAAGAGACCACCTTTGGGACTGTTCAAAAGTGGTCTTAAAGACCACTTTTGAACAGTCCCAAAGGTGGTCTTAATATAGTGATTTTTACTGTATTTGAAGATGCCATGCACTCTTTCAAGGGTTAACTTTCTACTTGCAGGTTTCTCCAAGGTCAGCAAAGATGGCCAACTCAAGAAGGATAAGAAGAAATCCAAGCTTCTCTAGTTGGACTCTCCATGTTATTCTATGTCTTCAGCATGAAGTTGCTATGGAAAGTCATAGGAAGATACATGAGAACAGTTTCTCACATCGTAAAAATGAACTAGCATTCATGAGACGGAGTAGATACCATTGTTATATTAGGTGGTTCTACTGAAGCAGATTTTAGAAGCAATGGTTTTAATAGAAAAAAAAAAAAATTTAACCCCTAAATCACTGGAGAAAATCATGGAGCTGATGAGTCTAATTTTTATTATTTCTCAAAGAAAATAAGGCTTGACATTTCATGTGATTTGTCTGCCAAGCAGACAGTTCATTTGTTTTGTTTGTATTGGAGTTTAACGGCCCAGTCAACACTATTTTAGGTCATTTTTGAGCCGGTCAGTTTACCTATCCACACTTTTCCTAGGCAGGCTTATATGTAAATGGTTAACCCGTACAGTGCACATTCTTTCGCCAGAAACTGACAACTGCCCTTCTTGAATCAGTGGGAGAGAATGACCGTAGAAAAGATTTCATTAACAATCTCCACGAAAGAATATTGCTGACCCCGGCAGGTATCAAACCTGCGTCTTCCTGATGACCAGTCAGACGTGCATCCGACTGAGCTACTTAGGCCGGCCTTGACAATTCACATGTAAGACCAAGTCTTATTTTTTTTCTCAAAGAAAATAAGGCTTGACATTACATGTGAATTGTCTGCCAAGCAGAAAATTCACTTGTAAGATCAAGCCTAATTTTCTTTGAAAACTAAGAAAAGAATACTTTGAAAATGCTGGCTGCTAGTCATGCAAGTGGTAGTTTTGGCATAAACATGCAAGCAGTTTAGCAAAGACGTGTTCAACCTGACTTACACTGCCAATAGAAGACCAGAGGTATAAAGCTTTTTATGCTCAATTCATTTGAGCATGAAATTTATCCTGTTCAGAAATTTTAAAATGCCAACAAAATTAATGAGCAGGATAATTGACATTCTGTGCTGATCTAAGCAGGAAAATTGCTTGATTTGTTTTAAAGCAATTTGACCTAGTGGCCTTTTAATCCCACATGACCCATATTTGAACTTGAACAAGATATCATAAAGGCAAATATTCGGATATAGTTCATGAAGATTGAAGCAAAACTGTGGCCTCTGTAGGGTGAACAAGGTTTTAAAGCAATTTGACCTAGTGACCTTGTTTTTGATCTAACATGACCCATTTTGGAACTTGAACAAGATATCACCAATACTAACATTCTGCTGTAGTTCCATGAAGATTAAAGCAAACCTGTGGCCACTAGAGGGTGAACAAGGTTTTAAAGTAATTTGACCTAGTGACCTAGTTTTTAACCTGACATGACCCATATTCAATCTTGATTGAGGTATCAAGTCAAGCATTCTGGTAAAGTTTCATAAAGATTGAAGCAAAACTGTGGCCTCTAGAGGGAAAACAAGGTAAAAGTTGATGGCAGACAATCCGCGACAGATGCACAACAGACACAAACAGGGTGATCAAAATAGCTCAAATTCAGCACTTCATCAGCTTGTCAGATTCTAATATTAGGGGGAAGGTATACACCTTTAGGGGAGGAAACTATTTCAAAAATATTTGTCTTCTTTGTCTGTAGGAGTCTTCACCATGTTAACCAGTCCATGTAATGATCAGCCCCTGTAAACCCCACTTTATATGAGAAAATTTATTTTTACAGGGTATATCCTCCTCCAAATCATGAGGCTATTCTAATATTGAGCACCAGCAATATATTTTTGGATCAGAAATAAGCAAAGTCTCGCAATTTTCTTCAGAAAATGTCAGTTTTGGAGCTATTGAAGACTGCTGTATTTAGACTGCTGTGTGTCACACAGATTAGTTATCCTAATGCCTAATGGTAAAAAAAGTTTGGATGAGGAAAGGAGATATTGTTGGGGATAAGTTTTCTTTTACTCCATTAAAAACATATAGTGTGGACAATTGTTAGAATCTCCTCATTGAGGTGATTCTAACAAGTGCCGAGAACATATTTTACTAACAAGAAATAAGGAAAAAATCCCTTAATTATCTGCATTATTCCTTGTCTGTTTATGTAATTACATTGTTTGGTGAAGCTGCTGCAAAATATTCAAAATTTTGTGCTACTTGAAGACATGACAGCCATATATATATTGGCAACATCTGATCAGTCCAAATGAGCTGGTTCTTTGCCACCAACATCTCATTCAAAATAATATGATGCTTTGCACATTACGAAAACACGCCCATTAAAAACATTGCAAATTTTACCACCGAAAAACAAAACATTTCAGATGAAAAATTGTGCTATTTTTAGCTCACCTGTCATGTAATGACGAGGTGAGCTTTTGGGATCACTTTTCGGCCGTCGTCCGTGCGTGCGTCAGTGCATCCGTCCGTAAACAATTTCTTCAGACGACATCTCCTCCTAAACCACTGATCAGATTTTGACCAAACTTCACAGGAATGATCCTTAGGTGGTCCCCTTTCAAAGTTGTTCAAATGGTTCCGGTCTGTTGCACATCTAGGTCACAGGAGCCAAAAAATAGATTTTGTCACCGAAAACTTAAAAAAACCTTCTTCTCTGAAACCACAAGGCCCAGATCTATGATATTTGGCATGAAGCTTCATCTAGTGGACCCCTACCAAGATTGTTCAAATTATAGTGCCGGGGCCAAAAATGCCCTCGCCCCGGGGCCCTTTGGTTTTACATGGGCTTATATTGGGAAAATCTTTAAAAATCTTCTTCTCTGAAACCGCAAGGCCCAGGTCTTTGATATTTGGTATGAAGCTTCATCTAGTGGATCCCTCCCAGAATTGTTCAAATTATAGTGCTGGGGCCAAAAATGTCCCTGCCCCGGGGCCCTTTGGTTTTACATGGGCTTATATAGGGAAAATCTTTAAAAATCTTCTTCTCTGAAACCGTAAGGCCCAGGTCAGGTATGAAGCTTCATCTAGTGGACCCCTACCAAGATTGTTCAAATTATAGTGCTAGGGCCAAAAATGCCCCCACACTGGGGCCCTTTGGTTTTACATAGGCTTATATCGGAAAAATCATTAAAAATCTTCTTCTCTGAAACCGCAATGCCCAGGTGTTTGATATTTGGTATGAAGCTTCATCTTGTGGACTTCTACCAATAATGTTCAAATTATAGCCCTGGAGCAAAAAATGCCCGCTCCGGGGCCTTTTGGTTTTACATAGACTTATATAGGGAAAATCTTATAAAATCTAAAAAAGTCCTAGGTCTTTGATATTTGGTGTGAAATTTCATAAAGTGGACTTCTATCAAGATTGTTCAAATTATAGACCTGGGGCGAAAAATGCCCCCACCCCGAGATTCTTTGGTTTTATAGGGAAATCTTGACTTATAGAGGGAAATCTTTAAAAATTTTCTTCTCTGAAACTGCAAGGCCCATGTCTTTGATATTTGGTCTGGAGCTTCATCTAGTGGACCTCTACCAAGATTGTTTTAATTATAACCCTCGGGCTACAAATGCCCCTGCACGGGGGCCCTTTGGTTTTACATAGACTTATATAGAGATAATCTTGGAAAATCTTCTGCTCTGAAACAGCAAGGCCCAGGTCTTTGATATTTGATGTGAAGCTTCATCTAGTGGACCTTTATCAAGATTGTTTACATCATAGCCCTGAGGCCAAAAATGCCCCCGCCCCGGGGCCATTTGGTTTTACATAGGCTTATGTAGGGAATATCTTTAAAAAAAATTTTTCTCTGAAACCGCAAGGCCCAGGTCTTTGATATTTGGTGTGTAGCTTCATCTAGTGGACCTTTGCCAAGATTGTTCAAATTGTAGCCTTTGTTGATATTTGGTATGAAGCTTCACCTTTTTAGACCTCCCTCAACATTATGCACATTATAGCCCTAGGGTCAATAATGGCCCTCCCCGGGGCCCACTTGTACTCTATGGATCAGGTGAGCGATCCAGGGCCATCATGGCCCTCTTGTTCTTATTTCTGCTCCAAATATAGATTGTGGGTACTCGTTAGAACCACCTGATCGAGGCGGTTCTTACCAGTACCCACAACCTATATTTTAGAGCAGAAATAACAAAAATAAGGTTTACCCCTGTAAACCCAAGTTTTACAATATAAAAGTAGGGTTCAAGAGGGTCAAAATTATATAGGCATGTTTTCATGATGTATATGAATGTCTGAGAAAATTTCCATTTCATTAAATAAAAGTCAGTGGACATAAATGCACAAGGCAGATTGTCCAGTTTTTGAAAAAGACTTTGTAATGATCTGAAATATCTTTGGTACATGCAACTACAGTTTGTACATTTGAGTAGTTTCGGTCCCCACCCATCGGGGCTTGAAGAAATAGATGGGCTGCATGATGCTTCCACGCAGAGCTGATACCGACTGCATAGAAGTACTGGTAAACCGCTTAGAGGATCTAAGCCTGCCCAGGCAAAGCGGTGCGAGGCGGACCGTCCATGCTTATAAACCTTATTGGTTTCATTGGGCGACAGGGCTTGAGATGTCATTTCATCTCAAGGTAGGGTGAAAGTCCCACAAAATTCTCCAAAATGACCTATACAGTGTTGGTGGGGACGTTAAACATTAAATCAAACAAACAAAAAACAGCTTATACATTTGAGTAGTTAAATGTGTTCTCTTCATAATATTAAGTTGAAAGACACTTATGGTCATCTAAACTGTTTATTTTTAATGCATATTTTAGAATATTCATTTCTCATATTTATTTTAATGCATGCTTGTGTATCAGAAGGGACTTGCACCATTCCACTTACAGTATGTTGCCCTTTTTTTTTATGCCCCCCGCCATTCGAAGAATGTTGGAAAGGGCATATAAGGTTGCCCCCGTCCGTCCGTGCGTCCGAAACTTAAACGCAGTCAATAACTTCCTTATTTCTTGATGGATTTTAAAATTACTCTTCAGAAATGTTAACCATCATGAGACGACGTGTCACGTGCAAAACCCAGGTCCGTACCTCCAAGGTCAATGGTCAAAAAAAGGGTCCGAAACTTAAACGCAGTCAATAACTTTCTTATTTCTGGATGGATTTTGAAAATAATTTGTAGAAATGTTAACCAGCATGAAACGATGTGTCACGTGCAAAACCCAGGTCCGTACTGCCAAGGTCAAGGTCATTAAGTACTTAGAGGTCAAAGGTAAAAAAAAATGGTCCGAAACTTAAACGCAGTCAATAATTTTCTTATCTCTGGATGGATTTTGAAATTACTTGGCAGAAATGTTGGCCATCGTGAGACAATCTGCCTCACACAAAACCAAGGTCCTTACCTCCAAGGTCAAGGTCATACTTAGAGGTCAAATGTGAAAAAAGGGTCCAAAACTTAAACACTGTCAATAACTTTCTATGGATGAATACGAACATAGATATATTTTCAGGTGGGGGCATCCGTGTCCTATGGACGCTTTTCTAGTTGTAACCGTTGTTTATCTTTGAGAATTCAGTTTGATCAATTAATATACTTTGTATATACTCGTATACATGTACAATGTATTATTTGTGTGATCAATTCAGAGTGCCATTCCAGTTTTATATGTACAGATGTTTGTTGCAGTTTAACTTTTATTTAATTTTTTTTTAAGAATTATTTTATATCGCATTCCTGTAAATTTTTTCACATTTGGAGGAAACCAAGAATATTTTGTCATACCTGTATAAGCAAGTCTAATTTGATAAGCTTTCACTCATTATTTGTATAATACTGTAAGTTTACTTATTAAAGGGAACACCTTCAGGGGAGACAACTCCTACAAAAGTATCTTTGTCTCCCATGTCAATAGAGGTCAACTCTTAAAGAAATGAATTTGAGCAAATTCTTTCCTTTAAAAGTAGACCCCTTTCGTGGGAGAGGGCTTATAGGAAAGCGAACTCAAAGTTCCAAAAGTTGTCACCCTTTGAAAAATGGTGGAAAAAATCTGCCAGGTTTTCCCATTCCCCTTAAAAATCTGTATGGGAATTATTATTTGGAACCTCCTGCTTCAAGTAAGACTTGTTCAAAAGATAAATCTATGACTGTCAAATTCAGCACTAATTACCGGCCCCAACAGCTCAGTTGGTAGAGTGTCCGCTACGGGGAACGGGAGGTCACGGGTTTGATCCTGGGTATATATATACCAAAGTCGTTAAAAATGGTACTAGCTGCTCCTCGCTTGGCACTCGGATTTACTGGATAGAGCTAGGACTGGTCGACCCAGTGTCAGGATGTGACTGGGTGTGGTATCATGTAATGTGTCTGGGACATGATACTTCAGTGAGGCAGCACTATAAAAGTTATCATTGAGCTCCCTGTCGCAACCAGACACCGTCGTGATATGACTGAAAAATTGTTGAAAGCAACGGTAAACCCGAATTCACACACACAGCACTAATTCAACGCTCTGCTCCCATATGAGACACCAAGTTCTGCAACAGAAGGTCAGGAGGTCTTTCTCCAGTAACTCTCGTTTGATTGCCAGCTGACTATGTATACGGGAAATGATCTGTAAAATCCAAATTAAAAAAAAAAATTCCAGCTGTTTTATTTGAAAAAAAGCTACTCTTCACATAGTCAGTCAAGATAGATTGTGTAAAATTGAGTGGCCATGATCTGATAGACATGTCAGAGGCAAGAACAACTATTTATAAATACTGAGCTTATGATTCACTCCTGGTTCTTTAGACTGTACACAACTCATATAGGTGTGCAATTGTCCTGCCCATAACTATTGATTGTAGGCATTTTTTAATACACATGTTTTTTGAAGCTGGAAAGTGCCATTATTGGTTGGCTTGAGAAAAAAAAAACAAAAAAAAACTTTCAGTTTCATATTCAGGAAATGTAAAAATCCTGCAGTCAGTTGTGTTTAGCATGAATAAACATAACAAAAACACGCCTATATAAATTTGAACCCCTTCAACCCCACTTTTATATAGTAAAATTGGGGTTTACAGGGGTAAACCTTATTTTCTTATTTCTGCTGTAAAATATAGATTGTGGGTACTTGTTAGAACCTTCTAACTGGTACCCATAATCTATATTTTGAGCAGAAATAAGAGAAATATCACAATTTTTCATCTTAAAATGTTTGTTTTTATAATGTACATGTATTTGTTATAGGCGTGTTTTCATAATGAAAGGTGTTTTAACCTCTGATATTGGTTCATGATAGTTAAGAGGTTTGATATAATGCATATCTTTTTCAGGAAAGTTTGTTTTATACATTCCATTTTCATTGTTACTGTTGAACATTCCATAAAATTGTATATAATAGAAATAATTGTAAATAATATCAAATTCTTGTTTCCTGGTATTATTTTTATGAGCTTGTCTGTGAGAATATTGGAAGTGTTTATTATAAATGTCAGAAGTAACATTTGAGCTCAGATTTTTGTTGTTGTCTTTTCCAAACCCTCCGAACAAGAGGTTATCCACCATGAAAAAATATGTTTTTTTTATGCCCCCGCCATTCGAAGAATGGTGGAAGGGCATATAGTGTTACCCCTGTCCGTCCATTCGTTTTTCCGTCCATCCGTTCGTGCATTCGTTTGTCCTTCCGAAACTTAAACGCAGCCAATAACTTTCTTATTTCTGGATGGATTTTGAAATTACTTTGTAGAAATGTTAACCATGATGAGACGATGTATCACGTGCAAAACCCAGGTCCGTACCTCCAAGGTCAAGGTCATACTTAGAGGTCAAACGTAAAAAAAAAGGGTCAGAAACTAAAACGCAGTCAATAACTTTCTTATTTCTGGATGGATTTTGAAATTACTTGGCAGAAATGTTGGCCATCATGAGACAACCTGCCTCACACAAAACCAAAGACCTTACTTCCAAGGTCAAGGTCATACTTAGAGGTCAAATGGGAAAAAAAGGGTCCAAAACTTAAACACCATCAATAACTTTCTATGAATAAATATGAACATAGACATTTTTCAGGCGGGGGCATCCATGTCCTATGGACGCATTTCTATTTTTTATGCCCCCGCCATTCGAAGAATGGTGGAAAGGGCATATAGCGTTGCCCCTGTCCGTCCGTCCGTCCGTGCGTCCGTCCGTCCGTCCGAAACTTAAACGCAGTCAATAACTTCCTTATTTCTTGATGGATTTTAAAATTACTCGGCAGAAATGTTAACCATCATGTGTCGACGTGTCACGTGCAAAACCCAGGTCCGTACCACCAAGGTCAAGGTCATACTTAGAGGTCAAAGGTCAAAAAAAAGGGTCCGAAACTTAAACGCAGTCAATAACTTTCTTATTTCTGAATGGATTTTGAAATTACTTTGTAGAAATGTTAACCATCATCAGTCAATGTGTCACATGCAAAATCCAGGTCCGTACCTCCAAGGTCAAGGTCATACTTGGAGGTCAAAGGTAAAAAAATGGGTCCGAAACTTAAACGCAGCCAATAACTTACTTATTTTTGGATGGATTTTGAAATAATTTTGAAGAAATGTTAACCATCATGAGACAATGTGTCACGTGCAAACCCAGATCCGTACCTCCAAGGTCATACTTGAGGTCAAATGGCATAAAAAGGGTCCAAAACTTAAACACTGTCAATAACTTTCTATGGATGAATACGAACATAGACATATTTTCGGGCGGGGGCATCCGTGTCCTATGGACGCATTTCTAGTTTTGCTTTTAACCAAACCCCAAAATAATTTCCTTTTCCCTCCAAGGGTGGGAGAATTCCTGAAAAAGGAAGAAATTCTTTATGATTACTGTTAGTGAAGACTGACCAATGAAGACTGAGTGAAGATGTCCAATGAAGATCTGTTCTCTAACACCTTACACATCACCAGGTAGCAGTCATTTTCCTTAAACTTCAAGATATAGTTATTGTTCCAAAAACCTGATGTTGACAGTTAGTGATTGCCATAAAGAAGAACAGCGGGGTATGGTGCCCCGGTGCCTTAAACTCCCGCCCTCTTTGCCCTAAAATTTGAAATTTTTTATCTGGATCCCAAACATTTGAGAGTTTGGAGGTCAACTTGGCCCCTGGGCAGGTTAAGGTTTATCTCTGTTGTTTATACCAGTCGGCTGTCTGGCATAGGCTTGCTTAGAAACTATTTTCTTCAAATAACAATGCCATAAAAGAAAACCACAGTGTTCGTAGTACATTTTTCCCAATTTCAGTCAAAATGTGGATGATTTTCCCCATTCTAAAAGCCCTGTCCCCATCCGAGCTGCAAGTGTTGTTTCCTTGAGCAAGAGACTTTATCCACATTGCTTAGTACTGGTTCTACCCAGGAAAAGAGGGCCACATGGAAGATTAGTACTAGTTTACTAAATGTGTTACCCTCTATAAATAAGGTCGATTATTATTATTATTATTATTATTATTAAAAGGCTGCAGCCTTGCCCTCTTTGGTAGGAGTCTGTCATAGGTGTGCCCTTTTGACATGCAGTGCCGCGTTGCGAAAATGCCCTTTTTTGAGTAGCACCCTGCCCTAATTTTAGTCTGCGGGAAACACTAACAGTACATGTACCTATAGAAGCCCACTCAGAAATGCCAGGCAAGGAACCTCCTTTAGGAGTCAGACAAATTTCAAGCACATCAGATCGTGAACAAAATTTACAGCCTTGGGGCCACATTTGCTACAACAAATCGATGGCTTTTGGAGCATGCAGCAAAGGTTAGGTTGGTTAATATTGACAGGACACTAGCATGTTACTGTCAAATTGTTTAACTACATGTATATCTGTACTATACTTCAATTATCCACCTTGGTAGATCATGCATAGCTTACAGGCTCGTAACAAAACTCTTACACCTGTGCCAGGAAATGGACTCTTTGGCTCGGTGGATAAAGCATTGGACTTTCATCCAAGCCTGGGTTTCCAATCACATCAATACACTTCTACTCATAATAACATGACCAAGTCTCGTCTCCCAAATTGTCATTTTACTATAATTTCTATATAAAAAAGTCCCTTTATAACAGTTCACTTGTAACACGGTCCTGTTCTATGTATCCCAAACTCAGTGTTATAAAGGGACTGCCCTGTAGGTGGGAATTATTTTCAGCTATTCCTCTGTTCCGACTTTCATGTAAGATGTTGAAAATGGCTTCGCGTCATAATTGATTTCCTTGAAGAGGGGGAGTGTAACAGACCACAACTCTTCAGTTATCAACCTTGGTTCACCTCTGCCCATCCGGGCTTGGAGTAATAGATTCAGCTGCATGGTGCTTCCATGCAGAGCTGAAACCGACCAAACCTCTGAGTACTGGTAAACCTCTTAGGTCTACCTGCTCAAGAAAAATAGTGCTAGTCGTCCGTCCATTAATAATAATAATAATAATAATACCGTCCATTAATAATAATAATAATAATAATAATAATAAAGTCTTTATTTCAAGAGGGTAACACAATTAGAACAGTAACTAATCTCCCTTGCGGCCCTCAAATTATTTACAAATTTTACAACGAAAAAAGTTCCATACTTACTGCAAGCACTCAGACACACACGCAAAGCAAACAGTGTAAACCCAGACAAGATTCCAAAGAGTTCAGCATCTCTTCAGGGTCTACACAGTTTGCCAGTCGTCTAACCACCCACAGGCATAATGTCAGGTAGTTAACCATACCTGTTCAAGTTTTGGAACAATTATGGTAAGGAGCTAAGGTCACTTAGGTGTCCAGATACTTGGGCAAATATGAAAAAAAAATCAAAGCCAATACTACATGGATCGATGATACAAAATGACCAAAAGGATCAACAATCTTCCCAGCATGTACAAGTATTGAACTCAGCCAAACTCTAAAAAATCATAAGGCAACAATCATAGTGTTTGCTTTCCATCTTCCATCAGTTTTTGATATACAGGAGGCAAATTTTAGTAATTATTGACAATTTAGGAAAGAAGATGAAGAAGGAAAAAAAAAAAAAGAGAGAAATAAAAAGAACAATATGAATATCACCTGGCTGAGAATAACAAACACATGATAGGAAGGCGCCCAACCTCGAAGGCATTCTAGATCAATTCCATGTAATACTTATATACAAGGAAAGAGACTGCAAATGTCCTTTCACATACTCAACAAAAGACAAAGAGATGAGGCAAAAAGATATATACGTGTATACAAAATAATGACTTGCACACACAAACACACATACAAATATGCGCACACACAGAAAAAAAATGTTAAAACTTAGCTTTTCATCCATTTTAAACACCTATTATGGAAAGATTCCACAGAGGGTGCACTCTTTACACTATAAGGAAGACAGTTCCATATAATTGGGCCTGAAAATGCCAAGCTCCCTTTATATAATTCTTTGTGTGGCTTGGGCAGCATAAAGTTCTGTGCTGCCATAGAGCGCAGCATTAGGGACTCGCCACCTCCATCAGTAGTATGCTGTCTTCTAGAAAACATTTCATATATGTACTCGGGAGTTAATTCATTTGAAATTTTAAACATGAATTTAGCTTTTCTAAAAAATACTCTCTCTGATATTGTCATTATCTTCAAATCATTCAAAGACTGGTATACATCAGTGACATTAAAATCAAGAATTACCCTGCAAGCTCTTTTTTGCAGCTTTTCAATCTGCATCAGATTGTTTTTAGTTGTGTTTCCCCACACAATATTGGCATAGTCGAGGTGTGGCTGAATGTAACTTTTGTAGAAAATCAACCTGTGTTCTAAAGACAGATAATACTTGATTTTTGACATCAGCCAAATGTTTGTGGACATTTTCTTAGCCACTCTGCTAACATGTTCAGCCCAAGAAAGATTACTGTCAATTACCACGCCTAATACTTTTTCATTGGAAACTGTTGACAGCTGAATGTTATTTAAATATATTTGTAAGTTACCGTTTATCCTACTTCTCTTTTGGCGGGTAGTGATTAACATTGCTTTTGTCTTGTCTATATTGATTACCATTCCATTTTGCTTACACCAGTTGTCCAAGTCTAAAATTGCAGTCTGCAGTTTTCTTTCAATTTCTTCCTTTGATGAACTCATATCATAAAGAGTAGCATCATCGGCATAAAGATCTGTCATTACATTAGAATGGAGTGGAAGGTCATTTATGAAGAGGAGAAATAAAAGTTGTCCTAAGATAGAGCCTTGAGGCACACCATACTTTACACTGCCATAATCAGATTGGGTAGTTTTAAAAGAAACTTTCTGTTTTCTGCCCGACAGGTATGATCGAAACCATTTTAAAGAGTTCTGACCTAGTTTATGAAGTTCCATTTTTTCGAGTAAAATATTGTGATCCACAAGATCAAAGGCTTTACGGAAATCAACCAAAATAATACCAATCAGGTCACCCTTATCTAAAGCTTTTAGCCATTTTTCTACCATATGAATAAGGGCAGTCTCACAGGAATGATTTTGTCTGAACCCTGATTGAGTCGTATGTAGCACTTTGTATTTATCCAGGAAAGTAACTAAGGATTCATGAGCATGTTTTTCAAACACTTTGGAAAGGACAGGCAAAATTGAAATTGGTCGAAAATTATTGAGGTCATTTGATGAGCCACCCTTATGTAGTGGTTTGACTTTAGCTTCTTTCCATTTCTCTGGAAAGGAACTAGTTTTAATGCTTAGATTGAAAATATGAGTCAAACTTTCTGCGATGACTGAAGATGACATTTTTAAGAGTCTAGGACCTATTTCATCTAACCCAGTGGATTTATTTATATCTAAGTTTTTCAATGATTTTATTACCTTTTCAGAGCTTAATGGAGGCATGTCAAATACAACATTCTCCGGAATTCTTTCATTACAGAAATTCCGAAGCTTGTCATGATTTGGGGTAACCATAGGCTCCTTAATGTTTTCTGCTATGTTTACAAAAAAGTCATTAAAGGCATTGGCAATGTCAAGAGCTTCATCAGTTTCAAGATTGCCTACTTTAATTGAATTTACATTGTTTGCCGAGTCAGATTTTTGTTTGCCTGCACCAAGTTCATTGAAAATTTTCCAAATTGTTGAGGGATTATTTTTGCCTTCTTCAACAAGATTTTCATAGTGTGACTTTTTAGACCTTCTTATCAAACTGACTACCTTGTTTCTCCATTTCTTATATTGATCAATATCACCGAGTGATTTAAATCGATCTCTTGTTTTAATACTATCAATAATTTCAGGTGTCAGCCATCTTGGTTGATTGACATATTTTACTCTGTGTTGTTTCAAGGGGACATGTTTATCCACTACTTCAGTGAACAAGGAATACCAGCAATCTAAAGCATCATCAACATCGTCAAAAACCTTGATAACATCCCAAGGAACTGATTCAAGATCTGCATTAAATTTCGATTCATCAAAATTCTTGAAAGATCGATATTTGATGACATGGTGTGTTTCTTTTGGAATGTGTGAATTGACTTTGCGTGTAAGGAAAACTGGATAGTGATCGCTTAATCCAATTTTAGGAACATCAATATATTGTATACTGGATGAAAAATTTGAATAGATATGGTCTATTAAAGTTGCACTTGCGTTAGGCACTACACGAGTAGGTTGTGTAACATGCTGAGCTAAACCATTAGAATTCATGTAGTCAAGCCAGTGCCTTTTAATCTGAGGATTTAATAGGTCACGGTTAAAATCTCCAAATACAAATAATTCCTTTTCTTCTGCAATAGCTTTTTCAAGTTGATCATCAAATACTTCATTCCAAGTAATAGTTGAAAGAGGGTTTCTATAGAAATGCCCTATTAATAATGACTTACTATTTTTTGGAAAAATTTCTAGCCATATGCTTTCAAAGTGATCAAACTCTAAATCATTTCTACGAATACATGAAATATCATCTCTTACATATGCAAGTAATCCACCAGATCCTTGTATTTTGTCTTTTCTATAACATTGAAAATTTTGAATTTGGACAAAACTGTCAGGTGTATCACTACCAAGTTTACTTTCACTCACTCCTAGCATACTTATATTATTAACATTGGAATGCAACATTAATTTTAACTGATCAACTCTTTCACCTGAACGAATTCCTCTGACATTTATGTGACCTATTCGCATACCTCTTCCACGCAATTCTAAATTTATGAAACTGCTGTGGGCCGACAAGGGAGATGAACTATCATGCACATATGAATATAAAGAAGAACATATAGTAGATGCATTATATAAGCTATTATATTCTATGTCAGTATCTTTATCATAAGCATTAGAGGCATGTTCATTTATAACTGTACTGTCACTCGGGTCATTCCTGAAAGTAAAAGAGTCCTGAAATTCTTGAGTATGAGGTTTGTTTATGTTACTGTTAGTTATTTTTGCTGTATCAGTTTCAAAAGATTCACTTAGTGGAAAAGAACAAACACAGGGATGTTCATTACATTCATCACAGACTGTGTGTAATAATGAAAAGACATTATGGGACGCAAAATTCAAGGCATCATAGCCATTATCCTAATGATTAGGGCATCTTGATTGCTTGTGTCCTAGAAATCCACAAGAATGACATTTTATCTGACCCTTATGTTTGCAGTCAAATGTTGAGTGATTTGATTCACCACATTTTACACAGGACTGGTGATTCTTGTTGTTTGGATTTGTCTGTCCATGATGTACCTGTATTCTCCTGTTTCTTCTTTTTGGTTGGAATCTCGGCCTCTGAAATTTACGTTGTTGGGAATCTTGTTTATGTGGTGATCCGCCATAAACACACTGTTCAAAGTTCTCGACAAGAGCACCTGAACCACATGCTTTCTCCATACTGTCCAGCAATCGGCGGATTCCAGATCTTGATAAGTGAATTTTGTCCCTACTAAAGTAATGGAGAACTGGTTGTCCCTCAGAACTACAAAAGTTTTTCACCATTTCAACTAGCTGTGCACCATGTTCATCACTAAGGCACTTGATAATGTTATTAAGGTCTGTCACATTACAGTCTTGACGAGGACAAGCAGTGCACAATACAATGTTTATGGCGGTATTTGCAGTTTCAATATACTGAAGAAGTTGATCATACTTTTCTTCAACATATTCAACATTTGACCCATTGGAAACATCATTACCTCCTACTGAAATGATGACTGTTGCAAAATTTTGAAGATCAAATAGAGGGATCTGGTCTAAAATCACATCAACTGTAGCGCCAGAAATGCCATGACAATGCACCTGATTCTTAAGACCTCTTTCATTGATTCCCTTTATAATGGAATCTCCTATTATTAGTGTTTTTTTGGATGCAGTTGCTTTATTAGGGTGTTTCGAATGTTGATTCTTTTTATGACAGGTTTCATTAGGATTCTTTTTCTGAGACCTTTGTTGACATCTGTCTTTATTCACATGCTGGTTGGGTTCTGCAATCTGAACACTGGAGGAGTCACTTTCAATCGAAGATAAAGACACTGTCCTGTTTAGAGTAGTTCCAGCAGCAGATGTTTTTTCTTCATAGGTGGTCTTTGTGCCTGTTGACTGCTGCTGTAGCTTGACCACTTCACTGGTAAGGGTAGTCAGCTGATCCTGCAGGGTGCTAATCATTTTAGAATGATAAGCCAGAGACTCCAATATTGCTGACATCTGTCTCTCTACAGGTGATGTTGTAGGTCTGGGAGTCTCCATAGGAGGTACCACAGGCACAGATGTAAAGCATGGTCTGGTCACTACAGGGGTGCTGGTCATCACAGGCTGGTCTTTTGAGACATTTATACTCATCTGTGAGTCAACACTAAAGTTCTTCATGAACCTAGAAAACAGAGTAGTGGCTATCCTCTTGAAGGCTATGTCCTTCCAAAGCTTATGGCCTGGTCCTGATATTTCAATTGTCTTCTCTGACTCAAACACTTTGATAGTCACTTTCCTACCCTGTATGTGGGATGTCACAGAGAATTTATCACTGAGGACCCATGATGACTTTTCAAATTCCTTTTCTAATAGTCCCATGAAGTCCTTGAATAGCACTGGAATACAGAACTGGATATTCACTTTCTGTCCAGAGGGCAAAACATTGAAAAGAACTCCCTCAAACTTGTCCGCAACCGTTTTATCCACTTCAAAGGAAGAAATCCCTGAAAATGAATCGTTAGAAGCATCGCCACCAATGACCGGTCTTGAGTTTGATCCACTATTGCTGAAAGATTCCAACGCCATTATGAGCTGATTTTAAGATACAAGAAATTCTGATCTGATGACACAACTTGAAAATTTTTATTCGGTATCTCTTTGAATTTCACTTAAAATTTTCGATCTGATATATTATATGAACACAAAAAGAGATTCTTTAATGATTTGCATTATCAATGATTTGCTTTCACTGATATAATTCTGTTGAGGGGGATGTAAAACCTCAACTCAAACAAAACAAACTGATATAATTCCAAATTTGAGTAAATATTCACTTCACAGAATTTTGCTTATTTATTTATTTATTTTTCAAACTTATTTATTTTGAGGCAAGCGGAAATTTATTCCATTCATTGGTGTTTATTACTCCTTTAATCACTAATTTGAATTTCTCGATACCTTCATATACCACAAATGAGATTTATTGCACTGAATTATTTAACATGAAACATCTTTTTTTCCCTATTCATTGAAATTTTCTTTCTATTTATCTATTCCTATGGTGAAAACATCACACATTTTCAAAATACCACACATGAAATTTATTTCACTAACTTATTTTCCTATGAACCTTTTCATTGAAATCTTCCTCCTATTTTTCATTTCATACCACTTTAAAAGAAACACCAGATTCACTGAACTTTATGATAACCACAGTGAAAATTTATTTCACTAAACTATTTTCACTGAACACTTTATAACTCATGAAAAGATACTTTTGGGGCTTATTATGAAAGAAACACCAAATTCCCTGAATTTTATGAATACACCATCAACATGCTGAATTTATTATAAATTTCAGCAATAATTAAGTCTTAAGATTGATATATTAAGATTATAAAATATATCCATCCACATTTTAGTAATAATTCCTTTATTAAGATTATAAAACATATCCATCCACATATTAGTAATAATTCCTTAATCCATCATAACATTGTGAATGTCCAGATAAGCTTTAGGCAGAGCTCTGTCAGACACATCTTATCACTTTGGCTGCTACTGAGAGAATGATTAAACCCTAGCTGTTTTGAAATTCGTCGGGGGATAGAGCTTGAGTTGTCATTTCAATGTCGGGTTAAAGTCCCATAGAATCGGAAGCAACTTCTACAAAATTACATAGTGTTGCCAGGGATATAAACCTTAACACAAACAATATAGCTTGCAGGTTTACTTACAACCAGTCTGTGACATCTTTGGCTCAGTGGATAGAGCATTGGACTTTCCTGATCTTAGGCAGGATTTTTTTTTCAGCTTTGCCTCCTTCCTTCGTTATGACTTCCATGTTGCAAGATTGGGGTTCGTCCGGAATCGGACCTTATTTTGCCAAAAATGGCTTCGTGTCATAAATGATGACATCCTTGGAGAGGGCGAGTGTAACAGACCACATCCTTATTTATCTACCTTTGTAGATTGTGCATAGCTTATAGGTTTATAACCAATAAACCAATCTCTGACACCTGTATCAGGGAGTCAACTCTTTGGCTCAGTGAACTTTCACCTTTTAATGTGACCTGAAACAGAACATCCTGTTGTACCAATAAAGCAAAAAACAAATTGAGGCAAGAGTTTAATGAAAACTTTATATGAACACATCAAAACAAGGACCACTGAGGTCTTGCATACAGCAACAGGGATCAGCCGAGGGGGCGATTCGGGCGACTTCTTCGCCCGAAGTTCAAGAACTTCGCCTAACCAGCCTGGAAAAGAGAAGTTGACTTCGCCCTGTTTTTTTCCGACTTTTTTATTTATTTTTTTTTCTTCATCTCCAGGATCTGCTTTTCAAATGCGAAGTAATATCCATCGATAAAGGCACAAAGTTGATAACAAAAACACCTATTGATAATCGGATAATTAATAATCCAACTCCAAGTGTTAATTGCTCGAGTCAGAAACTGACCACCTGTTGCGTTGAGCACAAGTTGTCAGATCAGTTAATTATGTAAATAGGTGAATTGGGTTAGTCCAGATCGGCATCTTTGATCTTATTTCATGGCCACTTAAGACTTTGAGTAATCAGACTTGTCCGCGCAGCATGAGACGATCGGTCTTGTTGATCTTGGCAATATGATTGACGCATGAAAAACGTGCGTCTCATTTTACACATCAATATAAGATAGATAGAGATGCAACTTTAACCCTTTTTGCACCAAATGGAATCTTTATCCTTATATATTGCAGTAGTTCAAATCAAAATTTATGGGTGTCAGGTTATGTTTTCATGAAAATTTATTTGGAAAATCAGTTAATAACTGAACTTTTAGCAAACAGTGGAGGCCCTGATCAGACACCGCATTCTGCAGCGTCTAATCTGGGCCTGCACTGTTTGCCAGGGTACCCGTTTTGGGGTTTCTGGTACTAAATGGGTTAAAGGTGCATTATTGAGCTACCGGGTTTCAATTTTTTTTTCTGGTTTTTATCTTCAATGCATACTCCTTTGTCTTGTGTACACTTTTGGAGCCAAATACAGCTTCAGAACTTTGTGAAAATGGTCGTTTTCATTCGTGTTTACCCTTCGCTCTGAACATGTGTTCGGAATTTCTGTTCTAAAAATAAATCTGTCACTTTACACATACATGGCGACAGTATTGTCTCTGAGTGTTGTTACTTATGGCATGGTATTCAGCGTCATATTTTTTCCGATTCAGGCATGGTCTAAGCAAACAAGGCCAAAAATGAACGTCGCATAACGTCATATATGGGGATTCTATTTTTGTCATGAACTAAAAATAGATCTAACTAGTGTTCGAAACCTAGTTAGGGAATCCCTCTCAAACTCGTTTACCTGTCATCATAATTGTTCGCATTTTTGCATAAAATGCATTCATTTGTATTGTTTTATAGAAAAATACCGGCTATATGTATTTTATTTTTGAAAACATTTTTTCAAGATAGCTCAATAATGCACCTTTAACAGGATTACCAACCGTGATCAGGCGCTGACTCAAAATGATCAAACAGACAGAAAATGTGTAAAACGAAATATGGAACTAGAAAAAAGGGAATATAGGGTATGGTAGATGAAAAGAACACAAAAAAAAACAGCCCAATTGCACCTGCAGCAACTTGCCGGCATATCACGGTCGCACAGACCCGACTGCACAACATGACTCATAACCTCGAGGTGAGATTAAATTGGTTGTTTCCCTTTATTGCCCTTCAGTGACTAAGTGAGTGGGACATTGAGAAAATGAAAGTAGATGAAGTATCTGATGTCTGATTATTTGCTGCCATAATCGAGATACCGATGTGCAAAATCATTCAGCAAGTGCAACTGCAACATTGGTATGTTATTCGCAATGATATCACACCCGCACACTGTATTTCTAAATTGCAAATAAACAACGGTATTTACGGAAATTACTGAAAATTCGGCTCGACAATTTCCATACTTTAGTCATTTTTCTCAAGCCCTACTTCGCCCTCTTGTCCCTCATTTCGCCCTGTTAGTGCTGGAGGGAGAAGTCACTTCTCCCTGCTTCCTGGGCCTAGGAGGATCCCTGCAGCAACTATACACACTGTCAAAGATTTAAGCACCATTTACACTAAAATTCAACCAATTTCTCATTCAATGATGAAATCCCTGTACATCAGTCACAAGACCAAAGACTGTAATAAACAGTCATCTTTAAGGGAATGGGAACACCTTCAGGGGAGGCAACACCTGCAAAATTATTTTTGTTTCCCATGTCAATAGGGGTCAACTCTTAAAGGAAAGAATTTGCTCCTGAGGAGAAAATTCTTTCCTTTAAGAGTAGACCACTTTTTCAGTGGGACAGGGCTTATATAAAAGCAAACAGGAAGTCCCGAAAGTTGTCTCCCTTTGAAAAATGGCGAAAAAATCTACCAGGTGTTCCCATTCCCCTTAATGGCAGAAAAAATCATTGTTTCCATCAGCACCAATTTCTAGCAAACAGTAGTTTGTAGGCTCCATTCCAAGAATGGTGGGAAGAGCATATTGTGTTACCCCTGTCTGTGTCTGCATCTGAGATGGTGATAGCAATTTGCATTTAAGTTTTTCATCAGTGTCACAACTACTAGGCTGGGGCATCCATGTCCCTTGGACACATTTCTATATTTTTTTCTGGTTTTTAAGAGGAAAAAAGTCTTGACTTTACATCTGAATCATTTGCTGGTCCAGCCTTTTTTCACTTTGAAAAATAAGAAAAAAAAAATCAGACAGTGATCTGCTCTAAAATTTTCCATAATGTACTTTCTATGTATCTTTTCAACATTTTACAATATAAATGTATGTTGTGTGTACTCATTAGAATTGCCTCATTGATTTGATTCTACCCACAACATACATTTTCAAGATCATAAAAGAAGAAAAGTTCTCTATATTATCTCTATTTTTTTCTGGAGCTAAGAAAAGAACTCTAGGGACTCGAGAAAGAGGTTGAGTTAGCCATGGTTACCAAGCCATCCGGATTTGAGACATTGAAGTTTTTCTACATTAACCCTTATCCTGCTGAACACAACAACTCCTACTATTGCAAACAGTGTAGATCCAGATCTGGGGTCAGTTGTTCAAAACTAACAACGTCGTAAGTTAACGTATCGTTAAAACCTTGATCATTAAATATAGCAAATATGCTGAAATTTTTGCTGAAAAAATGTGAGCAGCTTTTGCATCCGCAAAAGCTGCTCACATTTTTTCAGCAAAAATACAAAAAATTTTTATATTGTACTTGCTAGAGGAGCTAACAATATGACCACTAACGAGCTCGTTAAGCTAACGATGCTTTGAACAACTGGCCCCAGATGGTTTCTGAAGAATCTACTCTGTCATGCAGTTTGTAAACTGAATAAATACATTTGATAGGTTGATATTCAGCAAAGGGTATCGCTAAATTAATTTATTCAGCAGGATAAGGGTCAACACTGAAAATGCTCCAAATGGTGCTTATCTTTTGATGGGATGCATACTTTGTACCTGGTCTGAGATGGTTACAGGACATTAGTAGTGAGAATTGGATGAGTAATTTTTTTACAGTCATATATTTTAGCTGAAAATAATTTATCCAAATTTTTTTATGAAAAAAATTGCAGCTGATAAATTAAAATCTAACATGACTTTAATAATCTCAGATGTTAAATTCAGACCCAGAATTCTGATTAAGGTTTTAAGCTTGGTGACATTGCAGAGAAAAAAGTGAGTCTTGCCAGGCTGCTCATAACACAGTCTTGTTGATGTAATAAGAACATATACATACATATACATAGAACATTTAAATACACATACATATACATTTTAAAACATTATCACCGGCCCCCGCACTTCGGGGGCTTGAAGAAATATATGGGCTGCATGATCACGCAGAGCTGAAACAGACCCGCACACAAGTACTGGTAAACGGCTTAGAGGATCTAAGCCTGCCCAGGCAAAGTGGTGCGAGTCGGCCTGTCCATGCTTATAAACCCTATTGGTTTCATTGGGCGGCAGGGCTTGAGATGTCATTTCATCTCAATGTCGGGTAAAAGTCCCACAAAATTGGAAGCAACGTCTCCAAAATGATCTTTACAGTGTTGACGGGGACGTTAAACCTCAAATCAAACAATAAATCATTATCACAGCTAAACCTCAGGGACCAGTTGTTCAAAGCATCATTAGCTTAACAAGGTTATTAGAGATCAAATTGTTAACAAGTCTAGCAAGTACAATAATTAATACTCAAAAATATTTGATAAAAAAATGTGAGTAGCTTTTGCAAATGTTACAAGATGTGTTTATGAAACACGAACATGTCCAAAGGAAATTTTTTTCTTTGAAGTAGGTCAGAGGTCAAGGTCATACCTCAAGATTTTTTGTATCAGTGGGAAACCCTTGTCACAAAGAATCTACATGCCAAATATGACTTCAGGCTCTGTCTGAAATGTTCAAAAGTTATGACCATTGTCATTTTTTCTTATTTAGTAGGGCTAGGTCACATGTCAAAAGTAGGAGTGGGAAGTCCTTGTCACAAGAAACCCACTTGCCAAATATGAAGGCTCTATCTGAAACGGTTCAAAGATATGATCAATGTTTGTTTGATTTGAAGTTTAATGTCCTCGTCAACACTGTAAAGGTCATTTTGGAGACGTTGCTTCCAATTTTGTGGGACTTTTACCCGACATTGAGATGAAATGACTTCTCAAGCCCTGCCGCCCAATGAAACCAATAGGGTTTATAAGCATGGACGGGCCGACTCATACCACATTGCCTGGGCAGGCTTAGATCCTCTAAGCGGTTTACCAGTACTCATGTGCAGGCCGGTTTCAGCTCTGCGTGGAAGCATCATGCAGCCCATCTATTTCTTCAAGCCCGATGGGTGATGGCTGAAATGTTATGATCAATGTCAATGTTTTTCTTTAAAGTAGGTCAGAGGTCAAAGTAGGGATCATAGGTCAAAATTTTTTGTTTGAGTGGGAAGCCCTTGTAACAAGGAATCTACATGCCAAATATGAAGGCTCTATCTGAAAGGGTTTGAAAGTTTGACCAATGTTAAAGTTGTCCAACAAACAAACTAACAAACAAACTGATGGGACAAAAATAATATGTCCCCACTATCGCTATTGGGGACATAAAAAGCTACTCACAGTTTTTTCACCCAAAGAATTAGTGTATATGCCATATTTAATGAGCAAAGTTTTAATGATATGTTAACTAACGACATTGTTAGTTATTTTAACTAACAACATCGTTAGTTTTGAAAATTGGCCCCAGGACAAAATATATATCAAACTGAAAAAAAAAATCTACATGTAGCCTGCAGATCATGGTTACAAATATATGTACTAACCCATCACTTTATAGAACATGAAATGGTAAAATCGTTTTCATTCTGGAATTTATATGGGAAAGATGAAATAACTTATATTCTTATTCTCCATGTCACCCTGATGCCTGCTGTCGAGTTTCAGCTCAATTTGATTTTCTGTAAGGGAGATGTTGTTCGAAGAATTTCAAGATGGCCACTAAGGCAGCCAGCTTGGAATATCAAAATGGAACGATTTTAGCTATTGGAATATCAAAATGGAACGATTTTAGCTATTGGAATATCAAAATGTAACGATTTTAGCTATTCTGAATCTCCATGTCACCCCAAAGCCTCCCATCAAGTTTCAGCTCAATCAGAATTTAGGGTTTGGGAGGAGATGCTCTTTAAAGGTATCAAGATGGCCACCATGACAGCCATTTTGGATATTGGGAAGGAATGATTTTAGCAATTCTAAATCTCAGACTTTTGGTTTCGGTGATGTCATTTCAACAATTTCAAGATGGCCACGATGGTGGCCATGTTGGATGTCGGAACGGAGCGATTTTTGCAATACTGAATTTTCAGTTTGCCCAAATGCCTCCCAGAGGTTTTATAGAAGATGTTGAAAAGCTAACAACATGAACAGACCATGTCATAAGCTGACCTAGCGCTTTGCTCCAGGTGAGCTAATAAAATAATATTCAATGACAGATGTATTTTGTTTCTATGACTGAAATGGTAAATTAAAATTACCTCCCTTCCCTTTAAATTATGTCTGACCTGTAGGTTACTAGAATCTCATGTTTCTTGCCTAGTAAACAGGGGTCAGGAGATTCTGGGAGTTGAACAATGTACCATCTGAGAACAACCTACTACACTATAGCGTTGTTACAATGCTGTCATCGGGATCCATCAGTGCCGACCTCGATATATGTAGTTCGTGCTATTTCGATCTCAACGACCCCCACCCACTTTTTTGCATGCATATATATATATATGCGTAGAAAAAAAAAAGAGTCTGTCCTGCTCTGTTTTGGCGGGGAAAAATATTTTACATCTACAAGTGTCAGAAGCCAAAAAGCATGCACAAATTTTCTTTGATTTCATGTGGAGCTTGTTTCTTTCATAAAAAATCTGTTAAAAAAACGGCGAAAAATATTTTTCTCGCAACTTTACATGAAACAGGTTTGAATTGAAAATATCACCTGGTAAAACTCCGGTTCTATGTTTATTAATAAATGAATAACCGCATAGAGATGCATAGAAAAAAACAGCATCTGCTTTGCTCTGTTTTGGGGGGAAAATATTTTGCATAGCCAAAAAGCAGCCTGCATGAATTTTCACTGATTTTACGTTGGGTGTTTCTTTCATCAAAAAAAAAAAAAAAAATCTGTTAAAAAAGCGGCAAAAAATATTTCTCTCGCAACTTTACAGGAAACAAGTTTGAATTGAAAATATCACCTGGTAAAACCCCTGTTCTGTGTTTATTAATAAATAAATAACCACATACAGATGTGTAGAAAAAAAAAAAAATTCCGCCGCAGGCTACATGGCGCCTGTAGGGGGCGCCAAGTCACGGAACCATGACATCTAGGCCAAGGTCAAGCACAGATGCTTACATAAAAGTTGCCATTCTTAAATGCAAGCTTGTACTAAGTATCATTAATGAAGCTCTAATAATTCTTTCGAAATGAACTTAACCATTAGGGTGAACACTAGGGTGGATGCAATATTTAACAAAGTCAGTGAACCATAAAATGTAGGTCAAGGTCAAATATGGATGCTCGCATTTAAGTTTCCACCCCGAGATACAAGTTTATACTAACTATCATTAATGAAGCTCTTATAGTTCTTGAGAAATTAACTCTACCATTTTGGTGAATGCTAGGGTGGTCGCAATATTTCACAAAGTCGGTGAACCATAACATGTAGGTGAAGGTCAAATATGGATGCTTGCATTTAAGTTGCCATCCCCAGATACAAGTTTGTACCAAGCATCATTAACAAAGCTCTTATAGTTCTTGAGAAATAAACTTGACCATTAGGGTGAACACTAGGATGGCTGCAAGATTTTACAAAGCCAGTGAACCATAAAATGTAGGACAAGGTCAAATATGGATACTTTCATTTAAGTTGCCATCCCCAGATACAAATTTATACCAAGTATTATTAATGAAGCTCTTATAGTTCTTGCTTGAGAAATCAACTTGACCATTAGGTGAACACTAGGATGGCCACAAGATTTTACAAAGTCAGTGAACCATGAAATATGGATGCTTGCATATAAGTTGCCATCCCCAGATACAAGTTTGTACCAAGCATCATTAACGAAGCTCTTATAGTTCTTGAGAAATAAACTTGACCATTAGGGTGAATGCTAGGATGGCTGCAAGATTTTACAAAGCCAGTGAACCATGAAATGTAGGACAAGGTCAAATACGGATGTTTGCATTTAAGTTGCCATCCCCAGATACAAGTTTGTACCAAGTATTATTTATGAAGCTCTTATAGTTCTTGCTTGAGAAATCAACTTGACCAATAGGGTGAACAATAGGGTGGTCGCAATATTTTACAAAGTCAGTGAACCATGAAATGTAGGTCACAATCAGGGATGGATGCTTGCATTAAAGTTGCAATTCTCAGATACAAGTTTGTACCAAGTATCATTAATGAAGCTCTTATAGTTCTTGAGAAATAAACTTGACCATTAGGGTGAACGCTAGGGTGGTCGCAAATGTTGACGCCTTAACAAACGGACGGACGAACGGATGGAAAAACGGACATCTATATCGCACCATGCTAATAGCAGGCGTGACAAACACAGTGTCCACTTTGTTCTGTTTTCGTGTGAAAAATATTTAGCATCTACACCTGACAATTACAAAGGGATGAGTGAGTGTTTGAGTTTTACGTCCCACCAACAGCTAAGGTCATACAGAGATGGGACCTCGGTTTTTAAAGACTCATCCGAAAGTCTGGAGAAGCCCGGTTTACAAGGCGAGTAGCGTAACCACTACATCACGGAGGCTTCTCAATTACAAAGGGATTGAGACATAATTGCTATAGCTTCATTGATCTTGTTTTCACACCTTGTCGTATTGTTTAACTGTCGGCTTATTGGTAACAACCCAGGCGAGTGTTCACGGTTTAATAGTGTTGACAACTTGAGTAAATCAGCGGGTATATTGTCTCGGCTGACGATGTTTTGACTGCAGAGTTCCGTGGAAAAAAGGGCAAACTTTTCAGCCAAAGTTTCAAAACAGGGGAAAAAACTGCAATAAAAAATGGAAGCCACAGACCAACAGCTCATAACGCCTCTACAGTGTAGTTTGCTCATACAGCACATTAGATTATGACCATTAATCACTTCCTTTTTACATGTTGTTTGGATCTAATGTGAGGGTGGAATTTGGATCGGATGGCAAGCAGTGTAGATCTCATCTGGATCAACACTGCTTGCATAGGTATCTGAAACCAGTCTACAGGGTTGAAACAGTTAAGCGAGGAGGTAGATTTTTTTCTTCCTGGGAACCTAAAAACTCCTGACTTAGACCTTGACTGTATAACTGGAAATGATACCCACAAAAAGCAAAACAAGGCAATCTTTAACAAGCATCAAGACAGGAATGAATACAAATTTTGCCCATACATATAATTATTCTGGGAACAGTAAAACCATAACACAAGTCTCATTGAACTGAAAGTAGTTCAGGTAAAGAGAGTTAAAATCTATTGAACATGCTGCAAACTACACCAACACTACCCTAATTATGCAGCAGTCTGAACTTACTTAATACAAGAATTAGGCCGAAGGCTATGTCGTACATGTGTCTGTATTTCTTGAGAAATGGACTTGATCATTTGGGATGACGCTAGGGTTGATGCTAATGTCAACAAATTGGCAAACAGATGGACATATATGAATGGACGGAAAAACCAAACTGCTTTATCGTGCCATACTTAAAGTAGTTGTGACATAGAGTCAACACTACATTGAGGAGAACCACAACTAAACCAGACTTAAAATCTCAGCTGAAGTATCAAACAGTAACAATTTTGGACGGATATAGTAATTCTGTCAATAAATATGACTGGCATGCAGTCCTGAATGAGATCCTTAAATCTCTGTCAAAGAATATCTGTAAGGATTTAACTACTGGTATTTGTGCATAATTATATGGTTTCTTGAAAAATAGTTAAAAACTTAACCCTTGTCCTGCTGAGCCCGGATATGTCTTACCTTTCAAACAATGCAGATCCAGATCAGATGGCTTCTGATCAGGATCTTCATTGTTTGCCACTAAGATTATGAATTTGTTGCAATAATTTGCATCAAACAATCTGGTTGGTTGATAATCAGTAGGGGGTGTGGCTTATTTAAATATTCAGCAGGACAAGGGTTAAAATATCCCGTCCAGCAGGATACATATGCATACACTAGAAGAGCATCGAAAACATTTTTCTCCACTTTGCAAACATTTTGATACCACATATTCAAACAAAACTTTTGAACAATGATGTTTTGGTATCTCTCATACAAGCCCAATCACAAGACAACCCATTTTTTGATGTGTGACAAGGCTCCAGTTGTTCAAAACATTCATTAAATATGGCAGACAGACAAATAATTTGCTGAAAAAAAATGTGAGCAACTTTTGCCTTTGCAAACGCCAAAGCTCATCACGTGAACAAGTCTGTGAAATGAAGATCCCCCTATACCCCACTTTATATATAATAGAAGCTCCCGTGTGACGAAAGCTCACAAAAATGCATTTTGAGTGGCCACCATGGTACCAAAATTCTCTTAAGTATATTATTTTAGTACTATATCTGGGCAGTATGAAACACAATATTTCCCATTTTTTAAGTCTTGCAAAACATGTTTTATATCATGTCAACATGCGGTACGCAAGTTCACGAATGTGCCAGTTATGTAATAAGACTAACATTAGGACAATGTTGAAATATTAAGGTCTTTTCAGATGTAGTCATTAACAGTGGTGCAATTTACATTTGTTTAACTTGTTTCATGCAGAAAACTAATTAATGAAGTGTAAATATGATACACACCATGATTTTAACCAGTAAAATGGTCCAAAATGGGACTATGGTAAGCATATTTGGGGCAAGCTTTTCACGAAAAACTTGTTTAAAGTTAACATAGGCAACTTGTATATTGCTAAATAGTAAATACATTATAATGTGTTTTTGTAATCAGCATATGCCATGCACACACCCCTTTCTGGAATTTTTAGAAATAAAATAATAGATTGTTTGAGAATTGAGAATACTATTCTCTATTTGGCATAGAATGTGTAAGTATAGCCGCTCCAAAAGTGGTACAATAGTGATGGCTGCTTCATAGAAATATTTTCACACACGATTAGATGAAACTGTGTAGTTTAGCTGCTTAACATTTGCACCAATCTATTCATACATTTTTTATCATTTAATATATTATAGACCATAATGAATGAGCCTCATCATGAGAAAACCTGCAAATTTTATGTATGAACGATAAATATGCAGATAAGCCTGTGTGTACACACAGTGTAATCAGCATCTTTGGCATTAGCACAGTCTTGTCTGGTCATTCCCTGTTGAATATCATGGGATGGAAACCCTCTATGAAATTTCCAAACAAGGGATCAGACCTTTGACCCAGGTGTGTAATTAGTGTCCCAAAACTTACTAATCCAAATCAATGTTTTTGCTAAATTATATTGCTCATATTGGTGTTATAAATGGTCATGATATTAATATTGTTATTGATGCCCTGGATAGAAACTGATTGTTTAAACATATGGTGTTTATAAACTAAATGCTCATATTTTAAATATTTGGATTATGGCACCGACAATAAATACTGTAAATGATGATATTGCCATTGATGACAATGATGATGATGATGATGATGATTTCATCAAAAAGTTTAACTCCATATACACCAGTGAGGCCTTTTCATTTGAATGCGAATTGTATGTTAAACAGTGAACATTTTTAGCTCACCAGAGCCGAAGGCTCCGGGGGAGCTTATAGGATAGGCAGTTGTCCGTCGTCGTCCGTCATATGATGTATGTCGTCTGCGTCAACACTTTCTAACGACATCTCCACTGGAGCCACTTGGCCGATTGGGCCCAAATTTTATCTGTATTATCCTTGGGCTGGGGGATTGAAAGTTTGTGTTTTTATCAAAATCGGCTCTTTAGTTTGGTTGCAATGGCAACTTGTAGTTTCCATAGACTTATAATGGAAAAAAATGAAAAAAATGGCATTTACTGCCAAGCTTCTGCAGATATTTTGACAAAACTTTCATAGAAATGTTCCATAGGCAATCTACTATCTGTCGTATGATTTTAGGCCTTCTGCCCATTTTTATTGGCTGGGCACATTGCCCTAGCACAAAGTGACCCCCAGATTGGTGTGACTGAATGAGTCTTATCATAAGGAACAATAATAATATAGTTTATGGGTGGGGATCTGAATGATTTCTGAGATATATGGCTTTTAATGAAGTAAAGCAGTGGGGCATGACCAAGGCAGTCCGGATGACTCCCAAGCTAGTGTTATTTGTATGTGTCTTATCACAAAGAAGATAATTATATATGGTTTAGGGGTGGGGCTCTGAACAGTTTCTGAGATATATATCCTTTTGTGAAGTGGTGGGGTGGGGCAAGGCCCTGGCTTACCCGGAAGACCTCCAGGTTGATGTCAATGAATGTGTCTTATCATAAGGAACAACAATATATATGGTTAGAGGTGGGGATCTGTAAGGTTTCCAAGATATTGGGTCTTTAATGAAATGAAGGGGTGACGCACGACTCCGGCACATCCTGGGGGACCCCTAGGTTAGTGTCAATGAATGCGTCATATCATAAGAAACAAGAATATACAAGGTTTTGGGGCGGGGATCTGAATGGTTTCTGAGATAGATGGCCTTTTGTGAAGTGGAGGGGTGGGGCAAGGCCCCGGCGCACCCAGGAAGACCCCCAAATTGGTGTCAATGAATGAGTCACTTCATAAGGAACAAGAATATATAGGATTTAGGGGTGGGAATCTGTAAGGTTTCCAAGATATTGGGCCTTTTATGAAATGGAGGGGGTAGGGCATGACCCCGGCACAACCAGGGGGGACCCCCAGGTTGGTGTCACTGAATGCGTCTTATCATAAGGAACAAGAATATGTGTGGTTTTAGGGTGGGGATCTAAATGGTTTCTGAGATATATGGCCTTTTGTGAAGAAGAAGAAGGGGTTGGGCAAGGCCCAGGCGCACCCCGGGAGATCCCAGAGTTGGTGTCAGTGTATGTATATTTTCATAAGGAACAAGAATATATGTGGTTTAGGGGTGGGGATCTGTAAGATATTGGGCCTTTTATGGAAGTGAGGGGGTGGGGCATGGCCCCGGCACGTACCGGGGGACCCCCAGGTTGGTGTCACTGAATGCATCATATCATAAGGAACAAGAATATATATGGTTTTAGGGTGGGAATCTGGATGGTTTCCGAGTTATATGGACTTTTATGAAGTGGAGAGGGTGGGGCATGGCCCCGGCTTAACCTGGGGGACCCCCATGTTGGCGTGAAAGCATATGGCTAAGAGACATTTACTCAAGGAACATTTCTATAAAAGTTTTGTCAGAATATCTGCAATAACTTGGCAGCAAATGCCATTTTTCAATTTTCCACTGTTCGGTTTCTGAGGAAATGATTTTTGAAGTATTTTTTTTCTTTCAATTTTTATTATGGTTTCCATGGCAACCAATAGAAATGAGCAGCAGGCCTAAAACCATATGGCAGATAGAAGATTGCCTAAGGAACATTTCTATGAAAGTTTTGTCAAAATATCTGCAAAGGTTTGGCAGTAAAGGCCATTTTTCTATTTTCCCCATTATAAGTCTATGGAAACTCTAAGTTGCCATAGCAACCAAACTAATGAGCCGATTTTGATAAAAAAAACACAAACTTTCAATCCCCCTGCCCAAGGATGCTACAGATGAAATTTTGGCTGAATCGGCCCAGTGGCTTCAGAGGAGATGTCGTTTGAAAATGTTGACGAAGACGACGCAGACGAAGACGACGACGGACAACTGCCTATCCTATAAGCTCCCCCGAAGCCTTCGGCTCTGGTGAGCTAAAAATCATCTCCTCAGAAACCATATGCTCTAGGAGGCTGAGTCTTTATGAAAATATTCACCATATTTGCCTTTACAGGTTTTGTGTGTGTGTTTTTTTTTTATGAAATTTGGCCTTTCAGTTTTGTTGCTATGGCAACTTAGAGTTTCCATTGACTTATAATGGGGAAAACTGAAAAATGGCATTTACTGCCAAGTCATTGCAGATATTTTGACAAAACTTACATAAACATGTTCCTTGAGTAAACTTCTCTCAGCCATATGCTTTTATGTCAACCTGGAGGGCCCCTAGGTTGTGCCGGGGCATGCCCCACCCCTCCACTTCATAAAATGCCTTATATCTCAGAAACCTTACAGATCCCAACCCCTAAACCATATATATTCTTGTTCCTTATGATAAGATGCATTAAGTGACATCAACCTGGGGGTCCCCGGGGATGTGCCGGGGACATGCCCTGCCCCCTCTATTTCATAAAATGCCATTTATCTCAGAAACCATTCAGATCCCAACCCCTAAACTATATATATTCTTGTTCTTTATGCTAAGATGTATTAAGTGATACCAACCTGTGGGTCCCCCGGGATGTGCCGGGGACATGCCCCACCCACTCCACTTCATAAAATGCCATTTATCGCAGAAACCATTGAGATCCCCACCCCTAAACCATATATATTCTTGTTCCTTATGATAAGATGGACTCAGTGACACCAACTTGGGTGTCCCCTGGGATGTGCCTGGGTCATGCCCCATCCCCTCCACTTCATAAAAGGCCCAATATTCCAGTAACCTTACAGACCCCAACCCTAAACATTATATATTCTCTTTCATTATGATAAGACGCATTCAGTGACACCAACCTTAGGGTCCCCAGGGATGTTCTGGGGCCATGCCTCACCCCCTCCATTTCATAATATCACAATATCTTGGAAACCTTACAGATCCCCACCCCTAAACCATATATATTCTTGTTCCTTATGATAAGACACATTCATTGACACCAACCTGGGGGTCTCCCAGGGCCTTGCCCCACACCCCTGCACTTCAGAAAAGGCCTTATATCTCAGAAACTGGTCCAAGACCCACCCCTAAACCATATATATTCATCTTCCTTATGATAAGATGCATTCAGTGACACCAGCTTGTGAGTCCCTGGGGCATGCCCGGGCCATGCCCCACCGCTTGGCTTCATTAAAAGCCATATATCTCAGAAATCGTTCAGCTCCCCACCCCTAAACCATATATATTCTTGTTCCTTATGATAAGACTCGATCAGTCACACCAACTTGGGGGGTCTCTTTGTGCTGAGGCAATGTGCCCCGACCTTCCACTTCATAAAAGGCCATATATTTCAGAAATCATTCAAATCCCACCCCATAATCATATATGTTCTTGTTCCTTATTATTAGCACATCTACTGTAGGGGTGTCCGCAGGGGCCTTTCCACTTCATAAAAGGGCCTCATATCTCGAAAACTGTTCAGATTCCCACTACTAAACCATATATATACTTGGTCCTTATGATAAGATACATTTAAGGACAACAATCTTGGGCTTTCCTGGAATCGACAGGGCATGCTCCAACCCCTCCACTGTTTAAGAGGCCTTATATCTCCAGCCATACAGATCCCCACTGCTAAACCATCCTAGTGTGATAAGACACATTTAGTGATACCAACCAGGGCTCCATTGGGTCCATGTCCCGCCCCTCTACTTCATAAAAGGCCTAATGTTTCATAATTATACTGAATCCACATGGGTGCTCATTTGGATATTGGGGTTCTCTTGGCAGACTTAAATGATACCATGTTAAAATACATGGCTGCAATTGGGCAGTGCCCACCTGAGCTCTGGTGAGCATAGTGGCCCATGGGCCTCTTGTTTATATTCTGGCAGCAATTCGGGACTGTGTGTATTTGATTCATCAAAGAGTTCTTCAGCACAGCAGAAATGGCCAAAATTGTTTTTGACTATACAAATACTTTGTTTGTAGTGCATATATCATAAATCATAAAATATAAAGACATTTTGCACTGGAGAAAAAGCATACCTTTCCACAGCATTCTGTCACAGTGATATACAATAAATTAAGGTACTTTTTACCATGTCTCGACTCAGAAAATGCCAGTAGATATTGAAAGCATGGTAAATTTGCCATAACCTTATATTGTGGTGTCAGTTATGGTTAATAAATGCTTTTTTGAGTTGTCAGTGTATCTTAAATTTCGAATCCTGTCATTTAACATGGCCATTCAGCAAATTTCGAATAAGCGCAACAGTACCTAAATGTATCCCATAATTTCAAAGCTTTTGCAAGACGTAAAAGTTGGGAAACATCTGTTTTCTACCTTCCAATATGTTGATCTTAAAAGGGATATGGCTTAAATTTTTGGTACTTTCAGACCACCTATTGCTCAATCTCAATAGCTTGGAGCTCTTACTAATAGAGAAAACTGGGGTTTACATTATTTTCATTTTTTTGCTCCAAAAAAATAGGTTGTGGGTACTTGTTAGAACCGCCTCGGTGAGGCGGTTCTGACGAGCACCCATAACGTATGTTTGCAATATTCATAAGAAAAATATCACAGACTTTCATCAGAAAAGGAGCCATTTTGGAGATGTGAAAAATGCACTTTATCGTGTTATTTCAGCAAAAATACCAGCATATTAGATATTGTACTTGCTAGAACACTCAACAATTTCACCACTAACGAGCTCGTTTACTAAAGATGCTTTGAACAACTGGGCCCTGGTAAGACTAAAACTTAGTCGGAGTCATGGATTGAGTATGCAGAAGCCGAATAACGATACTATCCAAGCAGCAAATAATGGCACTGATCAGACTGCATGAATGTGCAAGCTGATTAGCACTTTTGTTGTTTGTATGTGGATTAAAACATGTTTCCTTATGATCTGGCTCATATAATTCACAAACTGAATCATTCTTAACCAATATAATAAGGCTCAAAACTTCTCTCTCATATTATACAATGTGCTAGAACTAGTATCCCAAAGTAAAAACAAAGCTCACTCATTTCAGATAGTTCAAGCAAACAACAAAAAAAGGAGAAAAATGTGTTCATTCATGTGCCTGGTCCGTTTGCCTGTCACTTGTAATCCATTTAATTAAGACCAGGCTGAACTGGGTCTTCATTGTTTGTATGTCATGGGTCAAATTTCTGCATGACAAAGATTAAGAGAATAGGTACATTTTCAAAGGAAGAAACTTTTTGAAATTCATTTGCTGTTTGAGGCAATGGAGGCCCAAAACAGGTGTCCAAAAAACAGTCAAACCCAGATCAGATAATTCAGAAAGTGGGGTCTGATCAGACATTCAGTCTTTGCATAAAGTTTAAATCAATTTCTAAAATCAACTCAGCCTGGTGCTCCTAAATGTTGAAATGGACTTCTTCTATAAGACTGAAGATTCCATTCAGTACAAATTGGGTTAAAGGAAAGAATGTACTTCCAAAACTATATACCTCTGTAAACAGGGAAACAAACTTGCAGTCACAGGAGCAGTCTGATCAGGGTCTACACTGTTTGCCATTCTGTCCACGCCTTTTGGACTCCTTGCTGGATCATGAAAAAATTCTTTAAAATTTTAGGAGAATTACAGTAAGTCTTTAAGGTGTCTGAATTTTTAGGGTTTTACAGTACAGCCCTTTTAAAATTCTGGGGGATGTCAGGTGGAGTAAGTTTCAGAAGTTCTATTAGATAATTGAGCCCCGCCAAGCGAATTTGGGTCTTCGAGCATTCCGTCATGACAAGTTTTAACTGCACATGCCCAGCCATTCAGAGGGGCCAGAGATATGGCTTTCTGTCTGAAGGTTCCTCTTGATTCACTGCTTGTATGAGCGAGCAACGAAGGTTCTGGCGAGACTGCGCGGATGCCCAGGCTCGCCTGAACCTTCGCTGCTCGCATAGGCGATAAGTACCAAAATCACTTGACGGGGCCCAATTGTTGAGCTTTTTTGCAAATGGTGTAGGGCCTGATCAGATGCTGCATTCTACGGCATCTGATCTGGGACTGCACTGTTTGCTGGTGTTTGGGGTTCCTAACTGAAATAGGATTGTCTACAGTGTCAAGATATTTCCCATTGAATTTCCATCATGATTTGGCCTTTTTGGCTTCCTCTCTGGCAATCATTTCTTCTAATGCTTTTGTCCTCTTTTTATCTATAACTTCCATTTCTCGAATTTTCTGGAAAACAAATATGAAAACATAGACTATATGAGTCCTATTATGAAAAGCCTGTCATCACGGTTTATGACAGATAATACATAAACCAACCTGCACAGCTTCACAGACCAGTAAGAATCTGGAATTCTTGCACACCAGGTGAGAAAATCTCTGGTTTTCGCCTCGGGATGACCATGCTGAGTGGAACTGTGGCATAGCCCACTCAATACGGTCATCCATCGGGTTGGAAACGCCTATCTATAACAGAACCCTATATTTGATTCTTATAATCTTAGATAGAAAAATTAGAGACATTATACTGTCCAAGTAGTGAACACTAAAGTGCCAATCAGACTTGAGGATAGCAAGCTAATCTGAACATGTTTTCTCATGTTGCTGGTGTACATATTATCATATTTCTTCATCCAAAAACATTGTTGGTGATTCTTGAACTTTTCATCAATGAGGCAACTATACTGAATACTCAAAATCTACTTCTAGATGATAAATAAGAAGACTACCACAAAAAGTTATCTAAAAAATGCCAGTTGATAACACTGTACACTACAACTTCTGCCCCACCTGCTGCAAGCACTGCAGGCACTGCCCAACTGTATGCTGGACACCCTTAGGCTGAAACATCCATGACACTCCACCCATAAAACTTTCCCTGACCAAAACTAAGATATATATTGTAATCCAACAATAAACCAAGTTATTGTCTATAAAGCTGAGTTACCTTATTGTTTGTTTGATTTGAGGTTTAACGTCCCCGTCAACACTGTTAAGATCATTTTGGAGACGTTGCTTCCAATATGTGGGACTTTTACCCGAGAAATGACATCTCAAGCCCTGTTGCCCAATGAAACCAATAGGGTTTATAAGCATGGACGGTCCGACTGGTGCCCACCGCTTTGCCTGGGCAGGCTGAGATCCTCTAAGCGGTTTACCACTACTCGTGTGCGGGTCGGATTCAGCAAATTGTCTCCTAGGGAGACAATGCAAATTGTCTCCTAGGAGACAATTTGCAGGAGATGTCAAGTCCTGTTGTCTGAGAAAAAAATAAGAAAAATATCAACAATTTGTCGTCTGCTGAATTAGCCTAGAGAGTGCTAAAGGTTAACAGTTCTGTAAAAGGAGTATTCAAACCCATATATACACAATAGTCTAAGCAACACTACTATTGGGGTCCAGAGCAGATACAATATAGTAAAATCAACCCAGTTATATCCAAACAAAAATGTATCGATTATATATAGAAAAATGTTCATTTTCTATACAATTTATACATTTTTGGGATCCATCTCTAAAATGTGCTTTATCAAAAACTTAAAAATGGTTATAAAGAGGTTTATATGGATATGAATTTAGACTGAAAGAGGCATGAACTAGTTTTAAGGTACATCACCTATTTAGGTCATTTTGGAGACTTTGCTTCCAATTATTTGGGTCTTTTACCCGACATTGAGATGACATGACATCTCACGGAAACCGCTAGGTTTTAAAGAGCAGTCCGACTTGCACCATTTTTCCCAGGCAGGCTTAGACCTAAGAGAATTACCAGTACTCAAAGTTCAGTTGGTTTCAGCTCTGTTCGACTCGCACCACTTTTCCTAGTTAGACTTAGACCTAAGTGTTTTACAAGTACTCAAGTTTGGTCAGTTTCAGCTCTGCATGGAAACACCATGCAGCCCAATCTATTTCTCCAAGCCCTGATGAATGGAGGCACGGCATGATCTAGTACCCATGTATTCATGTTCAGTCTATCAGCATTATTGTTATTTTTACCTGTGAGATCTCTGTTTCAATGATAGTTCTGTATTTATTAGCTTGCCCAACAGCTTCCATGTCATTCAAAAATTCTCTTCTTTCCTCTATTTCTGCTTGCACTTTGAAAAAATACAGTATATAATATCAGCCTAAAATTTAGTAGTTATAAAAGAACTATAAACCTTCTCAATAAGGTATCACTGTCTTATTATATCTTTCTAGTACTAACCCTTGTCCTGCTGAACCAGAATATGCAATACCTTTGACAGACAGTGTAGATACAGATCTGATGGCTTCTTCAGCAGCCATCTGATCAGTATCTATACTGTTTGACAGTCATTTGGTGAATTTGTAGGAATAAATCACATCATGTTATTTGATTGGTTGAAAGTAAAAAATGAGTGTGGCTAAATTACTTTATTCAGTAGGGTGAGAGTTAATATGCTGAAGTTCACATGTCTAGGCTTCTTGCCTAGATCAAAGAAAACATACATGCCTATCCACTTACAAAAATATACATAATTTATTAATATGGGAATCAGGGTCCACATTAGCTTAACAAGCTTGTTTGTGGTCAAAGTGTTCTAGTAAGTATAATATCATTTACAGTGGTATTTTTTGCTGCAGAAAGTGAGCAATTGCAAAAGGTACTCACATTAAATTTTGTTATACTACAAAGAAATTTCCAGGCTTTTGATTGTACAGCGCAAGGGCAATTATTTTCCATGTACCCTGTGAACAAAAATTTTTAACCCTCTCATGCTGGCCTTCGCTGAATTGCGATGTCCGCCATCTTGGATTTACTGCAGTTGATAAAAAACATAAGCAAAATAATTTTATACGCTACAATAAAATCGAGACTTTTGATTGTTTTTCATTCATCATTTTTCTGTTATAAAATGCTCATTTTAGCATGACGGTAAACATTTTCCAACTGAGTGCTGTGATAAACCTAGTGCCTGCAGAAGGGCGTTAGGCTCGGGCAAATTTCACCCTCAGGCTCATATTCACCACCGAAAAGGCAGGGAATATGATCCCATGTTCCCCGTCAAAACTCAAAATACCTTATATTATTTTCAGCTAAAATATTAGCATATATGCCATATTAAATGATGAAAATTTTAACAATATGTTGACTTACAACATTGTTAACTTTGAACAACTGGGCCCAAGTCTCACAAGTCAGTATACAGTAACACAGTAGTACTTCATGGCTCGAACATCAAGGACTCATTTACCATGGCTAAGTCAAACAGATTTTTGAGCTTCTACATAAGCAGTAGTGTGGTATATTTAAGGAGATTTTAAACTTTTATCTTGCAAATGTATACTGTGAGTACCCATTAGAATCGCCTCCATGAGGTGATTCTATTGAATACACTCTGCATACAGTTTTATTCTAGAACACGGAAAAGATGTCCCAAAATCAACCCCCTTGTAACCCTCAGTGGCTCGAAATACCCCGGTCTCGAACAGATTTTCATTATTGAAGTTCGACTCAACAAATGATATGGCTAGCCTCTAATTATCCTCTTTTGGCTTCTGTATAAGAAAATTAATGTAAGTGTGCAATTGTACAAGTTACTGATATAAAAACTCCATTCATCATGAAAGAAGGCTCCCATTCTGACAAGTTAAGTATGCCTGTCTTATATATGTAATGACAAAAGCATATCATTCAAGCATGCAAGATGCTGAGTATAAATATATAAGTTCTGAAGTTAGATCCTTAGGAAGCAAAGAATACACCAAATAAACAAAAATAGCAGACTCGGTTTTATTGAGTCTGTTCATGACCAGTACTGAAATGTGCAACACCGGCCATGCCCTCTAGTGCCGGCTTAAGCAGAACTTTTTTTCAAAATGATTCAAAATTATCTCAATGATACCAAAGGACCAGAAAATATAATCTGCACTATGAAGATGTACGGGGAGACGTTTTACGGCTGCCACACAGCACAATACCAGCTGCAGTGAAGCTAAATAAGTTCTGAAGTTAGATCCTTTTATGGATTTAAAGGATTTTTTTTTCGCACTGAAATCTTATTTATTGCTTAATTTTAAATAATTTTTCACCCTTCCTGCTGATTAAATTCATTTTGCAACACCCATTTTGGACTATCAATCAATCAATCAATCAATCAAGTTTCTTGATAAAATGTATTCATTCAAATTCATAAACTGAATGACAATAAAAATCATGATCAGATGGCTTCTGTAGAAACTGATCTGGATCTACAGTTTGCAAAGCTATGGGTCATCATCTTCAGCAGGACAAGGGTTGACATTCAGTGCATTACGAAAACGCGCCTATCCAAATAACATCCTAAATAAAGAAAATTTTAGGCAAAAAATTGTGATATTTTTTTTATTTCTGCTCAAAATATAGATTGTGGGTACAAGTTAGAACCACCTCATCAACAATCTATATTTTAGTGCAGAAATAATAAAAATAAGATTACCTCTGTAATCCCCAGTTTTACTATATAAAAATGGGGTCCAAGGGGTCAGAATTATATAGGCGTGTTTTCGTGATGGAACACCTTGACATACAACTGAACCTAAATCATCATGTTAACAAGCCCGTGAAATGATGACCCCCCTCCCTCCCCCTAAACTCCACTTTATATAGAGAAAACAGGGGTTTATGGGGTATACATTATTTTTTTCTTATTTCTACTCCAAGACATAGGTTGTTGGTACTCTTTAGAACCCCCTGAATGAGGCAATTCTAACGTGCACCCACAACCTATGTTTGCAGTATAAGAAAAATATCATGGATGATCATCAGAAAAGTAGCCATTTTGCAGATGTGAAAAAATCTACTATGTTAGACGGCTGTGTTATCGTAATGAAAGTCTGGTAACTCCTCAAAATGAAAAACTATATAAATCAGCCTGCTCACAAAAGAAATGTTCTAATTCAGGGGGCCAGTTGTTCACAACTATCAATATTGTTAGCTCATGTATCATTAGAACTTTGAACATTTTATATAGCAAATGTTCTAATATTTTTGCAGAAAAATATCTGCAAAAATATGAGTATATTTTGCAAGTGTTGCTCACTTTTTCCAGCAAAATCCAACTGTATTTGATATCCCACTGGGCATATGATGTCTGAGCAACCTCACACCAATGTCAATGCAACGTCACAGCAGTGTGACGTTGCATTAACCTTGTGTGCCTACTGGGGATTGTATTTAGTATAACTGTTAAAATTTTGACCTCCACCAAGCTTGTTAAGTAAATGCTGTTTCAAACAATGGACCCAGTTATACTTTTTTTTTGTTGTTTTATTTTCTCATGGATTTCTTTCTCTGTTTCAGTGTAATGTATTTACTCCGATAGTTTAAGGGAAATGGGAACACCTAGCACATTTTCCGCCATTTTTTCAAAGGGAAACAACTTTCCGGATTTCCTGTTCGCTTTTCTATAGGCTCAGTCCTGCTGAAAAAGAGGTCTACTCTTAAAGGAAAGAATTTGCTCCTTAGGAGCAAATTCTTTCCTTTAAGAGTTGACCCCCATTCACATGGGAGACAAAATTACTTTTTGAAAGTGTTCCCAGTCCCCTTTATTGAAGTAATAATGAAGTCTCAATTTTCGCTTCATCCTTGGCTTCGCTTCATTGTTTTCGCTTCTGATACATACATAAAGAGGAAAAGAAGAAAACACACCCAATGGCAATGACTACATTGTTTGCTCTTTTAGTTACAATTACACAAATTAACACCAGTCTGATCAGGGTCCACACTGTTTGTCAATATGACTTTTAAAGTCACTTGACGATGACAAAGCAGATGACATCTGTTATGATTGGCATCTAAGGGGTTAATATCTTGTGCCTATTTTTGTACACATTGCTGTATTACTGGCCTGTGGAACATTTTTCATTTAACATGACAGTTATTACAAGTGTCTCAATATTAAGCTTTAAATTTGCATTTTTCCCGTGATTTTGCATCTTCTAAGATCCTGTTTATGTTAAATGAGTCCAATACTGTTTAATCATCACGTTTTTACGCCAAAGTCATTGACGTTTTTTTGATGAGGTCGTTGTCACTGACGTCATGTGACATTGATGTCATCATGTTTCATTGTTTACAATAATGTCCCTTGAAAAGGTTGTAATAACTGAAACTATATAGCTAGTTGGGAATAAAATTTAAAATAAGAACTTGAAGTTTGATCTCTATTATTTAAATACTAATTAACTTACATTCATCAAATCTGTCTACATCAGGTACTTCTTCTGCCTCCACATATACACGTGGTTTTCTCTTCTGTTCTGATGGTGGTGGGAGATCAGTGCCAAATGCCATCACATTAGCTAGCTTCTCCTTTTCTTTCTCTGAGTTTTTGCCCCCTGTTCCCAAAAAAAACAGTATTATAGATTTATTTTTGCAATGGACACCTCAGCAAATCCCAGTTAGTTTATAAGACCAAAAGAGGTTTCCATCAGTTTATATCCAGATAGGAGTTGTGCAGCTTGGTTGATTTCATGTCTAGTTTTAACCTTTGTCCTGCTGAACCACAATAAAGCATCATGATAATGATGAATAAACCCTCTTTATATAAAGAAAACTGGGGTTTACTGGGGTATAAGTTATTTATCTTATTTATGCTCTAAGAAATAGGTTGTGGGTAGTTGATGAGGCAGTTCTAAGGAGCACATTCCACCTATGTTTCGAGTATACAATACACATATATCCCGGCACATAATACTCAAATGAGGGTGATGCCATATAAAAAGATAGAGTATAAATACGAATAATATTGCAAAAAATTATTCAATGCTGCACGTAGGATGTGTTATAGACATGTAAGACAATAGTATTTCTGATAGAGTTGCCTCCTCTGTAGGGTTATCCACTCTCTAACCTGTCACAAGGAGAAAATATAAACCACAGCATAAAATGTCTTACAGTAATAGTCCTATAAAATAGTACAAGTGAGTTGGAACTGTGTGTTTTAAAGCAAATAGATTCTGTTGGTACACCCCAACCCCTTTATAACACTATTGTTGGGGTCCAAACCAGGAACCGTGTTAGTTAAACAACCGTGTTATATCCAAACAAAAATGTGTAGATTATATAGAAAAATGACCATTCATGGTCATTTTTCTATATAATCTATACATATTTGGGATCCATCTGGAAACCGTGTAATATCGAAAACCATGTTATAATGAACCGTGTTATAACGAGGTTGTGGTTATCTCCTTTTTTAACCCAAGTAATGCCTACTTACAATGTGCTGGTCCTGGATTGTAGTCTGGCCTTTTGTAAGCTCCTGATGCCTCTATAGCCTCTCTCTTCCTCACACCATTGCTGTGGTAATTTCTGAAAACAATTATACTGAAATAACACACCAATTATTGTCAGGGTCCATAGCCAAAATCGTGGTTTATCCAGACAAAAATGTATAGATTATATAGAGAAATGACCCTGATGAGGCGATTCTAACGAGTACACACAGAGTATCTTAGGTGTTCAGAATATTGAAATGATATCTCTTAAGGGTATGTAAACACCTTCAGGGAAGGCAACTCTGCAAAAGTATTTTTGTCTCCCATGTCAATAGGGGTATACTCTTAAAGGAAAGAATTTGCTCCTCAGGAGCAAATTCTTTCCTTTAAGAGTAGAACGCTTTTTCAGTTGGACAGCGCTTGTAGAAAAGCAAACAGGAAGTCCCAAAAGTTGTCTCCCTTTGAAAAATGGTGGTAAAATCTGCCAGGTGTTCCTATGCCCCTTAACCATACCAACTATGCTTTCTGACCTGGTGCAATGATTAATTCTTAGAGGCACAAACAAATCTTCATGGTCCCAAAGGTGTATGAGACACTAAGTTCAACTAAACATTTTTTTTCTCTACATAGAGATAGATAAGAAAAGCCTATTCACATGTAGTGATTTTAATTGGCTTATTTTACAGCCAAATACAAGCTGCATTTCCAAAGCAAAAATGCCTTTTTTAGCAACTTATAGTTATTTTCTCAAATCATGCAGATTCCAAAACTCCTCTGGCACAGGTGGTTTCCAAAAAATGGTGATAAATCACTGACAGGATATTTTTTTCTTCCTAGTTTCTCTGTTTTTTTTTGTTTTTTTTTATTTTTTTCCTGTCACAGAAGAGAATATATGACATTTAAGTTTGCTCAAGTCACACTGAAAACTGACCAATTATGTGCACAAAAGTAAGGCTTCTGTCTTATACTCAACAACGATAATTCAGATAGACAAATCTGTCAACCATTTAGGGTGAATGGGTACACTTGACATACTTTTAACCTTTTTCAACAGAAACAACTTTCAAGATTTCCTCTTCACTTTCCTGTAAACTAAACCCCTCCAAAAAGGGGTCTACACTTAACCCTTCTTGTACCAAATGGAATCTTCCTTCTTATATAATAGCAGGAGTCCATTTCATCTCAATGTTGGGTAAAAATCCCACAAAATGGGAAGCAACATCTCCAAAATAACCTAAATAGTTTTGAGGGGGACTTTAAACCTCAATTCAAACAATCAAACAAAAACATGGTTCCAATTTTGGCGTCACAACACTTTCCATGACAACCCAATATTTTCTATTGAAATTCTGAACTTCTTCGGCAATAAAATCTGAATTAAAACCATTACATGATAAATGGATAAATAGAATCTTACAGGAGTGGTCATGTTATATGAAATTTATGAAACGTTCCAAAGGCTCATTTCATAAATTTCATATTTTAAATGATCACTCGTGTACGACACCCTATGTACAACCAGAGGGCCAAATGGCCCTATATCGCTCACCTGTGTACCAGAAAATCATTCATGATGTTTTAAGAATGCCCATCGGCGCTTGAAGAAATAGACTGGGCTACATGGTGCTTCTATGCATAGCTGGAACCGACCACACATGAGTACTTGTAAACAGGTTCTAAGCCTGCCCAGGAAAAGTGGTGCCAGTTGGACCGTCCATGCATAATGACCCTATTGGTTTCATTGGGTGGAAAGGGCTCATGATATAATTTCATCTTGATGTCGGGCAAAAGTCCCACAAAACTAGAAGAACGTCTCCAAAATGACCTACACTGTGCTGACAGGGATGTTAAACCTCAAATCAATAAAGGGCAGGTAACTCCCAAGTTGTTTGTCTCATGCAGCCGAAATTCAAACTCTATGTAGACTGTATGCCCCTCCTGGTTCTCTGCAAGTTTGATGAAGATCAGATCAGAAATGGCGGAGAAAAAGTGGAGAAGTCATTTTCCCCATTATTAGTCTATGGAACCTTTTTGTTTCCATGGCAACCACAGTTCTGATCAAAACTGGTCCAAAACCTAATGCAGTCAATCCCTCAGCCCAGTGATGCTGCAAATAAAATTTTACTGGGATTGGCAAGCTAGTCACTTAGATATTCAAGTTCAAAAGTGTGGACGGAGGTTTTATGCTTGTTCTCATTTACTGAAAGTTTCAAAAAGATCAGATTAGAAACGGCTGAGAAAAGGTGGAGACACTATTTTTCACTAGTATTTATGCTCAAGGGCAGGTAATTTGAAAGCCTTTTGTCTCATGCGGCCCAAATTCGAACTAAACATAGACTGTAAGCTCCTTCTGGTTATCTGGAAGTTTGATGAAGGTCAGGTAAGAAATAGCCAAGCAAAGTTGGAGACATCGTTTTCCCATTGTAAGTCTATGGGAAAATTTTTCACCCTCAAGGGGATGTAACTGGAAATCCAGTGGTCAGATTCAAGCCAAAATCGAACTCATTAGAGATTTTATGCTTATCCTGGTTTACCAAAAGTAACAAAAAGATCAGATCAAAAACAGTTGCGGAAAGCTGGATACACCATTTTTCGCTGATATTTATGCTCAAGGGCAGGTAGCTCAGGAGTCATTTGACCTACGTGGCCCAAATTCAAACTCAACATAGACTGTATGCCCCTCCTGGTTATCTGCAAGTTTGATGAAGATCTGATTTGAAATGGTCGAGAAAAGCTGGAGACATCATTTTCCCATTATAAGTCTATGGGAAAACCTTTCATACTCAATGAGATGTAACTGGAAAACCACTGGTCAGATTCAAGTCAACTTCGAACTCGCTCAAGATTTTATGCTTGTCCTCTTTACCAAAAGTTACAAAATGATCCAATCAAAAATGGCTGAGAAAAGCTGGAGACACCATTTTCCACTTACATTTATGCTCAAGGGCAGGTAACTCAGAAGCTGTTTGTCCCATGCAGCCCAAATTTGAACTCAACGTAGACTGCAAACCTCTCCTGGTTATCTGCAGGTTTGATGAAGATCGGATCAGAAATGGCAGATAAAAAGTGGAGACGTCGTTTTCCCCATTATAAGTACATGGGAAAATTTTTTCATGCTCAAGGGGATGTAACTGAAAAAAAAAAAAACTCATCAGATTCAAGCCAAATTCAAACTCGCCCAAGATTTTATGCTTGTTCTTATTTATGAAAAGTTACAAAAAGATAAGATCATAAACGGCTGAGAAAAGCTGGAGACACCATTTTTCACTTATATTTATGCTCAAGGGCAGGTAACTCCAAAGATGTTTGTCCCATCCATCCCAAATATGAACTCGATGTAGACTGTAAGCTCCTCCTGGATATCTGCAAGTTTGATGAAGATCAGATCAGAAATGGCTGAGAAAAAGTGGAGACTTCGTTTTCCTCATAATAAGTCTATGGGAAAATTTTTCACACTCAAGGGGATGTAACTGAAAAACCGCTGGTCTGATACAAACCAATTTCAAACTCGTCCGAGATTTCATGCTTGTCCTCGTTTATGAAAAGTTACAAAAAGATCAGATAATATATGCTCAGGGGCAGGTAACTCCAAAGCTGTTTGTCCCATGCAGCCCAAATTCAAACTCGACGTAGACTGTAAGCCTCTCCTGGTTATCTGCAAGTTTGATGAAGATCGGATCAAAAATGGCTGAGAAAAAATGGAGACGTTGTTTTCCCCATTATAAGTCTATGGAACCTTTTTGTTTCCATGGCAACCAGAATTCCAATCTGATCAGCCCAAAAACCTTATGGAGCCTTTCCCCCTTCTCATGAAATGTGATTAAGATTGGCCATGGGGTATTAGAGATATACTCATTTGAAATTGTTTACGGACGGACGGACACACACACACAGGCAAGCACAAAGGACGACGGACAAAATGTTATCACAAAAGCTCACCTTGTCATAACGTGACAGGTGAGGTAAAAAGAAATGCCCACCACCACCACCCCCATAGATGTGTAGCATTTTGAGGGTAGCAATGGGTGAACAGAGGCAGAACATACTTTGGGTTGAGATATTTTGGTGGTTTAGCTGGTGGTTTAGGTTCTTTTTTCTTGGCACTACTGGTTGGGTTACAGCTAAGAGGTAATGATCCACCACCTGAAAAAAAAAAACAAAAGACAAAATATACAATAAAACAACATTTGATTGAATTCAAAGATGGTAATACATGTTCTATATTTAATCTTAAGTTTGTTGAAAAAAGGCCACGCTTGTAGCTTTTCAATGCTGAAGTCCACGTGACTATCACTGACTTGTCGGAATTCTACCCTGGGGAGACTGAAAGTTAGCTACATGTAGTTGTACCAAGCAGTTCTGGAAAAGTTGACTTCGATGTTTCATTTATATGTAGTAAATCGGTATTCTGTAAACCCTAATCCTGATCATTTTTTTCTGAGAAATGACTAGAAGAATGTTTATTAATACAACCTCGAAAAGAAAAAATACAACTTTAAAAAACCTGGATCCAGTTGTTCAAAACTAACAATGTCATTAGTTACTGTATTGTTAAAACTTTGATCATTCCATTTGACAAATATGCTAGTATTTTTGCTGAAAAAATATGAGCAGCTTTTGCAAAAGCAAAAGCTGCTCACATTTTTTCAGCAAAAAATACCAAAACTTTAGATATTGCACTTGCAGGAGCAGTTAACAATATGACTACTAACAAGCTCGTTAAGCTAACGATGCTTTGAACAACTGGTCCCTGGTTAACCTCAGAATCAGTACCAGTGTACCAATTTTTCTATCTTACCTCTTAATTGTTTTTCTAAATGTCTCTGTTGAAAATTTGTAAGTTTAGATTCCTGCATCATTTCTGAAAAGAAATATCAAATACTCAAAACAAAATTAAGCAGCATGCAATAGTGATGAAAATATGTTCCACTTTGTTCTCATTAGTAAATAGTTTCTTACATGCTTTTCAATGACCTACATGTATAGAGATTTCTAACTTAGTGAAATCGAAATTGATATTGGCTGTATTCGACTGGTGTTTTCTTGCTCCACGAATTGAAACGTCGAGCATGATTTGCGTTCGACTGGGAGAATTGTGAAATTTTGAACAATTTCGTGGAGAACAATGACCACATTTCAAAAAGAGCGCAAAGTCGGTCACGTGACTGAATAAATATGGGTGAACATAACACCAAAGTAAAAGTAGCACAGTAAAATTCCACTAAGGAAGATGTTTCAATACGATTTTCTTATTCTGATCAAAAAGAAATTCAAGTTAAAATTTGTGCATCTTCTCTGGATCTGATGAGAGAGCCAAATATTGACCATTTTAGCTTCCATGATTTTACCAGATCTTACATGGGCGCAGCCATTTTGTTTTTAAAAATTTACTGTGTCTATCATGCGACTAGCTTTGACATTTGAATGCAAATTACAAGTGAACCATTAGATAAAGTAACATTCCAAGCTACTTTTCAGGTGCAAACTTTCTGTTTACACCCAATATTATAACCTGTAAACCCAAGGAACACCTCTAAATTGACAAAAAATGCTCATGGAAAACATTTGTTCTTTGTGATGGCTGAAGCTTTGAAATTGCATTAAAAATACAGTTTAAAGCATGAAAGAAACAGAAAATTTGATTTTTTCAGTGTAAGATTAATTTTTATTTCAATCATGAACACTTCGTGAAAATACCCCTTTTGGTGTTCATTCTGTGAAATAAAAATCAATCTTACACTGAAAAAAATCAAATATCCTCTATTTCCTTTAGAGAAAGGGTTTGTCACATATACCTTAATTAGTAAAACTGCATGTAGTAAAGTGTAAATCTCATTCAAAAGTAATCAGAATCAGAATTGTCAATGGTGAAAGGTCAACTGACATTCATTCACAGGACCTCTGGTATTGGAAGTAAAATAGTCCAGTAAGCTTAGCTACATATATATTGTCCTCTGCCCAGTCAGCTGAGGACATTATTGAATCTGGAGGGGCATTTCAACCTTCAATGGTTCAAGGTAAGAAGGATCCTGTAAATGTCATTTCTTGCAGTACTTAGGGGTAAAAATTTAAGTTTTTCAGAACATAGATGGTACAGTACTTAGGGGTCAAATTAAAAAGTGCATTTGATTTGAGGTTTAACGTCCCCGTCAACACTGTATTGGTCATTTTAGAGACGTTGCTTCCAATTTTGAGGGACTTTTATCCGACATTGAGATGAAATGACATCTCAAACAATGTCGCCCAATGAAAGCAACAGGGTTTATACGCATGGATGGCCTGACTCGCACCGCTTTGCCTGGGCAGGCTTATATCCTCTAATATTTGTCTATATTTAAAACATCATCTAAATATCTTGAGGTAGAGTTAAAGGCTTCAATAATGTCAGCTAAGCATGACTTTGACTAGAAAGTGACATCATAAAATCTTGTTCATGACGAAACAAAAATAAATCAGCTACAAGTGGAGCACAGTTTGTACCCATTGGAATATCTATGATTTGTCTATGTAACTTTGTTCCAAATCTAATGTACATGTAGATATTATCTGAAACTAAAAGATAAGATAAAGTGTAACATAGAGTTTGACAAGACAAAAATGTATACTTTTTTAGTTTTGTATCTGATGTAAAGAAGGCACGTCTGTCATTGCACACAAGGATAATAGCGCCCTCTCTTTGAAAAATGCTTTCAATCAAATCAGTAAGTTTATAAGAACATAGTCATGTGGTATATCAAATTGAAAGGGATGATTAGAAGAATATCATTAAAGTAAAATTTTGACCCAAGGGTCAGATTGGGGCCCTGGGAGAGGGGTCAAATGTCAATAAAATTCAATTACAAAGACAATTTTATAGATTTTGATGTCAAACTTTGCAAAAGTAATGAAATAGGTAAAACATATTGAACGAGAGTTTGGCTGTGACCCCTGTGGAGAAAATGTGGGAATTTGTGATGGTGTGTCATTGACTGTGTATTCTAGTTGCATGTTTATAGTTTGTGTAAATTTGTAGTTTGTGTAAATTTGTCAATAAACTTTGTTTTTTCTAGCTTAGAGAGGGCCACATGGAAGAATAATGTGTTTACCCTCATTAAATAAAGTTGTTTGTGACAGCCTTGATAGCGCAGTGGTTTAAATGCGTTCGACTCATGATCGATCGAAAGGCTGTGCGTTCGAATCCGGCACCCGGTATCGAGGTGTGTCCTTGGGCAAGACATGTAATGACCCTGCCTCACTCCACCCAGGTGTAAATGGGTAGCAGTGGTGTAATAGTCACTTCCTCTCTCACGCACGCGTGAAAACATCCAGAATGAGTGTTCGAGAGTGATTAAATAAGCATGAAGCTTCCATCACAATCGAACTAAAATAAACTAGAGCTATCACTAAAGGTGATGAATACCCCCACAAAAACTGCCTTGGTAGTACAACAGCGGCATTTTGCATTTTTTTCACTTGAAAGGGGCCATAACTATGTCGAAAATTGACGAATTGTAGTGGAAATCGAACTTGACCTGTATTTTATGATGTTACATCAGTGTACCAAAAATTATAAAAATCGGTGAAGCGCTTTTTGAGTTATCGTCTGGAAACCAAGTCAACAGACAGACCGACCGACAGACAGACCGACAAGCTCACTCCTATATACCCCCCACCAAATTTCATTTGTGGGGGTAAAATTAGTATAAACTAAATAAAGCTGATTATTATCCCTATGAAAATCTCCTCTGTCCGTCTGTTATGCTATCTCCTCCTAAACTGTTAACAGGAATCCAACCAAATTTGGTGTGTGGGTTGCTTACATGAGAGTTTATTTATATCTTGCCCTACCCCCCAGTGGCCCTGGGGAGGGGTCAAAAGGTCAATTATCAATAAAATTCAATTACAAAGTCAATTTTATAGATTAACTTTGCAGAAGTAATGACAAATGAAATATGCATAACATATTGAACATGATTTTGACTGTGACCCCAGGGTCAGACTTGTGGGGAGGGAGGTGGGTCGAAATCAAAGTTTTAAACTCAATTACTAAGTCAATTTTATAGATTTTGATGTCAAACTTGGCAATAGTAATGAGTAATGAAATATGTAAAACATTATGGGCCCCGTCAAGCGATTTTGGTACTTATCGCCTATGCGAGCAGCGAAGGTTCAGGCCAGCCTGCACATCCGCGCAGTCTTGCCAGAACCATTGCTGCTCGCTCAAACAAGCAGTGAATCAAAAGGAACCTTCAGACAGAAAGCCATATCCCTGGCCCCTCTGAATGGCTGGGCATGCGCAGTTAAAATTTGTCATGGCGGAATGCTCGAAGACACAAATTCGCTTGGCGGGGCTCTTATACTTTTGAAACATGTTGTTATGTGGTACTTAGCCCCTGTGGAGTAAGAAAGCTTTGGGATTTGCAATGATGTGCCATCGGCTCCACGTTCTAGTTACATGTATTATTATCCCCATGCTTTTTTAAAAAAGCAATCGCCTCAGTCCATCCATCTGTCTGTTTGTCCATCCATCTGTCATGCTTTCTCCTCCAAAATTTGAAAGGACCGTCAAGACAAATATTATTATTCATTTATCAAGATCCGTAATTCACACGAGAAACTAGTCTGTACATCTCACCCAAGAAATGAGCCTCTACACCTTAAGAGAAGGAAATGCTTTGAGGGCATAGCCTTAGGAGAGGGAAAACAATGAATAGACCACAGAAGTAGCAGGAGAGAGAGAGAGAGAGACAGAGAGAGACAGAGAGAGAGAGACTTTTGAGACAAAAAATGCCAGGTGGCACTGATGATAATAGAAAAGGCAAAGATGACATGATCGGATACTACGGATAAGATGCTCTCCATAGCTTTACACCCTGAATTCAAGGTGAAAATGTACCTATACAAGGTCTTTTGGCAATAGATTTTGCCATTGCTCATACAGTTGCTGCCAGACAAACTCTGCCTGTGGTCATATGATGACTCAAGAATGGCTTGGTGGCTTAAATCAGAGCTAAATTTGAACATTTCCTTTCAATATCATGTGTCCATCTGGTGTAAATTAAGCCTTCACATGAGAGAGATTTAGAGAATGTCCTTGATGCCGAAGTGTCACATACGCTCTTTTGAGCTTGTATACTCTCGATCTCTAGACAAAAGTTATAAGACTAAATCTTACTATAAACAATAATTTTGCATTTTCAATCTAGAGGTTATCCCTGCCTAGAATGCCCTTGTGGGCATGCAGAAGTATGTGGAGATTTTATGGTGGGGTGGGGGGTCTTGAATCAGCCCAATATTTTTATTCTATATCAAATTAAGTACTTCATTGTTATATTGCATACCACAGATCAGCCTGTGCCTACATGTATATCAACCTTTTCTCATTGATTTTTAAGAGTGCAGATACCAGAGAGGGCTCACTTGGACCATGAATACTCTGATCACACTGCACGGATGTACAGGTTGTTCAGTCGCCACCGATATCCCATCCATTTTTTTTTTTACTTCATTGGTGCAATGTGGTTCTGTGATTGCTAAATGTGTTACCCACTCAAAATAAAGACTATTATTATTATTGTATTATTATTAATTTATTCCAAATATGATAATTGACATTTAATAGAAACTCTGCTGAAAAAAATCTATAGTATAATATTTTAGCCCCCGCTCATCGGGACTTGAAGAAATAGATGGGCTGCATGATGCTTTCACGCAGAGCTGAAACCGACCCGCACACGAGTACTGGTAAACCACATAGAGGTTCTAAGCCTGCCCAGACAATGTGGTGTGAGAACATGCTTATAAACCCTATTGGTTTCATAAGGTGACAGGGCTTGAGATGTCATTTCATTGCAATTTCAGGTAAAAGTCCCACAAAATTGGAAGCAATGTCTCCAAAATGACCTTTACAGTGTTGACGGGGACATTAAACTTCAAACCAAACAAACAAAATAGTATAACATTTAATAGAATCTGGCCAAATCGCCCCGGACAACTAACAACTATGTTTGCAGAAGTTGTTCTTGCATAATTTGTTACAATTAGGCATTTGGATGTACATGGGTTTGCTTTTCTGCTCATTAAATAACTGCTCACTTCGACATAGGCTCTCTCATTTTGAGCTCTAAAAATGATTATAATCTTTGTGCAATACAAAGCTATTTATTACAGGACTCTCAAGTACATATAAATAAGGTTATAAAAATTTGGTGATGATGATGATTATCAAGTGTTTTTGAAAAGATAATCGGCCAGCGATACAATGCTTTATAAATTTATAGCCAGATTTGTGACTGGTGACTACAAGCACTACCAGCCAAATGATTTCCAGTCTTTGTTGGAGCTCCCTACACATACCAGCTGCACAATTTATACACCCCGCTACAGTGATGTTCATTCAAGGTTCTAGCCAGCACTACTTGCTACCATTCTGAAGAACTGATGTGTACCGCCACTCGTTCTTCACAGATGAAATCCGTCTTTGGAACCAACTGTCAGAGCATGTCACTTCTGCCCAGACCCTGGAAGCTTTCCAGGCAGGCTTGGAAGCCTCCGTGGTGTAGTGGTTATGCTAAACCAGGGGTTGCAGGATCGATCCTGGGCTTCTCCAGACTTTCGGATGAGTCTTTAAACAGAGGTCCCGTCTCCGTATGACCTTAACTGTTGGTGAGATGTAAAACTCAAATACTCTAGGCGGCCTTATCGGACCTCCATTTGCTTCACCCAGAGATACTGATTTTAGCTGCTTTTATTTGTTTTTAACTGCACCTGGTGCGCCTCACAGCACCCTTGTTAATAGTTACTATGTGTCAATGCTCCAAGAAGGACCCTGCGTACCAATGGGAAGAAGAAGGAGGACAATGCGGGGCACAAAGAGGGGGGGAAGAGGGGCATAGATTTCAAATTTTATGGCAAAAGGACTGGCATTAAGGGCACCGGAGCGCTGCACCACGCCCCGCTGTTCAACTTTATAGCAATCACTAATAGTTATGAATAGGTCATAAAAATGAAAGAAGAAAGAATAACACATCTTCAATCATTCCCACTTTCAATAATCAATCATCCCCATCCATTGATATTTCTTAGCAAAATAACACAATATTAACCCATAAAATACCAATCACGATAATTGTCATCTGCCAAATACTTAAACTTAGTTTTTTTTTTGCAAACAATGTGGACCCAGATCAGACTGCTCCCAGAGAAGGAGTCTGACCTGGGTCCACAGTGTTTGCCTGTATGCAAAAATATTTTTGAAAAGTTTGCAAAAAAAAAAAATCAGCAGACAACATTTTCAGATGTAGTTTTTCTCTGCATCTTAAATGTTGATAAATATCCACTGTAAGCACTGCCACCCACATTGGATTACAGGTGGCTTGTCCCTTGTTGATTTTAGCAAGAGTGCATGCGTCCATCAAAGCTTAAATTGTTTAGTTCCCAAGAGCGCATGCTCCGTAGAACCATATGTAATAATCTGGTAAATGCATAGTGAAAGAAGGAAAAAGTTGTCAGCGCAGGGCCGAAACTACCAAAAACTTAAAAGACCCACCGAAATAGGCCAAAATGATCATACTATAGGCCCGATAGCTCAGTGGTTACCGGCCCTGATAGCTCATTTCTACCGGCCCCAATAGCTCAGTGGTAGAGCGACCGCTTTGGGAATAGGAGGTCGCGGGTTTGATCCCCACCCGCACCATACCCCGCCCGCTTGAAAATGGTACTAGGCACTCCCTTTGCTGTCGCTCACATTATCAGGGGTAGTCCTTCCCTCCTCTGCGGTGAATGCCAAGTCCGCAGAAGAGTTCAAAGCCCATACAGTGTAAGATTGAGACTCAGAGGTATGCGTTTTAGGATACCTCTGTTGTGCAGATTGTAAATAGTTTTAAGGACGCATCCAGTGCCTCTTCTTTTTTTTTCAGCTAAATTCTAAATTTAGCCACCCAACCGAGGTAATGGCCAAATGTGACCGACTCAGTATAAGAAGATAGATAGACAGAATCAGATTTTTTACTGGAAACATGTCAAATGACATTCATACACCATTCATTAAAAGATACTTTGTTTGTTGCAATAAAAGCTCTACAGAGCCGATGTTATTTATTTCTTATATGCGATGTTAAATAAAGCTTCTTTATCTTTATAAACTCAAAACTTAGGTTGAAACAACCCAGTGACGAAACGTCCCGGATTCAGAATCTATCTATCTTCTAATACTGAGTCGGTCATATTTGACCATTACCTCAGTTAGGTGGGTGGATAAATTTAGCGTAAAAAAAAAAATTCATCACTGGATGAGCCCTTAAAACTATTTACAATCCGATCACAGAGGTATCCTAAAGGCTAAAACGCATACCTCTGAGTCTCAATCTTATTTACTGTGCGGGCTTTGAACTCTTCTGTGGTCTTGGCATTCATCGCAGAAGATGGAAAACTATTCCAGGAATAGTTCTAGCGAAGAAAGAGTCACTATAGGACTGGTACCTACGATACTGTGAGTTATTTGCTCTTGATGCCCTTGTCCAGGTTGACACTGTTGCAGGGGTCAAGTACCTATCCTTGTTAATTGATACTGTACCAGAATGTATCTTGTAGAAAAAGGTTAAGGAGGACTGCTCACAACGGGTCTCCAGGGATGGTCCCTCTAGCTCATCAAGCATGTCACTGACGCTACTTCTATTTGGCCATCGTCTGCAGGTCCATCGAGCAGCTGTCCTCTGCACCTTTTCCACCGGCTGAATCTGAGTTTTAACATAGGCGTGCCAAATGGGTGATGCATATATTCAAGTTGAGGGCGAACCAATGTTTTATATGCAACATCTTTTGTCTGCCGAGGTGCAAAAGCCAAATTACGTCTAAGGAATCCTAAGGTCCTAGTTGCTTTAGATGTCATTTCCGAGATATGTTGACCCCAATGGAGATCGTCTGTGATAGTGATACCAAGATATTTGGCGGAATGAATCTGCTCCAAAGTTTGCTGGTGAAGTGTATAATCATATTTAATTTGCTATTCCGGAAGGTGTCGTGACACCCTCATTGAACGGCATTTGGCTACATTGAACTTCATCTGCCAATCTGCTTCCCATTGTGCAAGTCGATCCAGGTCATCTTATAATATACGACAGTCAGAAGGAGAATATATGTCCCTATACAGGACACAATCATCAGCAAACAAACGGACAGATGACCTGATATTATCAGGGAGATCATTGATGAATACCAAAAAGAGGACCGGTCCAAGGACAAAACCTTGTGGGACACCAGATAGAACAGGGACTGGATCAGACGCTTGGCCATCAAGTACAACTTGTTGAGAGCGTCCTGAGAGCCATGAGCTAATCCAACTATTTGTGGACCCTCTTATCCCACAGAAGTCCAATTTGTACAAATACAATAGCCTTTTGTGAGGAACCTTGACAAAGGCCTAGGCGAAATCCATGATGACCAAGTCAGTCTGTTTGTGGCCACGGTTTATGGCCCCATCCAGATTGCTCACAATGTCATCAAAGAATTGGACTAGTTGAGTTTCGCAAGACCTTTGACTTCGGAAACCATGTTGACAAGTCAGCAAGAAAGCTCTCAAAGGCTAAATGCTTGTTAATGCTGCTAACTAATATATGCTCCAGGGTTTTGCAACAGATGCCTGTTAGCGACACTGGTCTATAATTTGCTGCATCATATTTTTCCCCTTTTTTTTATAGACCGGGGTAACATTTGCTTGTCGCCACTCATCTGGTACAGTACCCTGGGCAAGTGATTCATTGAAAATAAAGGCCAGCACAGCAGAAATTTCAGCACTACATTGAGTACATTCCTTAAGCACCCTGGCATTCAGGCCATCTGACCCAGATGCCTTATGTATTTTGAGCTTACCCACCAGTTTAGCGACCCCCTTGAGGTCAACTGTTATGTCCCCCATAGCAGGAAACGGACATATACCTTTGGATGGTAGCTCACCATCAGTTTCTCGCGTAAATGCAGATTGAAACTGTTTGTTGCATATGTTAGCCTCATCTCCCGAGTCTGTTTTCAGAATTCCGGTTTCCCTTAGCGAAGTGATCCCAAATGCATCCCTTTTTAGGGACTTTACAAATGACCAAAACTTTTTAACCTTACCACTCTTCTTGGGGCTATCAATCTATGCTGTCATCTTCAAAGGTAAATATGCTGGAAACATGCTTCCAATATGCATCTCTAATTCTGAGGTAATGGCCAAATGTGACCGACTCAGTAGTCAGTATAAGTAGATATCTATCTATCTATCTTCTTATACTGAGTCGGTCATATTTGGCCATTACCTCAGTTGATTGGGTGGCTAAATTTAGAATTTAGCTGAAAAAAAAAAAAGGGGGGGGGGGCACTGGATGCGTCCTTAAAACTATTTACAATCTGCATAACAGAGGTATCCTAAAACGCATACCTCTGAGTCTCAATCTTACACTGTACGGGCTTTAAACTCTTCTGCGGACTTGGCATTCACCGCAGAGGAGGGAAGACTATTCCATTGGGGAATAGTTCTAGGAAAGAATGAGTTCTTCAGGGCATCACAATAGGACTGGTATCTACGATATTGTGAGTTGTTTACTTTTGATGCCCTTGTTTGGGTCGACACTGTTACAGGGGTCAAGTACCTATCTTTATTAATAGACACTGAATCAGAGTGTATCTTGTAGAAGAAGGTTAAAGAGGACTAAGGCTGACACGATTAATCGTATAATCGATTAAATGATCGATAAATTCAACAAAAATGATTATCATTTCTGATTTGCTTTTAATCGATTACTTGATAGGTACAATTTACTACCCAAAGTTTTCGGCCTAAAATATCTGGATGAGTGACAAACAGTGCGGACCCTGATGAGACGCCGCATTCTGCGGCGTCTCATCTGGGTCTACACTGTTTGCTCAGGCCTGTCTGTTCAAATATACATAAGGTAAAGTGCAACATATGGTAAGAGTCATGCTCAGAAGGAAGCCACACAGGTAAAATTATGACAAAAACCTTAGCGATTACTAATAGATTATCGATCGCGGTGACAGGACTGATAATCGATTATCTTTTCAGCTCCGATTAGCCAGCCCTAAAGAGGACTGCTCATGATGGGCCTCAAGGGACGGCCACTCTAGCTCATTAAGCATGTCACCGACGCTACTTCTATTTCGCCATCGCCTACAGGTCCATCCAGCAGCTGTCCTCTGCACCTTCTCCACCTGCCGAGTCTGAGTTTTAACATAGGGATGCCAAATGGGTGATGCATATTCAAGTTGAGGGCGAACCAATGTTTTATATGCAACATCCTTTGTCTGGCAAAAGCCAAGTTCCGTCTAAGGAATCCTAAGGTCCTAGCTGCTTTAGATGTAATCTCAGAGATATGTTGACCCCAATCAAGATCGCCAGTGATGGTGATACAAAGATATTTGGCGGATTGAACATGCTCCAAAATTTGCTGGTGAAGTGTATAGTCAAACTTAATTTGCTTGTCCGGAGGGTGTCTTGACACCCTCATTGAGTAACATTTGGCCACATTGAACTTCATTTGCCAATCGGCCTCCCACTGTGCAAGTTGATCCCGGTCATCTTGTAAAATAATCAGTCAGAAGGAGAATATATGTTCCTATACAGGACACAATCATCAGCAAACAAACGGACCGATGACCTGATATTATCAGGGAGATCATTAATGAAAACCAAGAAAAGGACCGGTCCAAGGACAGAACCTTGGGGGACTCCAGATAAAACAGGGTCTGGATCAGACGCTTGACCATCAAGTACAACTTGTTGTGAGCGCCCAGAGAGCCATGAGCTAATCCACCTATGTGTGGATCCTCTTCTCCCATAGTACTCCAGTTTATGTAACAGCCTTCTGTGAGGTACCTTGTCAAAGGCCTTAGCAAAGTCCATGATGATCAAGTCAGTCTGTTTATAGCCACGGTTTATGATAGACAGACAGAATCGTTATTGGTGACATTTCAAATGACATTCATACACCATTCATTAAAGGATACTTTGTTTGTTGCAATAAAAGCTCTATAGAGCTTATGTTATTTGTTTCTGATATGCGACGTTAAATAAAGCTTCTTTATCTTTATAAACTCAAAACTAAGGCCGAAACACCAAAGGGCCGAAACGTCCCGGATTCAGAATCGGGGTTCCAACCAACCAACCGGTTCCCAACTTACACTGTAATGGTTAAAAAATAATGACAATGCCATGTTTAGCGTTACCTTTCAACAGACTATGTGTTTCTTTGCTATAATTTGTTTTTGGTTGGCTCCAAAAGCCACCGTTTTCTCTGTAGTCCGCCATATTGAAACAATTCTGCAACTATGTGACGTCATTTCGACACGGGACACTACTCCAGACAATTCAGCTGTCAGATGGGTCTTTGAATATTGATTTTATAGATTTTTCTATTTGTTGCAAAAGACAGACAGCTCTCAGTTTGCAGCTTCTATCATTTTTCAATGGTTAGTAAGCTGGACAAGATTATGTCATGTGACACTTGCGATTTGTCCGAAGTTCATATATATTTTTACATCCACACGTTTCTTTTCTAGTTGCAAGTACTGACTTTTTACAAAAGCTTGCAATTTTTGCACCTGTTTGGGAAAATGGTTATTTTATTTAGCTTTGTTTCAATGCAAGAGTTTTTTTTTCTGAAAGAGCTTCAAAGAGCGCTTTGGTGCAGTGGAAGCGCATCGGATTTGTGATTAAGAGGTTCCGGGATCGAGCCTCGCGCTGACCAAAGTGTTGTGTCCTTGAGCAAGGCACTTCATCCACATTGCTTAAAAAAAAAAAAAATACCATAATAAAAAACAGTACTGGTTACTACCCAGGAAATCATGCTTGTAATGCTCAGATGGGAGCGAGCAGCAGTAATAGGAGAGAATAAAAAAGGTCTGTTTCAGTCTGTGGCCATTAAACAGACTGACTTGATTTTATAGATAGCTCAGTGGTAGAGCGTCCGCTTCAGGAATGGCAGGTTATGAGTTCGATCCCCGGCCACACCATACCAAAAGCGTGAAAAAATGGTACTGGGAGCTCCCTTGGCTGACGCTCGCATTTTCAGTGGTAGTCCTAGGAAGATAAATGAAGGCAGGTAATTATATATATTTGTTAAAGGATACTTTGTCGCAATAAAAGCTCTACAGAGCTTATGTTTTTGTTTCGGATATGACTTAATTTCCATGGACTTTGCCAAAATGGCCCCCAGCCCATCAAGGCTTGAAGAAATAGATGGGCTGCATGATGCTTCTACACAGAGCTGAAACCGACCACACACAAGTACTGGTAAATAGCTTAGAGAATCTAAGCCTGCCCAGGCAAAGTGGTGCGAGTCAGTCCATTCATTCCTATAAACCCTATTGGTTTCATTGGGCGAAAGGGCTTGAAATGTCATTTCATCTCAATGTCGGTTAAAAGTCCCACAAAATTGGAAGCAATGTCTCCAAAATGACCTATACAGAGCTATGGGGACGTTAAACCTCAAATCAAACAAGCAAACAAAAACTTTGCCAAGGCCTTTGATAAGGTACCACACAGAAGGCTATTGTACATACTGGAATATTATGGACTTAGAGGATCCACACACATCACAAAAACACGCCTATATAATTTTGACCCCCTTGCACCCAATTTTTATAGAGAAAAACTGGGGTTTACAGGGGTAAACCTTATTTTTCTTATTTCTGCTGAAAAATATAGATTGTGGGTACTCCTTAGAACTGAGTACCCACAATCTATATTTTGAGCAGAAATGAGAAACTTAGAATCTTAAAATTTTCGTTTTTTCGACGGTAAAGTTTACAATGCATTTATATAGGCGTGTTTCGTATTGTATATGGATAAGCTCACAAAAAGGCACACACAAAAAGTTGTACTTGATGGCCAAGCGTCCAATCCAGTCCCTGTTTTATCTGGTGCCCCACAAGGTTCGGTACTTGGACCATTCCTTTTTTTAGTATTCATAAATGATCTCCCCGATAATATCAGGTCATCTGTCCGTTTGTTTGCTGATGACCGACTAGCACAACAAAATTCTAAATTTAGCCACCCACCCAGCAGTATAATGAAGATAGATAGAAAGGGGAATTACAGTCAGACCAATGTGCACTTGTGCAAGTTTTTCAGATATGACCTTGGTGTATGCTTATAGGGGCATGTGTGGTAATTAGGGTGAATACTGTACTTAATTACCCTAAACGTAAAACAAAAATAAGCCTAACCAAATAGTGTAGTCCTAAAGGAACAGTCCGAACACTGTCTACACTGTTTGCCTCTGAGCAGGAGTCTTTTACCTTGTAATAAATAATTATTTTAGGGTAAATACCAACCCCCGCTCTTCGGGGCTTGAAGAAATAGATGGACTGCAGGATGCATCCACGCAGAGCTGAAACCAACCGCACGTCGTGAGTAGTGGTAAACCGCTTAGAGGTCCTAAGCATGCCCAGGAAAAGTGATGCATGTTGACCATCCATGCTTATAAACTCTATTGGTTTCATTGGGCGTCAGGGCTTGAGATGTCATTTCATCTCAATGTCGGTAAAAGTCCCACAAAATTGGAAGCAATGTCTCCAAAATAACCTATACAGTGTTGACTGGGATGTTAAACCTCAAATAAAACAAACAAACAAACTTAGGGTAAATACAGTTATTGGTGTTTTTTTCTCTTTGTTTTCAGGAACAGGGCACTTGTCAGGAACAAATCATAGCTAAGAAAACAGTTGATGAAATGGAAGGTAATTGCAGTTGATTGTTTTTCACAAGAAAATGTGGCTTTCCCATCCTCTAATCAGTGTGTAAACAAGCTAGCAATACTATATGCATCAGCAGAACAAGGTGATTGAAGAGGGACAAATGTTAGTTCCTGGCAAAAGAATAATAACCCTTTTTGTACCAAATGGAATCTTCCTCCTTATATATAGCAGGAGTCTTTTTCAAAATTTAGGGGTGTCAGGTTGTGTTTTCATCAAAATTTATTTGGAAAGTGACTTAACTTTTACCAAACAGTGGAGGCCCTGATCAGATGCCGTGATCTGGGCCTGCACTGTTTGCCCTGGTTCCCGTTTTGGGGTTTCCGGTACTGAATGGGTTAACTGTACTAGGCAACAGAGTACATATAAGCCTGCCCAGGAAACATGTGATTTGGTAAACTGACCAACTCGATATTATATGACATAAGTAGTGTTGACAGGACTCTGTTAAACACCAACCAAACAGGTAGAAGCCATTACTCATCACATTAACAATGCTATGAAATAAACACCTCCCATAAACCCCACGTTATATAACAAAATTTGGGGTTTTCAGGGGTTCACATTATTTTCTGCTCCAAGACAGATTGTGGGTACTCTTTAAGGCGGTTCTAACAAGCACCCTCCATCTATGTTTAAAGTATAAATAAGAAAAAACTTCACAAAAACACGCCTATATAATTTTGACCCCCTTGAACTCCACTTTTATACAGTAAAACTGGGGTTTACAGGGGTAATCCTTATATTTCACAAGAAAAATATAACATTTTTTCACCATAAAATGTTCATTTTTTTGTTGGTAAAGTTTACAATGCATTTGTATTGGCGTGTTTTCATAATGTTTTACAAATTTTCATCAGAAAAATAACTGTTCTGGAGATATGTGAGAATGCACTGCCGGTATGTCACACCACAGGGGCCCAGCACATTTTTTTGTGATTTGGAAAATGTATAAAGAAAAGAAATGGGAAATGATACTTTTCCAAATTACAAAAAAAAAAAAAAATGTGCCGGGCCCTGGTATCATTTCCCACTTTTTTTTCTTTATACATTTTCCAAATCACAAAAAAATGCGCCGAGCCCCTGTGTGCCACACAGGTCTCTGAGGTGTGTTTTCATAACAGTTTGCTTTTGTGGATGACTGTGCTACAGTGAAGCTTAATGCAGGCATTGAATACTCAAATCAGATAAGGTACGTATTTTGTGATATTAAGTTGATAGTTTTCCTTATTTCTCCATATTGACATAGACCTATGTTGTGGGTAATCATGAGAACCGCCTCACTGAGGCGGTTCTCATGAATACCCACAACATAGGTTTTTATAGAAAATTGCCCAAAATATTCCTCATTTATCAGGAAATATCTACCTCATCTGTTCCTATGGACTACATGGATGCTTAGGATGATCTGAGCCTTTTGCTGGTCTTCATGACAAAGCCTAATTTTGAAACCTTGAAGGGATTGGTTGTTTTTGTATGAATTAGTGAGACTTTGAATTATGAATTGTACAGATGTATGGTTGATATGATTAACCCATTTTGTACCAGAAACCCCAAAATGGGAACCCTGGCAAACAGTGCAGGCCCAGATCAGAAGCTGCAGAACGTGACATCTGATCAGGGCCTTCACTATTTGCAAAAATTTCAGCTAGTTTTCAAATAAATTTTAAAGATAACACAACCTGTCACCCCTAAATTTCGAAATGGACTCCTGCCATATATAAGGAGGAAGATTCCATTTGGTACAAAAGGGTTAAGGCTTCCTAACCATTTTTTTTTAAATTACATGTATCTGGATTCTATGATATTTCAATTTTTTAATTATTTGCATGTAGTAATTTTCATCTTCATCTTTACATTGTCAAGTCATTATCATGCCTAAAATAGTAAATATCAAATACAGGAGGTCAACTCAAAGAAAAAGCTTGTGAACGATTTAGATGCCACAATTTTAGCCCAATATTCATAGTACTTGGCCGCTCAGAATATTCATAATCATCTTGAAAAAGTCTTGGTCTAGTTAAAGTAGGTCTGTATGTCAAAACTTAATCCTTATCCTGCTGAATAATTAATTTTGCCACACCCATTTCTGAATTACCAACCAATCAAATTACCGGTACTTCATATAATGCATAATTGTTCAAATTCACAAACTGAATGACAAACAATGTAGACAAGAAGACATCTATTCTGGATCTATACTGTTTGCAAAGTTAGGGCTTATCGTGTTCAGCAGGATAAGGGTTAAAAATGCTTGTGAGCACACTAGAGGCCACAGTTTTGGTCTTGCTCAGAATCTTCACCTTGACTAAATCTAGGTCAGGGTCAAATATGGCTTACATCCAGCCAATAAAGTAGGTCAGATTGAAGAAAAACCTTATGAACAGTGTAGAGGATGCCAATATTTTTTTGAGAAAATTGTGAATAGCTTTTGCACAATACGAAAACATGCCTACATGTATATAATTTTCACCCCCTTGAACCCTACTTTTATACAGTAAAACTGGGGTTCACAGGGGTAAACCTTATTTCTGCTCTAAAATATAGATTGTGTTACTCGTTATACCCCCGACATACGAAGTATGTCAGGGGGTATATAGTTTTCGTATTTCCGTCCGTTCGTTAGTTCGTTCGTTCGTTAGTTAGTTAGTTCGTACGTACTTCCGTCCGTCCCGCCGTTCGTCAACCTTTACGTCAAAGTTTTGCGTTAAACCTTTTTGATAGTTCATATCTCTGTAACCACATGTTAAATTCTCTTCATATTTGGTAAAGGATATCTCTATAGCATTACCTTTCATATGGAATAACTAAGCCCCTGGGTCAAGCCCCTGGGTGGTCTGTCTGTCTGTCCATCTGTCTGTTCATCTACTTTTATGTCAAAGTTTTGTGTTAAACCTTTTTGATTGCTCATATCTCTGTAACCACATGTTAGATTCTCTTCATATTTGGTAAAGGATATCTCTATAGCATTACCTTTCATATGGAATATCCAAGCCCCTGGGTGGGCTGTCCGTCCGTTTGTCAACTTTTACGTCAAAGTTTTGTGTTAAACCTTTTTGATTGCTCATATCTCTGTCACCACATGTTTGATTCTCTTCATATTTGGTACAGGATATCTCTATAGCATTACCTTTCATTTGGAATATCTTAGCTCGCGGGTCAAGCCCCTGGGTGGGCTGTCCACCCGTCAGTCCGTTCATCAATATTTACGTCAATGTTTTGTGTTAAACCTATTTGATTGCTCATATCTCTGTAACTACATGTTAGATTCTTTTCATATTTGGTAAAGGATATCTCTATAGCATAACCTTTCATATGGAGTATCTAAGCCCCTAAGTCAAGCCCCTGGGTGGGCTGTCCGTCAGTTTGTCAACTTTTATGTCGAAGTTTTGTGTTAAACCCTTTTGATTGCTTATATCTCTGTAACCTAATGTTAGATTCTCTTCATATTTGGTACAGAATATAGCTATAGTATTAACTTTCATATGGAATATCTAAGCTCCTGTGTCAAGCCCCCGGGTGGGGCTATGGGTCAATAATAAGGACTTACACATTTTGATCACATCCAAGTTTTGTGTTAACTGTTTAGGTTTAAACAATATTTATTAGAATAATGTCACATGTATACATCACATAATAGTATATGGTACAGGATTTGATAACTGTTTTCATTATACTCCTTGCATAGAAAGTTTATCAAAGGTTATAGTTTTTGTCTTTCCATCTGTTCATTATTAGTTACTTTGTTGTTTCTTTATGCTGTGACCCTTGTCAGATTTGTCAGTTTATACATGTATATTGGTCCTTGTGATCTTAGAAACAACAGCGACTAGAACTGTTAAATTTTGCATAATATTTTCTCTTGAAATGCAGACTATAATAAATGCAAGTAGTAATAAAAAATGCATTGCTTTAATTCAGCAAATGTTCTATGACAGCCTATTCTATGTTTGTTGTTTCCAGTTGAAATTGTTACAAATTGCAACAAACTTTGAATTTTTATTATTCAGCAAAGACAAGCAGTTTCATCTTTGGATATGATAAATTATACTATATTTGTTGAAATGCAATAGTTATTCTCAGTGGACTAAATGGAAAGTTTATATGGAAAGGTTCAATGCTACAAACAAATTTTCATTTCCACTAAAAGGGGATGGCACTGGTCGGGGGTATACGTGCCCCACTGGGCACTTTCTCTAGTTTGAATTGCCTCGATGAGGCGGTTCTAATGTGTGTCCACAATCTATATTTTGAACAGATTTCAGAAAAATATCAGAATTTTTCATCTAAAATTTTCTCTTTTTTTTAGGTGATTAAATTTACAATGTATTTAATTTAGGCATGTTCTCGTAATGAAAGGTAAAAGTTACACACTTTTTCCAGCAAAAAATACTGGATTGGATATTGTACTTGAACAATTAAATGTTTGACTTCTAACAAACTCCTAAGCTGATGATGCTTTGAACAGCTGGGCCCATTTTGCTTGAAATTCATATCCCAGAGGTTTCTGGTTCTGGCTTTTGCTAGAAGTTTTGAATTTGTCTGATTTTTAGCTCACCAGAACCAAAGGCTCTGGGGGAGCTTACAGGACAGGCAGTTGTCCATTGTCATTGTCTGTCATATGTCTGGCATCAACACTTTTAAACGACATCTCCTCTAAAACTCCTTCTCCTCTCCACTAGGCCCAAATTTCATCTGTAGCATCCTTGGGCTGGGGGATTGAAAGTTTCTGTGTTTTTTTTTATGACAATTGGCTATTTAATTTGGTTGCTATGGAAACTTCAAGACTTATAATGGGGAAAATTGAAAAATGGCATTTACTGCCAAGTCATTGCAGATATTTTGACAAAACTTTTATAGGAATGTTTCTTGAGCCATATATGCTTAATAATAATAATAATACCGTACTCTTGTTCCCTATGATAAGACACATTCAGAGACACGAACCTGGGGGTCCCCTGGTGTGCCCCAGGCCATGTCCCACCCCTCCAATTCATATAAAGCCATATATATCAGAAATCATTCAGACCCCAATCCCTAAACCATATATATTCTTGTTCCTTATGATAAAACACATTCAGTCACATCAATATGGGGGACTCCTTATGTTGGGGAAATATGCTGGGGTCATATCCCACCCTTCCACTTCAAAAAAGGCCAAATATCTCAGAAACCATTCAGATCCCAACCCCTTAACAATGTATATTCTTGTTCCTTATGATTAGACACATGCAGTCACACCAACTTGGAGCGTCTGTAGGTGCCATTCCTCTCCCATCCACTTCATAAAAAGGCCTCATATCTCAGAAACAGTTCAAATCCCTGCCCCAAAACCATATTTATTCTTGATCCTTATGATAAGATGCATTCAGTGACAACAGTCTTGGGCTTTCCTGGGGGCCACTTTCCTGGTGTCAGCCAGGGCCATGCCCCAACCCCTATTGCTTAAAAGGCCTTAGGAACCATACAGTTCCCACTCCTAAATCGTATATATTCTTGTTTCTTATGATAAAATGCATTCAATGATAACAATCAGGGCTCCATTGGGTCTATGCCCCATCCCCTCCACTTCATGAAAGGCCTAGTATTCAAATACAGAGCCCACATGGTTGCTCATTAGGGTATGGGGGTTCGTTTGGGAGACTTAATAATCCTTAGATTAAAATCATATCATATGTTAAAATACATGACTGTCAGTGGGCAGTGCCCACCTTAGCTCTGATGAGCATAGTGGCCCATGGGCCTTGTGTTTCATTTATTTTTAGCTCACCTATCACATAGTGACAAGGTGAGCTTTTGTGATCACTTTTTGGCTGTCATCCGACGTGCGTGCGTCCGTGCATCCGTAAACAATTTCAAATAAGTATATCTCTAATACCACACAGTCAATCTTGATCAAATTTCATGAGAAGCATCATCAGGTAGGGGGAAAGGCTGCATAAGGTTTTTGGGCAGATCAGATTGGAATTCTGGTTGCCATGGCAACATATAGCTCCCATAGACTTACAATGGGAAAAAATTAAAATATCTTCTTCTCTGAAACTACTGGGCCCAGAGCTTAGATATTTAGCTTGTAACAATGGCAAGTGGTCACCTACATAAATCCTGCCAATCATGCCCCTGGGTTCCAAATTGGCCACAGCCCGGGGCACCTTAACTCCTATAGACTAATAATGGAAAAAAAAACTTAAAAAATATTCTTCTCTGAAACCACAGGGCCCAGAGATTAGATATTTAGCATGTAGCAACGGCAAGTGGTCACCTACATAATTCCTGCCAATCATGCCCCTGGGTTCCAATGAGCCACGCCCCGGGGCCCCTTCGCTCCCATAGACTCATAATTGAAAAAAGCCTCAAAAATCTTCTTCTCTGAAACACAGGACCCAGAGCTTAGGTATTTAGCATGTAGCAACGGCAAGTGGTCACCTACATAATTCCTGCCAATCATGCCCCTGGGTTCCAAATGGGCCACGCCCCAGGGCCCCTTAGCTCCCATAGACTCGTAATGGAAAAAAAGCTTCAAAAACCTTCTTCTCTGAAACCACAGGGCCCAGAGCTTAGATATTTAGCATGTAGCAACGGCAAGTGGTCACCTAATAATTCCTGCCAATCATGCCCCTGGGTTCCAATGGGCCACGCCCCGGGGCCCCTTAGCTCCCATAGACTCATAATTGAAAAAAGCTTCAAAAATCTTCTTCTCTGAAACACAGGACCCAGAGCTTAGGTATTTAGCATGTAGCAACGGCAAGTGGTCTCCTACATAATTCCTGCCAATCATGCCCCTGGGTTCCAAATGGGCCACGCCTGCGATAAGTATGGATGTTCGGTGAGTGCGGTGCTGTACCTGCGCTTTCTGTCCTCGAAAGCCCGAGGTCCTTAGTGGACTTATGAGGCGGGGCTGGTAGCTCTAGCTTTGCCGGATCACAGACCCCGAGGAGCGCTTTCCCACGACATGGTCCATGCTATAACCTGAAAAAAAAAGGAATACTTACCACCAGATATATTTTTTTTTTTACATGGAAACATCCTTCCTCCATTCAATCTCACTGTGTATTTTTTATTTTATGAATTTATTCTCTGTTTCTAGTTTTTACTTATTTCGAGAGAGGGCAACAGTAATGAACATGTACAGGCAGATGTTTACTTTCCTTAAGCGTGTTGGTGTGATGGCTGTCATCTTGTTTTTATGTCAAATATTTTCAATTACATGACATACAGATGTAACGACGAGATGTCGGTTGTCACCCCAACACATCGACGCATTTGCAAGTTTAATATGTCCTTGCACTTTATAGTTCTAATTGCAGTCCATTCCAATGCCTTATATACCTATTCGTTTGTCATTTCAAATGAAAACAGTCGCCGACTTTCTTCTTGGAGGAAAGAACATGGTCCCTATAGGCGACTATTACCAGGTACCTGCGGAAAAGCAAATGCCCAGTTTACTCTTATTATTTTGAGTACCCTGCTGTATGTCATCTTTACCACATGGCTTGTTATACTCTTGCTGTGTTCTGGTGATGTGCATCCAAATCCTGGCCCTCCAGCACCTACCTCTACCTCTTCAACAAGCAACACAAGCACAGCTAAGTCTTTGTCTGCAGCAATCTTTGATTCGCTTTCTCTAAATCACAATTTGTCATTTGTGCATTACAATGTACAGAGTATCTATACTAAGCTTGAGATTTTGCAAGCTGAACTCATTGCGTTCGATATACTGGCCTTTTCCGAAACTTGGCTCAACAATTTGATTGACACAGAAGATTTAGCTCTTCAGAGCTATCAGAGCCCTGAACGGAAAGATAGAGTCGGTGACAGCCACGGTGGAGTAATTATATATGTTAAGGAAGGTATATATTATAAACGCAGGAATGATCTAGAAATTCAAGGCATAGAAGCTATATGGATTGAAGTTGCAAATAACCATAAGCATATACTATTTGGTTTATTTTACCGCCCACCAAACTCTAATGCTAACTATTACTCTTGTATAGAAGATTCTCTGTCTCTTGCTGTCGATACAAATATGTCTGACATAATAGTAACAGGAGACTTTAATTTCAACCTTCTTAATCCTTGGGCCTCTAACAAGATAAGTTCCCTTTGTACCCAATTCTCTTTTTTCCAGACCATAGAGCAACCTACCCACTACACCGAAAACTCATCATCGATAATAGATATAATACTAGTTAGTTCAAAAGACAACTTAATCGAAAGCGGTGTTAGTGATCCATTCCTTGGCCAAGATATTCGATATCATTGCCCTATATATGGAATATTCAAATTTACTAAGCCAAAATGCAAAACATTTAAAAGACATATTTGGAATTATGAGGAGGGAAATTACGATCTTTTACGAAACAAGGCAATGGTAATAGACTGGAATTCCCTTCAGGACGACGATATCGATATATATTCTAAAAACATAAATTCTACTATTTTGTCAATTGCAAAGGAGTGTATTCCAAATAGACATGTTACAATTCATCCCTCAGAACCTCCATGGATCACAACTGAAATAAATCGAAACATTCGAAAACGTAAAAGGGCATATCGAAAAGCTAAATTATCAGGCTTGGAAACAGACTGGCAGAAATTCAAGAAATTGCGAAATAGGGCTGTTAATATGATACGCAAAGGGAAGAAAGCCTTCTACGACAAACTTGCACTTAAACTGAAGTCAGAGTCCCTTTCCTCCAAAGACTGGTGGTCTACACTGAAAAAGATTATTTCTCCGCAGTCTAAATCTTCTGTTCCACCACTCGAACTTAATAACTCTATATACACAGACGACTATGATAAGGCGAATATTTTTAACTTTTTTTTTCAAAGTCTAACACTATTAGATGAACAAAATGTTATATTACCAGACTTACATTTTGATACTATTGAGTCTCAACTCAGCCATATAGTTCTCAGTCCTCATGAAGTAGAAAAAGTCTTAGAAACATTGCCTATTGGTAAGGCTTCTGGTCCTAATGGACTTAGCAATCGCATTCTTCGAGAGCTCGCAAGTGAATTATCTTCTCCGTTGTGTTCTTTCTTTAATCATTCACTACGCACAGGATGTGTACCTACCACTTACAAAGAGGCAAACGTGACTCCAGTTCCCAAAAAAGGAGACCTATCTATAGTATCAAATTATCGACCAATTTCCCTACTCAACTCTGAAGATAAAGTGTTTGAACGTCTTGTGTTCAAATACCTACATAATCATTTACACCGTCATAACTTAATTTCTTCACTCCAGTCTGGCTTTATGCCAGGTGATTCTACAGTAAATCAGCTTGCTTATCTTTCGAAAGCAAGTGTTTGTCAATCACTTGATGGTGGGAAGGAAGTTTGGGTTGTCTTCTGTGACATCAGCAAGGCATTCGACCGAGTTTGGCATTCAGGATTATTACTTAAACTTCATGCAGCTGGTGTCACAGGCGAAGTTCTGGGCTGGTTTAAAAGTTATCTTTCAAATCGCAAGCAGAGAATTATTCTTCCAAGCGCAGTATCTGACTGGGCTTTTATTCAAGCAGGGGTTCCCCAGGGATCTATCTTAGGACCATTATTGTTCCTTTTATATATCAATGACATTGTTCATGATATTGGTTCTAATATTTGTCTATTTGCAGATGATACTAGTCTCTTCATTATTGTAGAAGACCCCATCACAGCAGCTGCATGTCTTAATAATGATCTTGATAAAATTTCACAATGGGCCGCTACTTGGCTGGTAACTTTCAATCCTTCCAAAACTGAATCCTTATTAATTTCACGCAAAACAAACAAAGATCGACATCCACCAATTTTTATGCAAACACACAAAATATCAGAAGTAGAATCGCATAAACACTTAGGCATTATTCTCTCTAATGACTGTTCTTGGCATCAACATATTAAATATATAACAGATAAAGCATGGACCAGAATTAATATAATGCGAAAACTAAAATTCAAACTTGACCGTAAATCTTTGGAAACTATATATATTGCATTTATCAGACCACTACTTGAGTATGGTGACATAATATGGGACAACTGCACACAATACGAAAAAAAACGAACTCGACAAAATTCAAAACGAGGCAGCCAGAATAGCAACTGGAACAACAAAATTAGTTTCTATACATGCTCTTTACTCAGAAATAAGATGGGATACTCTCCAGCAGAGACAAAATAATCACAAGCTAACTTTATTTTACAAGATGACCCACGACTTAACCCCTGAATACTTATCATCTCCTGTCCCAGAACCCATTAGTAATATTTCCCGTTACAATTTATGTAATTCTAACAATATCAGAACCATAAATGCGAGAACAAGTCAGTATCACCAATCATTCTTACCATCTACAGTAAGAAGTTGGAATGACTTGCCAGTTGAAGTCCAACAGTTCAATACAATAAGCTCCTTCAAAAACTACTTAAATAAAGATAAAACACAAGTCCCCCATTATTTCTACACAGAAAAGCTCAGATTCTGCATACTCGTTTGCGCACAAACTGCAGTTCTTTAAATTTACACCTTTTTATGAAGAATATTACTGACTCTCCTTTATGTAGCTGTGGTAGTGTAGAAGATGCCCAGCACTTCTTCTTCCATTGTCATAAATATCAAGCTCAACGAATCGAACTCTTAAACTCTATTTCTTTGTTTCAGACACCAACTTTACATCTTTTATCACGCGGAGACCCGACACTAGCCCTAGAAACAAATACAATAATATTTGAAAAAGTCCAAAAGTTTATAGTAGAAACCAAGCGATTTTGACTTAGTGTGTTGTGTATAGGACCGAGAAAGCTCTTTGCGAATGCTACTGTAACAAACTTCTATCTCGCTGACCTGGTTGACGATGTAAGCTTGTGCCCTCTCTCTCCTTTTTATTCTTATATCTTATTATCATTATTTATATAATATCATAATTACTATTATTAGAGTAGTCGCTCTAAATAGTTTTCACAGTATTTTATTATACTAAAATATTGAATTATCTTTTTATGTTTTGTTTACTATTTATTTATATATATTATATTTTTATTATTATTATTATTATTATTATTATTATTATTATTTCATATTTCTCTTTGCATTGGCATCTTGAACACATTTTCCTACTGGTATCGCTTGTGTAGCTATTTTTATATTATATTGCTTATAACTGTACGTTGTCTCAAAAACGGGTCAAACTTTATTTTTTCATTCAGCAATATTCTCTTATGTACAGTAAAATGGTGACATTTTGTCTTAGGCTATCAACTGCCATCAAATTAACAGCTGATATATATTACAGGAGAAGAACCTTATAAGTATCCATATGCTTCCGTTCTAATCCTGTCATTATTTCATGTGTTGTGTATATCTGTGTTGTATATCGAAGAATGAAATAAATATGTTTAAACTAAATGGGCCACACCCCGGGGCCCCTTAGCTCCCATAGTCTCATAATGGAAAAAAAGCTTCAAAAATCTTCTTCTCTGAAACCACAGGGTCCAGAGCTTAGATATTTAGCATGTAGCAACGGCAAGTGGTCACCTACAAAATTCCTGCCAATCATGCCCCTGGGTTCCAAATGGGCCACGCCCCGGGGCCCCTTTGCTCCCATAGACTCATAATGGAAAAAAGCTTCAAAAATCTTCTTCTCTGAAACCACAGGGCCCAGAGCTTAGATATTTAGCATGTAGCAATGGCAAGTGGTCACCTACAAAATTCCTGCCAATCATGCCCCTGGGGTCCAAACAGGCCACGCCCCGGGGCCCCTTAACTCCTATAGACTCATAATGGAAAAAAGCAGCTTTAAAAATCATCTTCTCTGAAACCACAGGGCCCAGAGCTTAGATATTTAGCATGTAGCAATGGCAAGTGGTCACCTACATAAATCCTGCCAATCATGCCCCTGGAGTCCAAATGGGCCACGCCCCGGGACCCCATAGACTCATATTGGAAGCAAGCTTCAAAAATCTTCTTCTCTGAAACCACAGGGCCCAGAGCTTAGATATTAAGCATGTGGCAATGACAAGTGGTCACCTACATAAATCCTGCCAATCATGCCCCTGGGGTCCAAATGGGCCACACCCTGGGACCCCCTTAGCTCCCATAGATCCATAATGGAAAAAAGCTTCAAAAATCTTCTTCTCTGAAACAACAGGGCCCAGAGCTTAGATATTTACCATGTAGCAACGGCAAGTGGTCATCTACATATTTCCTGATAATCATGCCCCTGGAGTCCAAATGGGCCACGCCCCTTAGCTTCCATAGACACATAATGGAAAAAAGCTTCAAAAATCTTCTTCTCAGAAACTGTGAAGCACAGAACTTATCTAGCAACATAAAATAGCCAGCTACATAAATCCTGCTAACCCTGCCCCTGGGGTCAAAATTGGCCTTGCCCAAGCTCATCAGCTCCAATAGACTTATAATGGAAAAAAAACTTAAAAAATCTTTTCTATGAAACCATAAGGCCCAGAGCTTAGATTTTTAGTATGTAGCAACGTCAGGTGGCTACCTACATAAATCCTGTCAGTTATGCCCCTGGCATCCAAATTGGCCACCCACAGGGCTCTTTACCTTCCATAGACTTACAATTGGAGAAACTTCAAAAATCTTCTTCTCTGAAACCACAGGGCCCTTATAATGAAAAAAAAAAACACACAAAAAAAAAAAAAACAACTTAAAACGGGGGGAAAAAATCTTCAAAAATCTTCTTCTCTGAAACCATAAGTCCCAGAGCTTAGGTATTTAGCATGTAGCAATGTCGAGTGGTCGCCTACATGAATCCTGCCAATCATGCCCCTGGCGTCCAAATTGGCCAAATCCTGTGGCCCCTTAACTCCAACAAACTTATAATGGAAAAAAAGCTTCAAGCATCTTCTTTGAAACCATGAAGTACAGACCTTAGATATTTAGTATATAGCAACACAAAATGGTCGCCTACATAAATCCTGCCAACCATGCCCTTTGGGTCAAAATTGGCCAAGCCCCTGGGCTCATTAGCTCCTATAGACTTATACTTGAAAAAACTTCAAAAAATCTTCTTCTCCAAAACCATAAGGCACAGATTTTGTTTGATTTGAGGTTTTACATCCCCGTCAACACTGTATAGGTCATTTTGGAGATGTCTCTTCCAATTTTGTGGGACTTTTACCCGACATTGAGATGAAATTACATCTCAAGCCCTGTCGTCCAATGAAACCAATAGGATTTATAAGCATGGACACCGCTTTGCCTGAGCTTTGATATTTAGTATGTCGCAATGTCAAGTGGTCTCCTACACTAATGATTTTCTGATACACTGGTGAGCGATATAGGGCCATTGGGCCCTCTTGTTATGTTTTAAAGAAAAAAAAGCAAGAAACTTATATTGACACATTTCTAAGGACATTATTCTGTCAAAATTACATTGACTTATCATATGACGTCCCGTCTGAGAGTGTAATAACGCCATGTAATATTTTCGATAATCAACTAGTGGATTAAATATGCAAATTAGCTAGATACGTCCGGTAACGTTACATGTACGACGTCCTTAATGACGTCGCGTTTACTAATGGCGGAATATTGACATTTTTGTAAACAATCGTGAATAAAATGCGTTTTAAATGTCATATGTTAAATAGAATCTTGCATTCGTGCTCCTGTATTATTGAATTTATTAAACTCGTTGAGGAAAAGGGATAGCCTCGCATTTTATCCCTTTTCCTCAACTCGTTTAATAAATTCAATAATACATGACCACTCATGTAAGATCCTCTATTTCTAAATTTTGAACAGGAAATACAGAACCATGTGTAATCACTGATTCTATGTCAGAGGAGATCTCAACAATTGACAGGTTTGTGTGTTTTTGTTGTGCAGTGTTGTTTTCACCATTCATATTTTCTGCTGCTTATTGCAATTTGCTAGAGAGATAAATGTTTTAACTTCCTGTTTGTTTGTTTGTTTACCAGGGACCAGTTGTTTAAAGCATCATTCTAGCTTAACAGGCTCATTAAGGGTCAAAATGTTAACTGTTCTAGCAGGTACAATATCTGTAATTCTGGAATTTTTGCTGAAATAAATGTGAGCAGCTTTTGCATATATGCAAAAGCTACTCTGATTTTTTTCAGCAAAAATATTAGTACATTTGACATATTAAATGATCATAGGTATAACGATTCATTGACTAACAATGTTGTTAGCTTTGAACAACTGGGCGTGTAATGGGAATCTGAGCCCCTCTAAAAAAGAGGCCTACTCTTAAAGAACAGAATGGAATAATTTTATTATCATCCATTTTCAGGAAAGTATAGTGGAAAGCACAGAAGAAATCTCCCTTTTCACTCATAATCCCTGCTGAACCACCATAACCCCTACCTTTGCAGACAGTGTAGATCAAGATCAGATGGCTTCTTAAGAAGCCATCTGATCAGGATCTACACTGTCATTCATTTTGTGAATTCGAATGAATACACTACATCAAGTAATTTGATTGGCTTATAAACCCTATTGGCTTCATTGGGCGACAGGGCTTGAGATGTCATTTCATCTCAATGTCTGGTAAAAGTCCCACAAAATTGGAAGTAGCATCTCCAAAATGACTTTTACAGTGTTGACAGGGATGTTAAACCTCAAATCAAACAAACAAATGATAGTCAGAAATGGATGTGGCAAAATTAATTTATTCAACAGATCAAGGTAAAAAAAAATGCTGGAAAATATGTCACCTCATCTTAAACACAGATTTTTTTGGAATCTGCAATAATGTTATAAAGAGGCTGTGCTGTAAATTTTCTTGTCCACTATAGAAGTTTTGAAGTATTGTCCCACAGGATCGCTGTCTATCTGAAAACTGACAGATAGTTACAGTTGACATTTTGCAGTTTCTGGAAAATGTGATTGTAACAGATATCTTGGATTTTTTCCTTGCTATGCCTGTCTTTAACGGACCCTTGAGATTTCATAGCCAATATCTTTACAAAGTAATTACCCATATTTTCCAAAGTGCAGTTCTTTAAGTACTGGTAAACCGCTCAGAGGATTTAAGCCTGCCCAGGCAATGCGGTGCAAGTCAGCCTGTCCATGCTTATAAACCATATTGGTTTCATTGGGCGGCAGGGCTTGAACGGCAGGGCTTGAAATGTCATATCATCTCACTGTCGGGTAAAAGTCCAACAAAATTTTTTTTTTTTTTTTTGGTTTTGGTTTTATGGCCCTTTCAAGATTATTTCACTCATATCGAGCCGATCGTTAATCAGAGGTGGGCGAAAACCGGAGTACCCGGAGAAAAACCACCTGACCTTCCGTTGCAGAACTTGGCGTCTCACACGTGGCCCGAGCGAGGCTCGAACCTACGGCGGTGAGAGACCTAATGACTAAGAGTCAGCGCTCTTATCCACTAGGCCACGGAGGCCCGTCCTACAAAATTAGAAGCAACATCTCCAAAATGACCTTTACAGTGTTGATGGGGATGTTAAACTTCAAATCAAACAAAAACAAGCAGTTCATTTAATTTCTTTCAGTGCAATTTTTTGGGTACTTTAAGGGGAATGGGTACACCTGGCAGATTTTTACGCCATATTTAAAAGGGAGACAACTTTCAGGACTTCCTGTTCACTTTTCTGGAAACTCTGTCCCATGGAAAAAGGGGTCTACTCTTAAAAGGGAAGAATTTGCTCCACTGAGTGTTTCCCCAGTCTTGGCTGGTTCAGAAAAAGGGCACTTAACCCTTGTCCTGCTGAGCCCGATATGTCTTATCTTTCAAACAATGAAGATCCAGATCAGATGGCTTCTGAAGAAGAAGCCATCTGATCAGGATCTTCATTGTTTGTCATTTAGCTCATGAATTTGTTGCAATAATTTGCATCAAGTAATCTGACTGGTTGATAATCAGTGGTGGGTGTGGCATATATAAATATTCAGCAGGACAAGGGTTAAGATGTGAAAGCTGTTTAAAAGGGCACTTTGTTTCCATTGTGTGTTGAAGAGAGCCTAAATAAGGCTTTATATGCTTTATAGGATATAGCCTGAGTGTTATGATTATCAAAAGGATTCTTTTATACACAGTAAGTTGTTCAGGCAGATTTTCTCCATAAAAATGATTTCATGCCAACAGAGGGCAGCAGGGTGGGCCAGATTGGTTTGTGCTTTAACCCTTAAGTGGGGTGGGGTGGGGGGAATGGATACACCTTCAGGGGAGGCAACTCCTGCAAAAGTATTTGTCATTATGTCAAATCCTGTTTTCTGGGAAAATTAGAAAAATATTTCAAAATGTTGCCTGCTGTGAAAAAAAATACCCAGCATGCTGAGCATTAAACATGGGATCTTTGAAGAATGTATCAAAGTATAATAATATCATAATGAAACAGATATGCCTTAGCAAACAGTGCAGGCCCAGATCATACTGCTCCTGTCTGATCAGGGTCTACACTGTTTGCCATTCCATCTGCACCTTTGTACTCCTTGCTGGATCGTGAAACAAATTATTTTAAAAAAGTTTAGGAGAATTATAGCAAGTCCTTGAGGTGTCACAATTTTTTGGATTTTTATGAGACTATAGTATTACAGAAAACAGACACCAAATTGTTATTTTTATATATGTATAAATTTTATTTTTGCATATTACCCAGTTGTTAAGCTAACAACATATATATTATATCAAACCATGAATTTTGGTTTGAGTCCCACTTTATGATAGATTTTATGAAATTTAGCAAATTTTCATGCCTTTCATTATTTTCATTGTTAACCCTTGTCCTGCTGAGCCCGGATATGTCTTATCTTTCAAACAATGTAGAATCAGATCAGATGGCTTCTGAAGAAGCCATCTGATCTGGTTCTTCATTGTTTGTCATTCAGTTTCTGAATTTGTTGCAGTAATTTGCATCAAGTAATCTGATTGGTTGATACTCAGTAGTGGGTGTGGCATATTTAAATATTCAGCAGGTCAAGGGTTAATATTGTTAATTGTGTAACTGTGTGACAAAAACAACTAAAACAGTTTTATTGTGGACAAAAATTCTGATAAGCCTCGGGCTGGGAGAAATATAGAAGCGTAAGCGAATTTCGCCAATAATCGAATTTCGCCAATTGTACATAAGATCGGTATTTTCGTGTGCGTGACGTCACTGGACATTACCAACTCAGGGAATCCTAAGGTCAAGTTTACCGCTATCTGTCACTCATGTCAAACTGAGAAGAAATGCCAATCCGAGAGTTAATACATAATTTCCTACCTGTAGCAATGTATTTCCCGCCATTTTGCTATGCCATTTCGTATCTCACATTTTTATTTTATTTCTCACGAGATTTGTAAGCTGCCAAAACAATCGCCGGCGTCTGTTTACATTTTGACCTTTCTAGTATGGAACTGACATATCCGTATTTTAGTATTGGGGCTCTCAAAGGGGAAATTAATGATTTAACTATTTGGGGGTTCTTATCGATGTTTAATGGAACACTGTAAATTTTCACAAGAGTTTTGAATGTAGGAGTGCATTTAATTATTTGCTCTTAATTGTACCTTTCCACCTTTGGCCATAAATAATAAATATGTGTCAAAGTATGTACTTTCTTCTCTTCTTTTACTTTTTTTAAGTTACCTCCTGCATAGGGAACACCTGGTATTGGGGGCTCGAATTTTACTCCAAACTTTTAATGACAACAAAGATGGTGGAATTCCATTGATATTAACATGATGATATTTTTTACATAATTTGACAAAAATGAATAGGTATCTGTTACATTCTGTTTGTCTTGCAAACCAAAGTTGCTCATATCACTCATGAAACACATTTCTAGCCTGATAAAGTTGAAAGCGGATAATTTTACCCCCTCGGGTGCCCCTTTCATCAGGATTTCAAACGTTGGCGAAATTCGCTTACTATTTTTCAAGATGGCGGATTTTGAGTGGTCTGAAATAGCGAAGGTTTTGATGATAGACATCGCTATTTTAATGCCGTAAAAGCTTCCCCTGTGTTGGATCAGGTCAGTATTTTTTGATGAAAGGGTTTTCTATCAGATAAATATGGGTTCATGCATACCGCACCAGTGTTTACGGTTACGTTGGCGAAATTCGATTACCCCAGTATAGATTTTAGGCTGCAAGGTGCTTCCACGCAGAGCTGAAACTGACCACACATGAGTATTGGTAAACTGTTTAGAAGGACTAAGTGGAGTGACTCAGACCATCCAATGCATATAAACCTTTTGGTTTCATTGGGTGGCAGGGCTTGAGATGTCATTTCATCTCAGTATCGGGTAAAAGTCCCACAAAATTAGTTTAACTCTTATCCTGCTGTTCACGACAATCCCTATCTTTGGAAACAGTGTAGATCCAGATCAGATGGCTTCTGAAGAAGCCATCTGATCAGGATCTACACTGTTTGACATTCAATTTATGAATTTGTAGGAATAAATTACATCAAGTAATCTGATTGGTTCAAAGTCAGAATTGGGTGTGGCTTAATTGAATATTCAGCAGGAGAAGGGTTAACCTGATACTTGTCTACATCGTAAAAACAACTAACAGTAATATTTAACCCTTATCTTGCTGAATATTCATTTAAGCCACACCCATTTCTGTCCATCAACCAATCAATTTACTTGATGTAATTTGTTGCTACAAATTCATTAACTAAATGCCAAAAAGTGTAGATCCTGATCAGATGGCTTCTGAAGAAGCCATCTGATCTGGATCTACACTGTTTGCAAAGATAGGGGATGTCGTGAACAGCAAGATAAGGGTTAACCATGTTAATCGTAAGTAAAAATTCAGTTTAATCTGAAATCTTACAACACATTAAAAGCCGGCCTTGGTAGCTCAGTCGGAGGTGCGTCTGACTGGTGATCAAGAGGATGCAGGTTCAATACCAGCCAGGGTAGGCAACATTCTTTTGTGGAGATTGATCATGAAATCTTTTCCGCGGTCATTCTTGCAGTATTATTTATTGGTCAGTGATAGGGAACAACAGCAGCTTAGGCCTGGCAGTATTGTTAACTGGTCATTTATAATGAACAACAGCAGTATAGGCCTGACGGTATTATCAATTTGTTAGTGATAGTGAACAACAGTAGTATAGGCCTGGCAGTAATATTAATTGGTGAATACTGGCAGTCTTATTAATTTATTAGTGATAGTGAACAACAGTATAGTGCTTTGTGAATATGGTAAAATGCAGAAGTCAGTTTTTCAAATAACATATCTTCTCTAAAACTACTGGTCCAATTGAAACCAAATTACATGTGTAGCCTCCATGTGATGTGGAAACAAAAGTTTATTCATTATGTCAGGGTCACATGACCAAGATGGCAGCATTGCTCATTATGGTAGAAACCTTTGAAAATCTTGCATTCAGCTCGGACCTAATATGCACGGCCTAGTGAACAACAGTAGGCCTGGCAGTTTTATTAATTGGTCAATGATTGTGAACAAAAGTAGTATGCACCTAGAAATATTATCAATTGGTTAGTGATGATTGTGAACAACAGCAATATAGGCCTGGCAGTATTATTAATTGGTCAATCCGGGCGATCAACAGCAGTATAGGCCTGGCAGTTTTATTAATTGGTTAGTGATAGTGAACAACATCAGTATAGGCCTGTCACTAATATTAATTGGTTATTAATAGTGAACAGCAGCACTATAGGCCTGGCAGTATTGGTAACTGGTCAGTGATAGTGAACAACAGTATAGACCTGGAAGTACATGAATTACTAACTAGTCAGTGATATTGAACAACAGCAGGATAGGCCTTGCAGAATTATTAATTGGTTTGTGATAGTGAACAACAGCAGTATCTGCCTTGCAGTATAACTGAATGGTCAGTGATAGAGAACAATAGCAGTAGAGTCCTGGTGGTATTATTAATTTCAGTCAGTTATAATGTTCAACAGTAACATCCCAGCAGGCTCATGACGTTTATGCAAGGTCACATCTACGTCGGTGCAACATCATGACATTGCCCGACGTTGATTTGACATTGCTCTAGCGATGTGTGCATGCTGGGTATAGACCTGGCACTGTTATTACTTTGGTCATGGTAGTGTATAAGACCAGTTTTATAAAGTTAGTCAGTGATAGTGGACAACAGTAATTACTAATTTACGCCTTGCAACAATACAAAACATGATGTTTTCTGGGATGTACATTATTTATTTTACTCCTGCTTTAAGACTTGAATTTTGGGTACTTATCAGACTGCAATCACTATCAGGGAAATAAAATAAAGTCAGTGGCAGTTACTTTTTGTTTACTGTATCATCACAGTCTTTCTTCCTCTGACTGTACATACAAAGGCCCCCGCCCATCGGGGCTTGAAGAAATATATGGGCTGTATGATGCTTCCATGCAGAGCTGAATCCGACCCGCACACAAGTACTGGTAAACCGCTTAGAGGATCTAAGCCTGCCCAGACAAAGCGGTGTGCACGAGTCGGACCGTCCATGCTTATAAACCCTATTGGTTTTATTGGGGGACAGGGCTTGAGATGTCATTTCATCTCAATGTCGGGTAAAAGTCCCACAAAATTGGAAGCCAAATCTCCAAAATGATCTTTACAGTGTTGATGGAGACGTTAAACCTGAAATTAGACAGACAGACAGAGTCTGACTGTACATATCTCTGATAGACACATGAATGCATTTTATTCATTTGTTTACCAGCACGCTTTGTCCAAGATATGCTATCATACATGGCCTTATTGGACCGATTTACATATTTATTATCTTTCTGTACTGGCTGACTGACATTCTTGGATTCTGTAAGGATGTTGTATATATTGAGCACTGACAATCTGTGGAAGGTTGGGTCAGAGTTAAGGTGATGTGTAGCTTTCAGTGCCAGTATGTTTTATTGCTTAAGCTCCAGTACGGCACATTTTTGATTGCAGAAGGTGTGGGATGGGGGCTGATTTTTAGTTTTTTCTCCTGCTCTGTCCTATCTTTCCTTCTTCTAATTCCCCACCTCTTGTGAGAAGGCTTGAGATGGACAGTTGCTTGAGGACTCAGTCATTGACCCAACAGGGCGCCAAAGTAAGAAGGCACTTGCAGTCTCACTAATAAGAAATAAGGCTTAAGATGTCATTTTATCTGAATGTCATATGTAAAAGTCCCACAGAATCAGAAGCAATTGCACCAAAATGACCTAAACAGTGTTGATGAAGTTGTAAACCTCAACTAAAAAAATAAATAAATAAATAAAGAAATAAAATCTACTAAACTTTGTCATTTATATTGGGTTGAAAATAACATTCTCTAATATGGGTGTTTTTTTCTTACCACACCAAAGCTTGTCAGCACTCAGATTTATGTCCCCCCACCAGAGTGGAGGGTGACATATTGTTTTTGGTGCGGATCCTGTTTGTGTCGGCATCGGCATCAGCATAGCCTGTTTGAAGCACTATATCTCCTGAACCTATGGATGAATTTGACCAAACTTGCATAGACACACCACTATGATGGGGAAAACAGTCATTAGTTCATGATAACATTGACCTCATTTTCAAGGTCACAGCGACCCCAAAAATGGCTTCTCTGCACTCTTTCTCATTAACATATTGAGTAATTTTAGTCAGACTTGATACAATATATCATTACAACAAACCACAGATTTGATTAGATTTTGGTGACCTTGACCTCATTTTCAAGATCACAGCAACCCCAAAACAGTCATTTTTGGGCCAAAAATTGCTTGTCTGCACACTATCTCATTAACGAATTGAGTAATTTTAGTCAATCTTAGTACAATACGTCATTACAGCATACCGCAGATTTGATTAGATTTTGGGGACCTTGACCTCATTTTCAAGGTCACAGCGACCCAAAAACAGTCATTTTTGGGCCAAAAATGGCTTGTCTGCACTCTTTCTCATTAACGAATTGATTAATTTTAGTCAGACTTGGTACAATATAATCAATACAACATACTGCAGATTTGATTAGAGTCTGTGACCTTGACCTCATTTTCAAGGTCACAGCAACCCAAAAATAGTCATTTTTGGGCCAAAAATGGCTTGTCTGCACTCTATCTTATTAACAAATTGATTGATTTTAGTCAAACTTGCTACAATATATCATTACAAAATACAACACAGATTTGGTTAGATTATGGTGACATTGACCCCATTTTCAAGATCACAACGACCCAAAAACAGTCATTTTTGGGCCATAAATGACTTGTCTGCACTCTGTCTCATTGATGAATTGAACAATTTTAGTTAACCTTGGTACAATATATCATTACAACAAACCCCAGTTTTGGTTAGATTTTTGTGACCTTGACCTCATTTTCAAGGTCACAGCAACCCCAAAACAGTCAATTTTGGGCCAAAAATGGCTTGTCTGCACTCTTACCTCATTCACGAATTGATTGATTTTCGCCAAACTTGGTACAATTTATCATTACAAAAAACTGCAGATTTGGTTAGATTTTGGTGACCTTGACCTTTTTACAATGTCACAGCGCCCCAAAGACAGTCAATTTTGGGCGAAAAATGGCTTGTCTGCACTCTACCTCATTAACAAATTGATTAATTATAGTCAAACTTGGTACAATATATCAATACAACATACCACACACTTGATTAGATTTTGGTGACCTTGACCTTTCTTGATCTGAGCTTTTTAATGACTCTTTGTTTTTAAGGTCACAGGCTCCCGAGAAAACTGTCAGTTTTTGGCCAAAAACGGCTTGTTTGCAGCTTACATTTTGGTGACTTTAACCTAGTTTTTGAAGTCAAATGGGTGTTTTAAGCTATAGTTATGGACATTGTTTTCCTCTGAAAACATTTCTAGTTTGTCAACAAATTGGTGTCTAGGTTAATTTGTAAAGGCTAATTGCAGCTATAGTGTGGAGACAGACAGAATTCTGAAACAGACACTACATAATGGTCCATTTAAGTCAAAGAAAGTCTCAGATCTTCTTATTGAGAATATGATCTGTCTGCAACAGCTGTCACAGACATCAAAGAAAGTCCTATGATTTATTTATGTATTGAAGAGCAGCTGATTTTAGCTTCTCTTTTAAGCCCAGTCTTGAGAAAACCTGTGACAGTACGTGTCTTTGGGATCCGTGACCAAGTAAGACGGAACTGCTCACCTACACAGACTAGTAGAGTTTTAAAATTTAAGGTATAGAAACATCGGGAACTACATGTACTGTACAATCCGAGCAGCGAACACAAAGGCGCAGTTCAGCCTGCGCGTACGCGCAGGCTGATCTGCGCCTTTGATGTTCGCAAATGGCATGACGTGCCTTCCATTTTCATGATGTGGCTCATTTTTCAATTTGAAGAAGTGTTATTTTGCCACATTCCTGATAGTCTGGTCTGCAATGTCTTGTAGTGTCAAAATCCTTTCAAATGGGCTAGAATGTTTATGAATGTTTTGAGTAGTCTGTCTATTATTGTAGTGAAAATGGATTGACAAGTGATTCCAAGTGATTCTGTTGGGGAAAAATGTCAGTCATTGAACTACCGTATTCGACCTATTTACCGCACATGCTCCTATAAGCGCACACCCAAGCTTTTTCTGAAAAAAATACACAAGGGCACACTTTACAGTAACCTCCTAACATATTCATATTGAGTTTTGCTGCATCTTTGACCCGAACAATCATATGTATATGTGGTGAACCCCTATGCTGAAATTCAACTCTATAAAATAATCATATCGGAAGCTTTTTTTTCGTATTTTTTTCGTATTGAGTGTGCGCTTATTAGGCAGATTTTTCACCACAATAATTACATACAATTTTGAAAAAACTAAGCGCACGGTACGGTAAATAGGTCAAATACGGTATGTCCTATCAGAACCGAGGCTGAGCCAAGGTCCAGTTGGTCTGGGCACCCAAGGATTAGAAATGACTATGAAATCTATAAAAAGACTCTTTTCCTTGCATGCCACAACTTTTTATGTCCCCAATAGTGATAGCAGGGACATATTGTTTCTGCCCTGTCTGTTTGTTGGTTGGTTTGTTGGACAACTTTAACATTGGTCATAACTTTTGAACCGTTCGAAATAGAGCCTTCATATATGGCCTGTAGGTTCCTTGTCACAAGAGCTTCACATTCATATAAAAACTTTTGATCAAGACCTTGACTTGTGACTAAAACTTAAAAGAAAAACAAAATAGCATTGGTCATAACTTTTGATTGGTTTGAGATAGAGCCTTCATATTTTGCATGTAGGTTCCTTGGGACAAAGGCCCATACAAAAAATTGACCTGACCTTGACCTTTGACCTACTAAAAAGAAAAACTGAAGATGGGTAATAACTTTTGAACCATTTCAGATATGGCCTTCATAGTTGGCATGCAGGTTCCTTGTGCCAAGGGCTTTCCATTCAAACAAAAAATTTTGACCTGTGACCTACTTTAAAGAAATCAAAGTGCCAAAGGCACTGAAATGACAGATTCTATGAGATCTAAAAAGATCTTAAAATTTAGAAAAGTAGTTCTGTAAATTCAAATATATGATATGTTTGCAGATGTCTATACACCAGTGGTGTTATGAAGTGCCATTCGATGTTTCAAATTTTTTAAAGAAACTGTTTACGCTTTCAAAACCAAACATTAAAATTCAAGTTTCAACAATGATACTGTCCTTAAGTAACAGTTTTTGTCTGGTCGGTTGTGGATACCTCTCCCCAAAGATACCCTACGGGAAAGAGAGCGGAGGAGAATGGCTGGCTAGTCCAGTACATGAATTCCATTGGCTTTAAGAAATTTTTGAGTAATAACAGCACTATGAGCCCGAGCGTAATCCTGCTGGATAAGATATCCCGGATTCTGAGCATAAACAAATAAATGAAGCCATGTAAGGCCAAAGCACTTGATCGATGTAACGTCTTGCTGTTCAGTCCACGTCTCAGCCATGATCTTGAATGTTCTTAATGACATTAAGCTGCATTTGCTAACTACATGCAATACCTCGTCACACAATTACGCTTGTTCCGTCCAATATATCACGCTTTATTAGTGGGTTGTTGAGACCCTTTGTTTATCTACAGGTACAGGGTAGCATCAGCTGGCTGAAATCTGTTTCGCAGATGCGGCTGACTGATGAATCGATCTTGATGTACTGACGTAGGTCTTCCACTACGGCAACGTCCACTAGGGTCCTCGGTAAATAGTAAGATGACGCTCCAATAGACGAGAGATCATACACATGTGGCACCTAAAATCAAAGTCAATGTCATCCGCTTTCCAACCAGCTTCTAACTGATCCTTTTATGAAAAAAGTTGCAATACGCTCTGACTTAATGCTTTTGAGAACAAATTACAGTTTCTTTTTTTCTTGGCATGACCTTACATTACACATCAAAAGTTTGCTCCTGAACATGTGGTTTCTATCTGTATTGGTGTGAAGGGTGAAAGATAATCAGCTGGAATGCTGACAATACCATTTAGTCTCTTGTATGGAAGTCATAGGCTGCCTCTCCTTTTCTTGTGTGATTTCCATGTTTATGGTTCCAATCTAGTCTGAGGTGACCGAACTCCTTGCAACTTTTGTAATGTACGACCCATAGGCTTGACTTATTAAATACATAAAGTATTCTAAATGGGTCATTTATCTTAACAGCACAAATCAGTTTTCAGATATTTTTCTAAGTTAATTTTCCAAGAAAGTATGGCTTAACATTGTATGTATGGATCATTTGCTTGGCATACAATTCACATGCATTATGAAACACTCCTATACAAATACATTTACCTCCGAAAAAACAAATATTTTAAGATGAAAATTTGCGATATTTTTCTTATTTCTGCTAAAAATAAAGATTGTGGGTACTCGTTAGAACCGCCTTATCAAGGCGGTTCTAACGAGTACCCACAATCTGTATTTTGGAACAGAAATAAGAAAAATAAGGTTTACTTCTGTAAACCCCCAGTTTTATGATCTAAAAGTGTAGTGTTTTTGGTGAGGTTTTTTGGTTTTACGGCCCTTTCAAGATTATTTCACTCATTTCGAGCCAATCGTTAGTCAGAGGTGGGCGAAAACCGGAGTACCCGGAGAAAAACCACCTGACCTTCCGTTGCAGAACTTGGCATCTCACATGTGACCCGAGCGAGGCTCGAATCCACAGTGGTGAGAGACCTAATGTTCAAGAGTCAGCGCTCTTATCCGCTAGGCCACGGAGGTCTGGGGTTCACTGGGGTCAAAATTATATAGGTGTGTTTTAGTGATGGAAATTTCAAGCCTGTTCACTGAAAATAGGAAAAAAGATCAGAATGTTGTCAGTTCTAGTTGTGATTGACACTTTACATTAGACATAATTAAAGCTTTCTTAATTGGTCATCTAACAAAAAATAGTATACTGAAGAGGGGAAAAAAATTAACCCATAAGATGCCACGAAGAACTGCATCTGAAAATGTTGTCTGTTTATGTCATCTGCTGCATATTCTTGCAAACTTTTCAGACATATTTTTGCATACAGGCAAATAGTGAAAAATAAAAAAAAATTCTGAAAATGTTGTCTGCTAGTTTTGAGCAGCACTTGAAAGTTTGAAATGTTTCATCTTGTTGGTTTTCCTCTGACTGTATCTCATTTATAGAGGTCCAATGACCTGTCCTGATATTTCAAATTGCTGCTTCTTTACACTGGTTTATGTAGTCTCTGGAAAGACCTAATTACAGAAAATTCCTGATAGACTGGTGTAAATGGAAATTCTTGTACAAATCTGTTAGAAACCATTTTCAAACAGACCAAAAGCCGCTGTTCTTGCAACAAAAATCCACATTCAAATAATGAAATTAATGCACTTATATCCTAAAGACTGGTCAACATTAGTTATAGTATTGCCCTAAGTATTGGGACTCCTCATTCTTAAATTAGGACAAGTACAATTAAATTACTACCTGATATTGTCTCTAAAATTACCTGGATGAGTGGCAAACAGAGATGATACATTCTATGACATCTCATCTGGGTCTACACTAGCTTTCGGCTCAGGCTTATCCATTTGAATACATACAGTCGAACTTCGATGGCTCGAACCCCTTTGGGACCATTAAAATTTGTTCGAGACAGCGGTAGTTCGAGCCATAGAGGGTTACTTTTAGTGCCATACCAGGAGGCTTAATGGAGATAATTGTGGATATCTTTCCAGTGTTCTGTATTATAAATGTATGTTGTGTGTACTCATTAGAATCGCCTCATCGAGGCGATTCTAATGAGTACACACGGCATACATTTGCAAGATAAATGAAGAAAATCTTCCTAAATTACCCCTATATTGTATTTGGAGGAATTCCCTGCGGACTCAAGAACGGGTTCGACCCATCCATGGTAAACGAGCCATCGGAGTTCGAGCCATCGAAGTTTTACTGTATATGGTAAATACAGTGACTTTATAGTGACATTGCCTTGGAATAGCAAAGCATTTTTGGTTGACCCAAAGTTAAGTTTAGGACTATTTTCCTAGCCTACACTCGAGAGACGCTCTCAGTGCTTTGATTTTAAAAACTTTAGAGTTAGATGATCTTGGAATTTATTTCTTACCAGATAATAACTGTTTTTGTTTTTTTTGTGTGTTTTTTTAACAGTGCTAGAAAATTCTGTCCCCTCCTTGGCTAAGATGAAAAGAATGCAGAATTCTAATTTTCTTAAACGGCATCACTCATTACAAATACACGCAAATACAATTACAGTCGAACTTCGATGGCTCAAACACCTTTAGGACCACGAAAATCTGTTCGAGACAGGGGGAGTTCGAGCCACTGAGGGTTACTGCTAGGAGGCATAACGAGATACTTTTAGACATCTTTTCGGTGTTCCATAATAAATATGTATGCTGTATGTACTCATTAGAATTGCCTCATCGAGGCGATTCTAATGAGTACACACAGCATACATTTTCAAGATAAAAGACTAAAATCTCCTTAATTATCTCCCACCATTTCTTATGTAGAGGATTTCGCTAGGGACCCAACAATGTGTTCGACTCAGCCATGGTAAACGAGCCATCGGTGTTCGAGCCATCGAAGTTCTACTGTACATAGTTAATTTTTTCGCCGAAAAAATGAAGATTTTATGATGAAAAATTGTGATATTTTTCTTATTTCTGCTTTTTGTGATGGTTGCGTCTCCACCTAAAATGACGACTGACCTTCAGATATTGTTACAATATATAAGATCACAACAACCAAAAAGAAGACAACAAATGGTTAAATACATTCTTACATTGCAGGTAAGAAAAAAATCTAATGATGCAGACCAAAAAATCCATACCCTTGAGCTAACCATGAAAATCGGAATTGGTTGACCTTGGGATTTAGTCTTAGTTCAATGTTTACCCTTATACTGCTAGATAATTAAATTTGCCACACCCATTTCTGACTATCATGCAATCAAATTACTTTCATCATCATCATCAATGGATTTTTGATTAACATGCAGGTACAGGGGCAACGTCCACATAAGTGGGCCCCCTTCCAGGTAGCTGGCTTGCTGCACGCATGGCAGATCTTACACCAGATCTCCAGGCCTGTCTATCATGAGGATCCATGGCAGAGAGCTTCCATTCTCTGCAATCTCTTTCTGTCAGCTGCTTCCAGGTAATCTTGGGCCTTCCAGGCCCCCACTTTCCACCTACCTGTATATCACAGGCAGTCTTGACTGCACCGTTGGAGCGTTCCACATGTCCATACCAGTGGAGCCTTCTCTCTTTCAGGACGAGGTCCAGGTCTTCAATGCCAAGACGCTCAAGTAACTCACTGGACCTGATGGTGACAGTGTCCTGTGGCTTGACATTGCAGATCTGTCTGATCATTGCTGTCATTCCGCTGAAGACGTTGAAGGTTTGGCTTTGTCAATGGCCATATCTCACTGGCATGGAGCATTGCGCTCCTCACACAAGAGCTGTACATACAGCCACGTGTCTTGAACGAGAGGTGGCGGGAAGAGAGAACTGGTAGCAACTCCTTGAATTTCTTCCAGGCTGTTTTCACACGTGTTGTGGTTGAAAGGTCGCAACCACCCGCTGCTGAGAGCATATCACCTAGGTAGCAAAAAGAAGCTACAACCTCCCAACTTGGACCTCCCTCTATGGTCTGCCATATAAGGGTCGTGCAGTTCCTTGGCACTGTGTACACCTGTAATCAGGGTCCTCTATCAAGCGCTTGAGCCCACTGCATTTCTTGTGCACCCAGAACTTGCTGCCATTATAAAAGATACTGTTGCTGCCCACTCGAGTGCAACTTACAGCGCATGGGAACTGGCCTGTACTCTGCAGGAGGTCCAGACATGAACCACAGATCATGATCTTTGTCTTTCCTGCATTCACTCTCAGCCCTTTTGCCTCCATTGCGTCTTTCTAAGTTAAGAGCCTCCTGACACATTCCTCAAGGGTTCAGCTATGATGACAAGGTCATCAGCATACGAGTCCTCCCAGAGGACTCCAGAATGGAACTCGCATGACAAGGCTTCAAGCACAATGATGAAAAGCAGTGGGCTGAGAACAGAGCCTTGATGAACACCCACCTTCACTTCGAATTCTTCACTGTAGCCACCACCAACACGGACACGGCTCCGAGCATTAGCATACATCCCTTGGACCAGTCGCACAATCCACTCGTCCACTCCAAGTTTTCTTAGTGCCCACCAGATGACTTTCCGAGGCACTTGATCAAATGCCTTCTCCAGGTCTACAAAAGCCATGTAGAGTGTCCTGTTGGCCGCCAGATACTTCTCTTGCAGCTGCCGTACAACAAAATTGCGTCTATTGTGCCTCTTCCTGGGACGAAGCCAAACTAGGAATAGTCGATGGACACTAATTGCCTAATGAGGCTATCCACAATCCTCTCCAGAACTTTCATGACCTGTTTTGTCAGCTTGAGACCACGGTAGTTGCCCCGTTCCAATGCAGCGCCCTTGCCCTTGTAGAGACAGAGAATGAAACTCTGTTCCCAGTCATAGGGTACCTTTCCATCACGGATGATTGCAGCCTCAAGGTCGGGGATACTTTATAATATTGTATACATTCATTTCACAAACTGCATGACAAACAGTGTAGATCCTGATTGGGTGGTAGGAATTGTCTTCTTTAGCAGGAGAACAGTTAGATTCTGTTATTATAAAATATGTATCCCCAAGCTTTTGGATAAAGCTTTGGGGATATTGTGAATTCTCACATCTGTCTGTCCATTGTCACACTATCCTCAGTCTAAGACCACTGAAATGGGTACATGACTTTCTTACATGATAAGGGTGTGTGAGAGCAATGTTACAATTGGCCACACCCTAAGGGGCCATCTCAAGGGGCCAAAAGGTCATATTTGATCATCTGTCTGTCCATCTGTTGTGCTATCTCGACCTTGACCGCTGAACCGAATGCAACCAAATTTTGCATATGCAAGAGTAACGTGACATTTGGCTCTGCCAAAATGGACCTTCTCAAGATGTTAAAACATGATATCGTCTGCTGAGTGCAATAACGATGTAACTGACATTTTGGCCAAAATAGTTTTTTTGCATAAATGGGTGCCTTAGGACTCGACACATTTGGCAAATAAGTTCTACAGCTGGATTCTGCCTGAATCATGATTTATTTCAGCATTTTGGAATTTTTTTTGTCAGTTACACCGTTTTTGCGCCGACTTTTAGAAAAAAAGTTGGCGCAAAAACAGTGTTAGTGCACTTACCCCATTTTTGCGCCAAGTTTTTTAATACCTCAAAAATATTGAATCCTGCTGCTTGATATTTCAGAATAAGCATGTAAGTACCATGCAGAATATATAAAATGTGACCTATTACCTACCAAGTGGCTTTAATTTACTGCTTTACCATGTAAAAGGCAAAGAAAAAAGGTTTGTACACTTACACCGTTTTAGCGCTGGATGCACTTACACCGTTTTTGCACCAAAACAGTTGAAAAAACACTCGGCGCAGAAATGATGTATCAACCCTTAAATGCTAAATATTTCTTTTCAAATGTCATTTATTCAACAATAAACATCACACACAAATGAAAGAAATCGCCATGGAGTTAAGAAACCAGCTTATAGTATGGTTTTCTATGCCAGTCTTTAATAAAACAGTTTTTTGTCTCTCCTGAAAAGTTGCCATTTTGCACTTACAACGTTATTGCACTCAGCAGACGATATTTGTTGTAGGAACTAGTGGAGAAAGCATGGAGATTCCAGACGGTGTTCCATGGACTGCGTGCTCTAGCTTGAATTTGCTGTCTTCTCTCTACCTGGCATTCAGAAAACTTCCTAAAGTGGGATAGAACTGGATCAGTCTTAGTCAGAAGCATTGTTACAGCAACATGTATGGGATTTATTCATTCTTTTCTTTGCCTTGTACAAAAGTACAAGAACTACAGCATCCACACTAGCACTAAGGTTTTTTGTTTGTTTGAAATGAGGTTTAACATCCATGTGAACACTATTCCATGTGAACACTATTTAGGTCATTTTACAGCCCCCGCCCATAGGGACTAGAAGAAATATATGGGCTGCATGATGCTTCCACGCAGAGCTGAATCTGGCCCGCACACTAGTACTGGTAAACCGCTTAGAGGATCTAAGACTGTCCAGGAACCGCGGTGTGAGGCGGACCGTCCATGCTAATAAACCCTATTGGTTTCATTGGGCGATAGGGCTTGAGATATCATTTCATCTCAATGTCGGCTAAAAGTCCCACAAAATTGGAAGCAACGTCTCCAAAATTACCTGTACAGTGTTGACGGGACGTTAAACATCAAATCAAACAAACAAACATTTAGGTCATTTTGGAGATGTTGCTTCCAATTTTGTGAAAATTGGAAGCAACGTCTCCAAAATGACCTTTACAGTGTTGACGGGGACGTTAAACATCAAATCAAACAAACAAACATTTAGGTCATTTGGAGATGTTGCTTCCAATTTTGTGGGACTTTTACCCGGCACTGAGATGAAATGACATCTCAAGCCCTGTCAGCCAAAGAAACCAAAAGGCTTATATGCATTGGATGGTCTGACTCACACCACTTTCCTGGGTAGGCTTAGTCCTTCTAAGCGGTTTACCAGTAGTCATATGTGGTCTGTTTCAGCTCTGCATGGAAGCACCATGCAGCCCAGTCTACCTCTCCAAGCCCCGATTGGCAGGGGCAACTAGCACAAAGGTAAATAACTTAAAGAAATGAAGGTAATTTTTTTAACCCTTATCCTGCTGTATAAATTAATTTAGCCACACCCATTGCTGATTATCAGCCAATCAAATTTCTTGATATAATATATTTGTGCATTTCGCAAACTGCATGACAAACAGTGTAGATCCTGATCAGATGGCTCAGATCTGGCTCTACACTGTTTGCAAAGGTTGAGGTTGTCGTGAACAGTAGGATAAGGGTTAAAATTCATTGAAGTATGAACAACATCTGCTCTTAAGCAAAGTTTAAGAGAACCGGGGTTCACTTCGACTTTGCTTGTGACAGGATGAGGAACGTCCGGACATGAGAAAAGTATTGAAGCTTCTATAGTACCAGCCAAACAGATCTTTGTTAAAGGCCTATCAGTTTCCCATTAAAGTGTTGTTTTTATTAATTTAAAAAGTTGTTTTCAAGCCTTTTGGTTTCACAGTGCCTGTATAGTATTAACCCTTGTTCTGCTGAGCCCGGATATGCCTTTTCTTTGAAACAATGTAGATCCAGATCAGATGGCTTCTGAAGAAGCCATCTGATCAGGATCTACATTGTTTGTCATTCAGATTGTGAATTTGTTGTAATAATTTGCTACAGGTAATCTGATTGGTTGATAATCGGTAGTGGGTGTGGCATATATGAATATTCAGCAGGACAAGGGTTAAGTTCATGTTTCGAGTTTCAATCCACTCTCTAAATTGGGGACCCCTGGTGGTGTTACTGAATACATCTTCTCATGATTTAGGGGTGGGGATATCTGAACAGTTGCTGAGATATCTGGCTTTTTATGTTGTGGAGGGTTTGGGCCAGGGCCACTATGCAGACCCCAGAGAACTTTTTGAAACCCTCTTGCAAATTTTCATATTGATATCTGTCATATACCCATTTCAGAACAATTCATCAAGTGGTTTCTGAAAATTTTGGCAGATTTTTGCATATTCTTCATTACAATAACACATCCATGTGACAATATTAGTGCATTATATCATGTCTCCAAAATGTTTTTTTTTTTTTCTGATGAAAACTTTTGATATTTTTCTAATTTATTACCCAAACATAGGTTGTGGATGCTCATTAGAACCACCTCGTTGAGGCGGTTCTAATGAGTATCCACAACCTATGTCTTGGTGCAGATGTAAACTCGTGTAAAACCCCAGTTTCAAAAAAAAAATAGTGGGGTTTACAGGGGTGTTCATTTCAAAGATGTGGTGTTTATTATCCCCCGCCGCAGGCGGAGGGATATAGTTTTGGCGTTGTCCGTCCATCCGTCCGTCCTTCCGTCCATCCGTCCTTCCGTCCTTCCGTCCATCCGTCCCTCCGTCCATCCGTCCCTCCGTCCTTCCGTCCGTCCGTCACACTTTTTTGTCCGGAACCGTTTCTCAGCAACTATTGCATGGAATTAAATGAAACTTGAAATAAATATGTATTATTATGCTGTGGTGATGCACGCGCAATTTTTTTTCGGATTGACTTTTTACGTCCAGAGTTATGGCCCCTTGAATGATTGAAATTCTGGATTTTTCGTCGTCTCACTTTGTCCGGAACCGTTTCTCAGCAACTATTGCATGGAATTAAATGAAAATTGAAATAAATATGCATTATTATGCTGCAGTGATGCACGCGCAATTTTTTTTCGGATTGACTTTTTACATCCAGAGTTATGGCCCCTTAAATGATTGAAATTCTGGATTTTTTCGTCATCTCACTTTGTCCGGAACTGTTTCTCAGCAACTATTGCATGGAATTAAATGAAACGTGAAATAAATATGTATTATTATGCTGCGGTGATGCACGCGCAATTTTTTTCTGGATTGACTTTTTACATCCAGAGTTATGGCCCCTTAAATGATCGAAATTCTGATTTTTCGTTGTCTCACTTTGTCCGGAACCGTTTCTCAGCAACTATTGCATGGAATTAAATGAAACTTGAAATAAATATGTATTATTATGCTGTGGTGATGCACGCGCATTTTTTTTTCCGGATTTACTTTTTACATCCAGAGTTATGGCCCCTTAAATGATTGTAATCCTGGATTTTTCGACGTCTCACTTTTTTGTCGGGAACTGTTTCTCAGCAACTTTTGCATGGAATTATATGAAACTTGAAATAAATATGTATTATTATGCTGTGGTGATGCACGCACAAATTTTTTTCGGATTGACTTTTTACACCCAGAGTTATGGCCCCTTAAATGATTAAAATTCTGGATTTTTCGTCATCTCACTTTGTCTAGAACCGCTTCTCAGCAACTATTGCATGGAATAAAATGAAACTTGAAATAAATATGTATTATTATGCTGTCGTGATGCACGCGCAATTTTTTTTTCGGATTTACCTGGATTGACTTTTTTATCCAGAGTTATTTCCTCTTAAATGATTAAAATTGAGGAATTTTGTCTATTCGGTGATTATATCGGGGTTTTTTAACATTCGCTAATTTTATTTTGGTATCCTTGAAACCACATAACACGTAAATAAACCTCAACTTTGACAGACAAGTTAATCTCTACTGATAATTAGGTCAGTAGGTCAGGGTACAGCCTCTCATCCAGCGAGTAAATGTTCAGCGGGGCCCTTCCTAATTGTCTCTAGTTTGCTTCTTAGAACCATCCTCAATTTTGGCTAGATATATTTTCTTGCCATTCTACACAAAAAACCCATTCGGCGGGGGATATCAATTCAACGAATTTGCTTGTTAAATTTTAAATCCTCTTGCACAGTTTGGGCCCTCACCAATTAGGGCTTGAAGAAAAAGATGGGCTGCATGATGCTTCCACGCAGAGCTGAAACCAGCAGCACACAAGTACTGGTAAACCGCTTAAGAGGATCTAAGAGGTGCGAGCCGGACCGTCCAGTGCTTACCAACCCTATTGGTTTCATTGGGCAACAGGGCTTGAAATGTCATTTCATCTCAGTGTTGGGTAAAAGTCCCACAAATTGGAAGCAGCATCTCCAAAATGACCTTACTGTGTTGACGGGGATGTTAAACCTCAAATCAAACAAAAAACAAATATTGCACAGTTTCATTTCCATATCTGTCATATCCCATATTTCAGAACAATATGTTCATTGGTTTCTGAGAACTTTAGGCAGAAAGAAAAAGAATAATTATAAAAATAACAATTAAGAAAGACGGGAAAAACAATTAACACCCTACTTCATTACTAGTCCTTATTTGGAGCTATGCTTTCAGTCAGAAATTGAGAATTGTCCCTACCCATCTTTTTTTATTGACGTTTACAGATACGATTAATCAGAACTGCCCTGTTAACCCTTTTTGTACCAAATGGAATCTTCCACCTTATATATAGCATTACTCCATTCCAAAATATAGGGGTGTTAGGTTGTGTTTTCTTCAAAAACTATTCGGAAAATAGCTGAACTTTTTGCAAACAGTGTAGGCCCTGATCAGACGCCGCGTTCTGCGGCGTCTGATCTGGGCCTGCACTATTTCCCAGGTTACACGTTTTGGGGTTTCTGGTACAAAATGGGTTAAAACCAGAAGTATTTACTGTGAAATCTTCTTTCTGTCACAGCTTCTCACGGAAAACATTGATTTATCTCGCTATCGTGTCTCATGAGCTAATCGAATCATGCATCAGGAAGATCACAAAGATAAGGGAAAATGTTGTTTTTTAATTTATTCCGATACGAGTCTGTACCATAACTGCACTAAATATTTAAAAGTGTTCTACCATGTTTTTTTGTTGGGAGTTTACCCTTTTTGTACCAAATGGAATCTTCCTCATTATATATAGCAGGAGTCCATTTAAAATTTAGGGGTGTCAAGTTGTATTTTCTTCAAAATTTATTTCGAAAATAGCTGAACTTTTTGCAAACAGTGTATGCCCTGATCAGATGCCACATTATGCTGCGTCTGATCTGGGCCTGCACTGTTTGCCAATTACCTGTTTGGGGGTTTCTGGTACGAAATGGGTCACACTGTTCAGGTCATATCAGTATAGTCTGTTTTTTCCCTTGGCAGGCTTATATACATAAATCAACCATAGTGTAGTATGTATTTTACTTTTGGTCCTTTGAGATCAGCGTGAATATTCTAAGCAATCAGAAATAAATTATTGGTTTAGATTCATATTCTAGACAGGTTTTTAATTATTTGGACCCTATTTTGATATAGATCAGTCTTTGAATCGACTGCCTATTCGGAATTCGCAAAATTGCAGTATGTTTCCTCTGGCTTTCTTTGCCGGATCATTACAGGGTCACTGATGAGGCTTTATTAGCCGAAACTAAGTAGTATGACCCATCTTCTTTCTTATGAATGTTTTCATTGCTCTTAAAGGAACTCATTTTTGATTTTTATTTGCCTTCACTGCAGCTGGTGTTGTGCCGTGTGGCGGCCGTAAAACGTCTCCCCGTAGATCAACCATAGTGTAGTTTATATTTTACTTTTGGTCCTTTGAGATCAGCGTGAATATTCTAAGCAATCAGAAATAAATTATTGGTTTAGAATCATATTCTAGACAGGTTTTTAATTATTTGGACCCCATTTTGATTTAGATCAGTCTTTGAATCGACTGCCTATTCGGAATTCGCAAAATTGCAGTATGTTTCCTCTGGCTTTCTTTGCCGGATCATTACAGGGTCACTGATGAGGCTTTATTAGCCGAAACTACGTAGTATGACCCATCTTCTTTCTTGCTCTTAAAGGAACTCATTTTTAGCTCGTCTGTTTTTTGAAAAAAAACTTTCGAGCTATTGTCATCACTCCGGCGTCTGCGTAGTCGTCCTGCGTCGTTCCAAAAAAACTTAACCTTGGCTATAACTTAAAAAGTATTAGACCTAGCCTCATGAAACTTCATACACACACTCATCATCACAAGAGCTACATTTTGACCAAGGACCATAACAACATTGTTGATTTTGGCTGAATTATCTCCCCTTTTCCAATTTTTTTCTGAAACACATTTTTTGCTCTCATTTTAATACTATTCACAACAGAGCCTTCAAACTTCACATGAATGTTCCTTGGGACAAGACCTTTTCAGTGATACCACACTTTTTGATCTGTGACCTTGACCTTTGAACTTTGACCTATTTTTCGAAAATTTAACCGAAAACCTTAACCTTGACCATATTTCCAAAAGTATTTGGCCTACCTTCATGAAACTTCATACACATACTCACCATCACAAGAGCTACATTCCCTACAAGTTTTATAACTCCATCTTGCAATTTGATTGAATTATCTCCCCTTTTCTCTCCGTTTTTTTAAAATTGTTTTTGTCTCTTATTTCAATACTATTCACAACAGAGCCTTCCAACTTCACATGAATGTTCCTTGGGACAAGACCTTTTCAGTCATACCACGCTTTTTGACCTGTGACCTTGACCTTTGAACTTTGACCTATTTTTCGAAAATTTAACCGAAAACCTTAACCTTGACCATATTTCCAAAAGTATTTGGCCTACCTTCATGAAACTTCATACACATACTCACCATCACAAGAGCTACATTCCCTACAAGTTTTATAACTCCATATTGCAATTTGATTGAATTATCTCCCCTTTTCTCTCCGTTTTTTTTAAATTGTTTTTGTCTCTTATTTCAATACTATTCACAACAGAGCCTTCCAACTTCACATGAATGTTCCTTGGGACAAGACCTTTTCAGTCATACCACGCTTTTTGACCTGTGACCTTGACCTTTGAACTTTGACCTATTTTTCGAAAAATTAACCAAAAAACTTAACATTGACCATATTTCCAAAAGTATTTGGCCTACCTTCATGAAACTTTATACACATACTCACCATCACAAGAGCTACAATCCCTACAAGTTTTATAACTCCATCTTGCAATTTGATTTGACTTAGAACTTTTGTTTTCTAAAAGAAACTGCAGACGAGTGTTGGCACCCGCTTGCGGTGCTCTTGTTGATTTTTATTATAGTCTCTGATAGAAGCTGTGGGTTAATTGTATTGATTCCTGATCATTGCCTTCACTTCTACTTTATACATAAGCAGTTAACCAGTACAGTGCATATTTTGACAGAAACTGACAATTTCTTGAATCAGCAGAAGAATGAGAATGTCTGTAGAAAGTGCTTCCATGGCTCAGTTGTTGTTCATGGTCCAGTACAAGAAATAGATTGGGCTGCATGGTGCTTAATTCCTCGCAGAGCTGATACCAACTGCACATGAGTACTGGTAAGTCGCTTAGAGGTCTAAGCCTGCCCAGGCAAAGGCATATAAACCCTATTGGTTTCATTGGAAAGTTCATTATGTTACAAAAAAAATTCAGAATATTATCAACATATCTTTTTTACATGCCTACTTTGAGCATGGTCTTTTTTGTCTTACTTGTTTTTGCATTGGGCAATATCTGGATGTGTTCTTTCCCATTTTTTTTTTTTTATCCAACTGTCAACATTATAGCCTTGACTCTAGCATTGACATTACGAAAACATGCCTATACGAATACATTGTAAACATTATCGCCGAGAAATCGACAATTTTCTGCTCAAAATATACCGTATTCGACCTATTTACCGCACATGCTCCTATAAGCGCACACCCAAGCTTTTCCAGGAAAAAATACACAAGCGCACACTTTACAGTAACCTCCCAACAAATTCATTTTGAGTTTTGCTGCATCTTTGACCCGAACAATCATATGTACATGTGGTGAATCCCTATGCTGAAATGCAACTCTATAAAATAATCATATCGGAAGCTTTTTATTCGTATTTTTTTCGTATTGAGTGTGCGCTTATTAGGTAGATTTTTCACCACAATATTTTCATACAATTTTGAAAAAACTAAGTGCACAGTGCGGTAAATAGGTCGAATACGGTAGATTGAGGGTACTTGTTAAAACCACTTTGATGAGGCGGTTCTAATGAGTACCAACAATCTATATTTTAGAGCAGAAATAGGAAAAATAAGGTTTACGGCAGATTTCACCCAATGAAGCCTTCGTTGGCATTCTTGTTTTTAAAGCAAATCTGTATGACCTGTAATGTCAACAAATACCTCTTGAATATTAATGAGCTATTTCTTTACTTTGTCAGAGATATACAGATTCAGACATTAATATTGGAAGAACTGATTGTATTTAGAATGCCTGTTCTTTAGCATTTACATTCTGATGAAACCAAGATGGAAAACAATATTTTGTTATTTGACATTTACCTGTTTAAGCAGCTATCACAGCTGTAGCAGATGAGTTTGAAGTTTCTGAGCTAGGCAGACAATTCACATGAAATGTCGAGCCTAATTTTTTCTTGAATGTAATTAATAATAATTTAATATGACTGCTATACAGTGAAGGGTTAACATATCTTATACCGGGAAACCCCAAAACAGGACACTGCTAAATAATGCAGGCCCCGATCAGACACTGCAGAATGTGGAACATGATCAGGGCCTTCACTGTTTGAAAACAGTTTTTTTTTTTTTTTTTCTAAATATTTTTTTTTTAAATAATAACCTGATACTTCTACATTTCAAAATAAACTCTTGCTCTATTAAAGATTGGACAATTTAGTTAACCCTTAAAAGATGCCAAGAAAAATTGAAAATGTCTGTTTATGTCATCTACTGAATCTTCTTGCAAACTTCTCAGAAACATTTTTGGATACAGGCAAACAGAGTGGACTCAGATCAGACTGCTCCAAGAGGAGCAGTCTGAACTGAGTCCACACTGTTTGCATCAATAATTTTTAAAGTAACCGGCAGATGACAAAGCAGACGACAGTTGTCATGTTTGGCATGTTAGACTGGTAGCCTTGGGTGAGGCTGTTACAGTTTGTCACATCTTAATGACACATCATTCTCTTCCGTTGGTATCAGCCTCCGATAAAACTTTTCCAATAAAGCTTGGGATCTGAGAGACTGTCATCTAATTGCTTATTGGAAAATAGCGTTGTTAGTGCTGTCGTAAGTGTAGAAGAGACAAGTTGGTCCTACGTTAATTTAATGTTTTATATACGCTTCGGATGTAAAGTCTGTTTACTCATCTGATTGTATTCTGTGATTTGTCAGAATTTTTCGTCTTTGTGTCTGAATAAGTTATGGATGATTTATTGGACTGATTGTCTGTTTATGCGATTTATTTGGATATACAAAGTTATGGAAGTTCTGAGATAGAAACTTTGAAATTTAACCCTTACCATGCTGAATGAATAAATTCAGCCACACTCATTTCTGACCTATCAGCCAATCAAATTACTTAAAATAATGTATTTGTCCAGTTCACAAACAGAATGACAAGTAGTGTAGATCCTGATCAGATGGCTTCTTTAGTAGATTTTGTCATGTTCAGCAGGATAAGGGTTAATATACCCAGTTAACCTTTAAGTCACCGAGAAAAACCACATCTGGAAATGTTGTCTGCTTATGTCGTCTGCTGAATTTTTTTGCAAACTTCTTAAAAATATTTTTGCCTAAAGGAAAACATTGTGGACCCAGATCAGACTGCTCCTGATCTGGTCCACACTGCAAAAATAATTTTAAAGTAACCTGCAGACAACAAAACAGACAACAGTTGTCGTGATGGGCATTTTATGGTTTAAGATTCTCAAAAGCTAATATCAGGATACCCGTGATGCATTGTGTAATGTTTCATGTCTCAAAAGCAGAAAATTTTTCTGTAGACAATATAGGATACTGTTCTTATTTCTTTTTCAAACATAGATTCATTGAAACCATCTGAATGATTCCCTCTGAATGATTCCCCCCCCCCCCTCAAACATAGATTCATTGAAACCATCTGAATGATTCCCCCCCCCCCCTCAAACATAGATTCATTGAAACCATCTGAATGATTCCATCTGAATGATTTGCCCCCCCCCACCACCCCTCCCCAATTAACAATATGAACAACAATATGACCACTAATGCGTTAGGCTAACAAGACTTTGAACAATTGGACCCTGATTGCCAAAAGTTTAAATTCTGTAACTTTTAATACTAAGAGAAATGGAAACACTTTCAGTTTCTCTAAGTACCCTTAGGTGTAAAAAAATTGCTCATTCTTTGAAAATAAGAAATTGATTTCAAAAATGGTTGAATGAAGCTCTGGCAAATAGTGAACTGATTTTGTTTGATAGAAACCCATTTTGGGGTTTCCTAAATAAGACAGGTTAACTCTTCAACTTCCAGTCACAACCAACAAACCACATTTCAAAGTAGTTTTATGCCCCCCCCCCCCCCCCCCCCCCCCCCCACAAACACACACACACACACCAAGGGGAGGCAGACATATTGTTTTTGGTGCTGATTCTGTTTGCGTTGGCATAGCCTATTTGAAGCACTATATCTCCTGAACCTTTACATAGATCTAACTGAACTTGTTAGGTAACATCACTGAGATGGGGGTAAAACAGTCATTAGGTTTTAATGGCCTTGACCACATTTTCAAGGGCACATCCCCCCAAAATTGTCAGGTTTTAGCCAAAAATGGCTTGTCTGCACCCTATTTCATGAACAAATTGATGAATCTTGGTCAAACTTAGTACAATACAGTATAATTCCACTATTAAGACCACCTAAAGTTAAGACTAAATCTGCTTTTAAAAGCTTTCTTATTGCGAAGGTTTCAGTATTCTTTCTTTGTGTTTTCTACACCCATTTACTCCTAACAAAAGACCACCTTTGGGTCTGTTTAAAAGTGGTCTTAAAGACCACTTTTGAACAGGTGGTCTTAATATAGGAATTTTACTGTATATCATTGCCAGCTACCAAATACATGTATTTGATTAGATTTTGGTGACCTTGACTGTACTTTCAAGGTAACAGGCTCCTAAAAACTGTCAATTTTTGACCCCAAATGGCTTGTCCGTACTCTTACTTAAAGGAATGATTTGATGAATTTTGGTCAAACTTGGTACAATACATCTTTACAACCTACCAGAGATTTGATAAGATTGGGTGACCATGACCTTACATTCAAGGTCACATGCTCCTGACAACTCGATTTTGAGCCAAAAATGGCTGGGGACACATGCCCAATATCTGCAACAGAAGGTCATGTGGTTTTTCTCCGGGTTGTGTGGTTTTTGCTCATCTCAAATTAATGAAATAAGTGAAATAATCTTGAAAAAAAAATTGTTTGGTCAAAAAGAATTCCTGAATTGTGTTAGATGTCCAGGTGCAATATATGATGGAGTTCATTAGATTTCGGTGACCTAGACCTCATTGTCAGTATGAAAAGGGATGTTAAAGTTATATTTATGGTGTGTAGGGTACAAAGTTTTCCTCAGAAAACATTTTTAGTTTTTCTTATATAAGGCTTCACATTTCATGGGCAGAATTGAATCATTAACTGGGTAGATGATTCTCATGAAATGCCATGCCTTTTATGTGAATCAACTCAGCCATGATGTTATGTTACAAGACCTCGGAATCAAACTGGGGTAGTTGGGTGAGGCAAAGGTGTTGTGTAGCTGCTACGAACTGATATTGGCTAACAGTTGGTCAAGGCTTTGCAGTCCTTAGAGTAGGATAGAAGGGGAATACTGTTATTTCATCCATTTCAACACTTTAATTCATTTTCGTTTTTCTCCCTTGTCCCTCGCTTTCATCTATACGGACTCTTTTCTACCTTTCTCTGGAAGAATATGCAAACAGACCCTCAAGGGTTGACATGTTGTTAAACCCCAAAGCAATCAATCAGTCTGATATAATAGGCATGCCACAGTTTTTGTTTTTTCTGAAGACACTGTAAGTGAGTAAAGACATTTTATAGAGGGTGACAACATATAAAGCGCATACAATTGAAAACATGAAATAGCTAATATTCCATGCGGCCCTCAACTCAGCAGTTGAACTCTGATTTGAAATCAAATAGGATTGTCTAATTGATCATTTTGATCAATTCTTCAAAGAACAAACTATCTAGGGATTACCAGAAGCTGACAATACCTTGTATGTCTTTATGAGGATGAGCTATTGTCTGTTAATGAGAAATTATTAATTTTGCTTATCATCTCTTCTCATGAGAATTCAATTCTTATGAGAATTACATAATTCTAACCCATTTAGTACCGGAAACCCTAAAATGGGTACCAGGGCAAACAGTGGAGGCCCAGATCAGACGTCACAGAACACGGCGTCTGATCAGGGCCTCCACTGTTTGCTAAAAGTTCAGCCATTTTCCAATTGAAAAATTTGCTTCATGATCCTGCAAGGAGTCCGAAAGATGCAGATGGAATGTCAAACAGTGTAGACCCAGATCAGACTGTTCCTTCAGGCAAACAGTGTAGACCCAGATCAGACTGCTTCTGGGTCTACACTGTTTGCCTAGACCTTTCTGCTCCAATAAGATCATAACAGTATTTGTGACCAACAGACATCTTGAAATTTCCTATACAGAATCTAGAGATATTGTACCATCCAATTAGTGAAGGCAGACCGTACCCATTTACAAAATAATTAAACACAACCTGACACCCTTAAATTCTGAAATGGACTGTGGGATATATAGTGAGGAAGCTTCTATTCACTTTAAAATTTAATCATGCTGAATAAATTAATTTCACTATCATCCAATCAAATTATTTGGTATAATGCATTCATTCAGTTCACAAACTGCATGACAAACAGTGTAGATCCTGATCAGATGGCTTTTTCAGAAGCTATTAGCTTATCTGGATCTACAGTTTGCAAAATGAAGCCTCCGTGGTGTAGTGGTAACGTGGGTTCAATCCCGGGCTTCTCCAGACTTTCGCACCAAATATTTACACAGTACAAACATTTGACAATTTTTTGAACATTTTGTCTCTAGCTAAATCCTCCTACAGTAAACATTTGATCAAGTGGAAACTTGATACATAGTTTGACCATGATGTGGAGCAGGGCATATATTTAGAGGTTATGGTCCACCAAATATCTATATAGGTAACCCTTTTGAAAATTTCTGTTAACATTTTGTTTCTGGCTTAAACTCCTTTATTCAATTCAGATCTGATCATGTTAACCCTTGTCCTGCTGAATATTCATATATGCCACGCCCACTACCAATTATCAACCAATCAGGTTCTTTAATGCAAATTATTGCAACAAATTCACAATCTGAATGGCAAACAATGTCGATCCTGATCAGATGGCTTCGTCAGATCTTCATTGTTTGGAAAATAAGGCATATCCGGGCTCAGCAGGACAAGGGTTAAAACTTGATATGTACATGTAGTAAGACTATGATATGGAGCAGTTGCAGATTGCTTCTTTAGAATCTTCTGAGTCTACACTGCTTGCAAAAGTAGGAGTTGTTGTGTTCAGCAGAATAAGGGTTAACCCTTATTCTGCTGTTCACTACAACCCCTACCTTTGCAAACAGTGTAGATCCTGATCAGATGGCTTATGCTGCCGGATAAGGGTTAACATGTTTACACTCACTGACTATTCAGCCTCTAGAAAGTATTTGTTTTGACCTAACACCTGCAAAACCTATTAATAATTAAAGACACAAATATTTTATGGAAAGATAGTATCATCTGAAAAATTACCTTGTATGGATGACAAAAATTTAACAACACCTGAGCTAAATATAGACTGGGACTTGTTGCAAACGGCTTTAAAGAATGACGTAAGAAGCCTTGATAGCTTCAACACATCGTCCAAAATGTCGTCACCATCGCCAAGACTCAGCCCTATTTCAACAGATTCGAGTTCACCATACCTTTTGAGGAAAGTCAGGTAAGAGTATGACATTTACTTTCTGTTTTTACTTTGATCCTATTATCAGCAAGTAATTGATCTGTTAACCCTTTTTGTACCAAATGGAATCTTCCTCTTTATATATAGCAGGAGTCCATTTCAAAGTTTAGGGGTAACAGGTTGTGTTTTCCAAATTTATTTGGAAAATGGCTAAACATTTTGCAAACAGTGTAGACCCTGATCAGATGCTGCAGAACGCGGCCTGCACTGTTTGCCAATTACCCATTTAGGGGTTTCTGGTACAAAAAGGGTTAACTCATGTTATACAGGAAGCCCCAATATGGGTCACTGGCAAAACAGTGCAAGCCCAGATCGGATGCTATAGAACATGGCGTCTGATCAGGGCCGCCTTAATTCCCTGTTTACAAACAGTTCAGCCAATATTAAATCAGTTTCTAAATGCAACTTAACAGGGTACCCCTAAATTATGAAATTGACTTCTGCTATATAGAAGGTGGAAGATTCCATTCCAGACATAATGGGTTAATGAGGTAAAATAATCATATTGTCACAGCCCATGGGAAATTCATAATGGAATATAGTAATCAAAAATAAAAACTGAATACATTCTGAAAGCATGCAGAAAACTGTTCTTTTCATAAATATGCCCATACCTAGACGCATAGAATCTTCACCTGAAAGCATGGGATTGGTCCATTTCCATTTTAGTGGTGTCCATTTAATTATATTTATTGCAAGTTTTGAGCAAACATTGTAGACCCAGATTAGTCACTGTATTTTGCAATGGCTGATCTGGGTTCTACACAGTTATAATTGCCAGTGGTCTTTCTGTTGGATGCTAGGCCTGAATGTGTGTGTGTGAATTCGGGTTTAACGTCGCTTTCAACAACTTTCAGTCATATCACGAGTGTCTGGTTGCGACAGGGAGCTCAATGCTCACTTTTGTAGTGCTGCCTCACTGAAGTATCATGTCCCAAACACATTGATACAACACCCAGTCACATTATCCTGACACTGGGTCGACCAGTCCTAGCTCTTCCCCATAAATCTGAGTGCCAAGCGAGGAACAGCTAGTACCATTTTTAACGACTTTGGTATGTCGCCGCCCGGAATCGAACCCGTGACCTCCCGTTCCCCGGAGCGGACACTCTACCAACTGAGCTATCAGGGCCGGTCTAGGCTTGATATAACCACATCATTATGTATTTTACTGAATGGAATATACCATTGTGCTTAGTTGACAAATCAACCTAAATGTACAGAGTGCAATTAATGCAAAGGACCCACATTTTAACCCTTGTCCTGCTGAACCCGGATATGCCTTTTCTTTGAAACAATGTAGATCCAGATCAGATGGCTTCTGAAGAAGCCATCTGATCAGGATCTCCATTGTTTGTCATTCAGGTTTTGAATTTGTTGTAATAATTTGCATCAAGTAATCTGATTGGTTGATAATCGGTAGTGGGTGTGGCATATATGAATATTCAGCAGGACAAGGGTTAATAGTACTGAAAGATCATTTATGCGTGCAGCAAGCCAGCTACCTTGAAGGGGGCCCACTTATGTGGATGTTGCCCCTGTACCTGCACGTTAATCAAAAATCCGTTGATGATGAGTACTGAAAGAGTTTTTGCAATACTTAATATACATAGGCCAACTTCTCAAAAAATGGGACATTCACAGGCAGTGCAGACCCAGATTTGCCAAAGAACATATCATCTGATCAGGGTCTTTACTGTTTGCATAGTACTGAGGCTATAGTTGTTCAAAGCTAATGATTACATTAGTTAACAAATCGTTAAATCTTTGATCATTTAATATGGCAAATATACTAATATTTTTGCTGAAAAAATTGCTAGTAGCTTTTGTGTATGGAAAAACTACTCACATTTTTTCAGCAAAAGTGACAAAATGTTAGATATTGTATATATACTTGCTAGAACAGTTCACAATTTGACTGCTAATGAGCATGTTAAGCTAACAAGGCTTTGAACAACTGGGGCCGGTTCAAAGCTCGTTAGTGGTCATACTGTTAACTGCTCTAGCAAGTACAATATCTAAAACTTTGGTATTTTTGCTGGAAAAATGTGAGCAGCTTTTACATATGCAAAAGCTGCTCAAATTTTTTCAGCGAAAATATTGGTATATTTGCCATAATAAATGATCAAAGTTTTAACGATACGTTAGCTAAAGACATCGTTGTTTTGAACAACTGGCCCCTGAACTCAGAAATTTAAGGGTTAAAGGAAACAGTGCAAGTCAAGTTTCAGGACCAGCCTACACTCAATGACAACATGCCCACCAGTGCTGCAGTGCCTTAAGTGCTCAGACTGACTTGGTGTAAGCGTCAATAATAATAAGCAGTTTTTCTTCTCAAAGAATGGTGTGATATATGAAAGACCATCAGTCACTTTCAAAGCAATTCTAAAGCTGATTCAGAAAGTGATACAATAGGAATACTTAATTAAAACCTATTTGTTTTCAATGAAAATCAATAAAAAATGATGATATTGTGACACTAATATTGCACTTACACTATCTCGGAATCAGAGTTTTAAGGTTTATGGAAAACTTGACAGGTTTTCCACTATTTAGCTCAGCTGTCATGTAGTGACTAGGTGAGCTTTTGGGATCACTTTTTGTCCGCCGTCCGTGCATCCATCCGTGGGTAAACTTTTTCTTCAAACGACATCTCCTCCTAAACTACTGATGGGATTTTGACCAAACTTCACAGGAATGATCTTTAGGTGGTCCCCTTTTAAAGTTGTTCAAATGGTTCCGGTCCATTGCACATCTAGGTCACAGGAGCTAAAAATAGATTTTTTTACTGAAAATTTTAAAAATCTTCTTCTCTGAAACTGCATGGCCATGGTCTTTGATATTTGGTATGAAGCTTCATTGTTCATCTAGTGGACCTCTACCAAGATTGTTCAAATTATAGCCCTGGGGCCAAAAATGCCCCCGCCCCGGGGGCCTTTGCATTTACATAGGCTTATACAGGGAAAATCTTTAAAGATCTTCTTCTCTGCAACCACAAGGCCAAGGTCTTTGATATTTGGTGTTAAGCTTCATCTAGTGGACCTCTATCAATATTGTTCAAATTATAGCCCTAGGGCCAAAAATGCCCCGCCCTGGGGCCTTTTGGTTTTTCATAGGCTTATATAGGGAAAATATTTAAAAAACTTCTTCTCTGAAACCACAAAACCAAGGTCTTTCATATTTGGTATGAAGCATCATCCTGTGGACCTCTACCAAGATTGTTCAAATTATAACCCTGGGGCCAAAATGCCCCCGCCCCGGGGCCCTTTGGTTTTACCGTACATAGACTTATATAGGGAAAATCATTTAAAATCTTTTTCTTTGAAACTGCAAGGCCCAGTTCTTTGATATTTGGTGTGAAGCTTCATCTAGTGGACCCCTATCAAGATTGTTCAAATTATAGGCCTAGGGTGAAAAATGCCCCCACCTGCTACATTGACTTATACAGGGAAAATCTTTAAAAATCTTCTTCTCCAAAACAGCAGTTCTTTGATATTTGGTGTGTAGCTTTATCTAGTGGACCTCTACCAAGATTGTTCAAATCATAGCCCTTGGGACAAAAATGCCCCTGCCCCCGCCCCCGGGCCCTTCGATTTTACATTCAGACTTATATAGGGAAATTTAAAAAAACCTTCTACTCTGAAACCGCAAGGCAATGGAAACCTTTGAAAATCTTCTTATCTGAAAGCAGAAGGCCAAGGTCTTTGATATTTGGTATGAAGCTTTGTCTTGTGGATTTCTACCAAGATTGTTCAAATTATAGCCCCCAGTGGCCAAAAATGGCCCGCCCCGGGGACCCCAAGGTTTATATAGACTTATATAAGGAAAACCTTTAAAAATATTCATGTCTGAAACCAGAAGGCTGCGGTCTTTGATAATTGGTATGAAGCTTCACTTTTAGACCACTACCAAGATTATTCAAATTATAGCCGGGGCCAATAATGGCTCTCCCAGGGGCCCACTTGTTACCCTATGGATCAGGTGAGCGATCCAGGGCCATTATGGCCCTCTTGTTATCAGAGTCAGACAATTCTTGCAAATAATTAGGTCTCAATCAAAAAGATATAGATGGAAATGGCTGAATATGGTAAATCAGATGTTTGATCAGGGCCTTCACATTGCAAAAACTTCAGTAATTTTCTAAATAAATTTCTAAATATAACTAAACCTGGCTTTCCTACTAATGTAAAAGATTACCGGTATACAGAATTTTGCTCCAAAATTTTCCCCTTTAACATGTTTAAGAGTTGACTGGAGTACTGATAAGGATATCAAAAATATGTTTGTAAAACTTTGCTTTCCCTTGAAAGGGATTTGTTAGTTTGCTTGGTCAGAGTTTAACTACCAAGCCAACACTATTGAGGTCATATTGAGCTGAACAAGTACAGTGCACCTATTCACCAGAAACTGACAACAGCTCAGAATCTAGTGAATCAGAATGATATTAGAAAATATTTCATGATTAATCTGCAGCCTACCCTGCAGGTACACCTGTGGACACAAATCCATTCAAACTTTGATGAGCTTCATTTAATTTTGATCTGCTGTTTCATTCAATATTTCCTTACATCCTATCTGTCAACTGCAAGACAGAAAAAATTCAAAACACAAAGTGTTGTACATTTCATTGTAGACCTTGCACTGTCCAATCTGAATACATCTGGAATGTCAGTCAGATCTAAAAATGGAAAAATAAGACCAATCAATGTATATTTCTTGACCCAGATTTAGACTACTTTGGTGAATGACATTTGCTTGTCAGACTAACTTGATGCAAAGAGATTCATTGAAAGGTGTATCAAACCTGCAACCTCCTTAACCACCAGTAGACAAAGCTACTGAGGCTGACTTCCCTTGAAAGGGTAACCATTTCCTCAAACCCTAGCCTTTTGTGCCTCTGAGAGCTTTTGATGAATAAGATGTCATTTTAACCCTTATCTTGCTGAATATTCATTTAAGCCACACCCATTTCTGTCTATCAAATTAGTTGATGTAATTTATTGCTACAAATTCATAAACTAAATGCTAAACAGTGTAGATCCTGATCCATCTGATCTGGATCTACACTGTTTCCAAAGATAGGGGTTGTCGTGAACAGCATGATAAGAGTTATGAACAAACCCTAGGCTGTAATGTTTGTCATAATTACTGTATTTGTTGTCACCTTTGTGACTTTTACCCCATTGTATGTTGGATACCCCTAAAGGGGTACCTTGGCAAACAGTGCAGGCCCAGATCAGATGCCGCAGAATGCGGCATCTGATCAGGGCCTGCACTATTTGCTAATAGAATTTTCTGTCAAAAATAGAATTAAAACAAAAAAAATAGGCCTAACACCCCTTATATGACAAATGAACGGGTCCAACATACAGCAATGGAAGAGTTCACAAGTATTCAGTGGGTTAAGATACTGAGTTTGCAAGAACATTTAGCTTTGAACAATTGGATCCATTGTTTTCCACTTCATTTCCACGCTGTTTGCTCAGGCATATCATTCGCTGCAACTGTTAGGAGTAATTATGGTTAAAACCCATTGATCAGGTATTGGCTTCAATGTAAAACTCAGGAAATTACTCAACTTAAAGTGCCTATTTGCACTACTTCAAAGCAGTTCACAACATACAGACAATTTAATGCTGTGATTTAGAAATAAGGAATCAATTAACCAGTCACTTGCATACATGCTCAGATGAGCCTTAATTAAGTCTGCTAAATGGAGAATCATTGTTTTGTGGAGTTGTTTAACCCATTGTATACTAGTGGACTCTTCCATTGCTATATCTTGGACATCCATTTGTTATATAAAGGGTGGTAGCCTGATAGGCCTATTTTAATTTTTGTTTTTATTCTTTTTTTGCCAGAAAATTCTGTTAGCAAATAGTGCAGGCCCTCAGATCAGACGTCACATTCTGTGGCATCTTATCTGGGCCTTCACTGTTTGCCAAGGTACCCCTTTAGGGGTTTGCCGCCTGCAGTGGGTTAACACCTGAAGGATTCTTCAACTAAATACAGCAGTCTTTCATATGGGCCCCGTCAAGCGATTTTGGTACTTATCGCATATGCGAGCAGCGAAGGTTCAGGCGAGACTGCGCATCAGCCCAGTCTTGCCAGAACCTTCGCTGCTCGCTTATACAAGCAGTGAATCAAGAGGAACCTACAGACAGAAAGCCATATCCCTGGCCCCTCTGAATGGCTGGGTATGCGCAGTTAAAATTTGTCATGATGGAATGCTCGAAGACACAAATTCGTTTGGCGGGGCTCATATGACTTCAATATGGTAACAAGTTTGTGAAATGAATACCCTTGTAAACCCAAATGGTGAGGGCAGTGGGATTTAGAAAGTTATATATTATCCCTCAATGTACAATGCTGAATATTTCAGAATGCTACATTCCTCCCCGATTTTCAGCCAGTAGTGTTGCATGATACTGTTAATTTTCAGAAAAGAATATATTTGTATTCCCAACAATTTGATGGTTCTAACAAGATTGCAGCAGAATTTGTTACTGATTCTCTGTGACATTTATTCCAATAAGCTTATATAGAGGATCTTACATGAGTGTTCATGTATTATTGAATTTATTCAACAACTTGAGGGAACGGGATAAAATGCGAGGCTTAGCCGAGTTTAATAACTCATCCGGGCAATAGCAACTTTCTTTTTAATCATCCCTCATCAAACTTGCAGGTAATGAGGCCATTCATAAAATCTTGGACAAAGTTCGAATTTGTGGCAGATCGGAGTTACTTGCCTTTTCATCTGCCATAGACATATACATGTATTGGGGAAAATGTTGTCCGGGAAATAGTGACCTTATTTTTGATCCAATCCTTATTAAACTTGTAGGTAGTGAGGACAGCCATAAAGTCTTTGATGAGTTTGAATTTGGGGCACATCAGATTATTCACATGAGATTTACTTCCCCTTTTGTCACCCATAGACATATAATGGGGAAAATGTTGTTCGGGCGATAGCGACTTTATTTTTTGTCTGATCCTCATTAAACTTGTAGGTAATGAAGACAGCCATAAACTCTTGGATGAGTTCAAATTTGGGGCAGAATGGATTATTCCCATGAGAGTTACTTGCCCTTTCATCTCCCATAGACATATAATGGGGAAAATCTTGTCCAGGCTATAGTGACCTTACCGGTATTTTTAATCCGATCCTCATTAAACTTGCAGGTAATGAGGACAGGCATAAAATATTGGATGAATTTAGGACAGATCAGATTGTTCACATAAGAGTTACTTGCCCTTTTGTTTCCCATAAAATGTTGTCCAGGCAATAGGGACTTTATTTTTAGCTCACCTGTCACGTAGTGATAAGGTGAGCTTTTGGGATCACTATTTGTCCGTCGTCCGTCGTGCATGCGTGCGTGCGTGCGTCCGTGCGTGCGTGCGTCCGTAAACAATTTCAAATAACTATATCTCTAATACCCCATTGCCAATCTTGATCAAATTTCATGTGAAGCATCATCAGGTAGGGGTAAAGGCTGCATAAGGTTTTTGGGCTGATCAGATTGGAATTCTGGTTGCCATGGCAACATATAGCTCCCATAAACTTATAAAGGGAAAATTTTTCAAAATCTTCTTCTCTGAAACCACAGGGCCCAGAGTTTAGATATTTAGCATGTAGCAAGGGCAAGTGGTCAACTACATAATTCCTGCCAATCATGCCCCTGGGTGCAAAATGGGCCACGCCCCGGGGCCCCTTCGCTCCCATAGACTCATAATGGAAAAAAGCTTCAAAAATCTTCTCTGAAACCACAGAGCTCAGATATTTAGCATAACACAACAGCAAGTGGTAACCTACATAAATCCTGCCAATCATGCCCCTGGGGTCCAAATGGGCCACGCCCCGGGGCCCCTTAGCTCCCATAGACTCATAATGGAAAAAAAAAGCTTCAAAAATCTTCTTCCCTGAAACCACAGGGCCCAGAGCTTAGATATTTAGCATGTAGCAACGGCAAGTAGTCACCTACATAATTCCTGCCAATCATGCCCCTGGGTTCCAAATGGGCCACACCCCGGGGCCCCTAAGCTCCTATAGACTCATAATGGAAAAAAGCTTCAAAAATCTTCTTCTCTGAAACCACAGGGCCCAGAGCTTAGATATTTAGCATGTAGCAATGGCAAGTGGTCAGCTACATAATTCCTGCCAATCATGCCCCTGGGGTCCAAATGGGCCACGTCCCGGGGCCCCTTAGCTCCCATAGACTCATTATGGAAAAAAAGCTTCAAAAATCTTCTTCTCTGAAACTACAGGGCCCAGAGCTTAGATATTTAGCATGTGGCAATGATAACTGTTCACCTACATAAATCCTGCCAATCATGCCCCTGGGAAACAAATGGGCCAAACCCTGGGACCCTCTTAGCTCCCATAGACTCATAATGGAAAAAAAGCTTCAAAAATCTTCTTCTCTGAAGCCACAGGGCCCAGAGCTTAGATATTTAGCTTGTAACAATGTCAAGTGGTCACCTACATAAATCCTGCCAATCATGCCCCTGGGGTCCAAATGGGCCATGCCTCTGGCCCCTTACCCCTATAGACTCCTAATGGAAAAAGCTTCAAAAATCTTCTACTCTGAAACCACAGGGCCCTGAGCTTAGATATTTAGCATGTAGCAATGGCAAATGGTCACCTACATCAATTCGCCAATCATGCCCCTGGGGTCCAAATGGTCTACGCCCTGGGGCCCCTTAGCTCCCATAGACATCTAATGGAAAAAAGCTTCAAAAATCTTCTTCTCTGAAACCACAGGGCCCAGCAGAGCTTAGTATTCAGCATATAGCAACGGCAAGTGGTCACCTACATAAATCCTGCCAATCATGCCCTTGGGGTCCAAATGGGCCACGCCCTGCGGCCCCTTAGCTCCCATAGACTCATAATGAAAAAAGCTTAAAAAATCTTCTTCTCTGAAACCACAGGATCCAGAGCTTAGATATTTACCATGTAGCAACGACAAGTGGTCACCTACATAATCCTGCCAATCATGCCCTTGGGGTCCAAATGGGCCATGCCCTGCGGCCCCCCTCGCTCCCATAGACTCATAATGGAAAAAAGCTTCAAAAATCTTTTTCTCTGAAACCACAGGGCCTAGAGCTTAGATATTTAGCATGTAGCAATGTGGAGTGGTTGCCTACATGAATCCTGCCTGAGTCTTGCCCCTTGGGTTCAAATTGGCCAAATCCTGTGGCTTCTTAACTCCAATAAACTTATAATAGGAAAAAAAAAGCTTCAAAAATATTCTTCTTTGAAACCATGAAGTACGGACCTTAGATATTTAGTATATAGCAACATAAAATGGTCGCCTACATAAATCCTGTCAGCCATGCCTTTTGGGTCAAAATTGACCTATGGACTTATACTGGAAAAAAATAAAAAATCTTCTTCTCCAAAGCCATAAGGTCCAGAGCTCAGATATTTAGTATGTAGCAATGTCAAGTGGTCTCCTACACTTTTTTTTCTGGTACACAGGTGAGCGATATAGGGCCATTGGGCCCTCTTGTTTATCTGATCCTTATTAGCTCACCTGGAGCTGCTCCAGGTCAGCTTATGCCATGGCCTGTTGTCCGTCGTCTGTCGTCCCTCGTCCATCGTTAACTTTTGTTTTCCGGGCAATAGCTACTTTATTTTTGATCAGATGCTCATCAAACTTGTATGTAATGAGAACAGCCATAAAATCTCAGACGGGTTCAAATTTTGAGCAGATCAGATTGTTCCTGTACGAGTTACTTGCCCTTTCCGGTGTAACAGTTTATCTTTACCCCCTGGGTAGCTTTACCCCCGGGGGTAAGGATATCCCGGGATATCTTTACCCCCACCCTGGATATCTTCACCCCCGGGGGTAAAGCTAAACTGGCCAGGATATCTTTACCCCCGGGGGTAAAGCTAAACTGGCCAGGATATCTTTACCCCCACCCCAACTTTTGGGTATAAACTATTTTCTTATTACCCAATTTCTTCTTATATGTAAGAGAAGCAAGATAGTGGACTCGATGTTTCACTTTGAACATTTTTCGTTTCAATCATGACTCAGACTAATAGAACTACCCTTACTAAGAAAGATGACCACATTATAGAGGCATATATGATTATTTAATAACTTCTTTTTGTATATTTTCTTATTCAAAATGTCCCTTATGACAATCTTTCATAGTCTTGCATTATCCCTGTCAGTGGTGGTGGTGAGTGCAAAGGTGGGGCTAAAGATATCCCGGCTGGGATATCTTTACCCCCGGGGGTAAAGCTAAACTGGCCAGGATATGTTTACCCCCACCCAAACTTTTGGGTATAAACTATTTTCTTAATGCCCAATTCCTTCTTATATGTAAAAGAAGCAAGATAGTGGACTCGATGTTTCACTTAAACATTTTTCGTTTCAATCGTGACTCAGACTATTAGAACTACCCTTAGTAAGAAATATGACCATATTATAGAGGCAAATGATTATTTAATTACTTCTTTTTGTATATTTTCTTATTCAAAATGTCCCTTATGACAATCTTTCATAATCTTGCATTATCCCTGTCAGTTGTGAAATGGGTTGTGGGGGTGAGTGGAAAGGTGGGGGTAAAGATATCCCAGCTGGGATATCTTTACCCCCGGGGGTAAAGCTAAACTGGCCAGGATATCTTTACCCCCACCACAACTTTTGGGTATAAACTATTTTCTTAATGCCCAATTCCTTCTTATATGTAAAAGAAGCAAGATAGTGGACTCGATGTTTCACTTTAACATTTTTCGTTTCAATCGTGACTCGGACTATTAGAACTACCCTTAGTAAGAAATATGACCATATTATAGAGGCGAATGATTATTTAATAACTTCTTTTTGTATATTTTCTTATTCAAAATGTCCCTTATGACAATCTTTCATAATCTTGCATTATCCCTGTCAGTTGTGAAATGGGTTGTGGGGGTGAGTGGAAAGGCGGGGGTAAAGATATCCCGGCTGGGATATCTTTACCCCCGGGGGTAAAGCTAAACTGGCCAGGATATCTTTACCCCCACCACAACTTTTGGGTATAAACTATTTTCTTAATGCCCAATTCCTTCTTATATGTAAAAGAAGCAAGATAGTGGACTCGATGTTTCACTTTAACATTTTTCGTTTCAATCGTGACTCGGACTATTAGAACTACCCTTAGTAAGAAATATGACCATATTATAGAGGCGAATGATTATTTAATAACTTCTTTTTGTATATTTGCTTATTCAAAATGTCCCTTTTGACAATCTTTCATAATCTTGCATTATCCCTGTCAGTTGTGAAATGGGTTGTGGGGGTGAGTGGAAAGGTGGGGGTAAAGATATCCCAGCTGGGATATCTTTACCCCCGGGGGTAAAGCTAAACTGGCCAGGATATCTTAACCCCCACCCCAACTTTTGGGTATAAACTATTTTCTAAATGCCCAATTTCTTCTTATATGTAAGTGAAGCAAGATAGTGGACTCGATTTTTCACTTGAACATTTTTCGTTTCAGTTGTGACTCAGACTTATAGAACTACCCTTAGAAAGAAATTTGACCATATTATAGAGGCAAATTATTATTTAATAACTTCTTTTTGTATAGTTTCTTATTCAAAATGTCCCTTATGACAATCTTTCATAATCTTGCATTTTCCCCGTCAGTTGTGAAATGGGTGGTGGTGGTGAGTGGAAAGGCGGGGGTAAAGATATCCCGGCTGGGATATCTTTACCCCGGGGTTAAAGCTAAACTGGCCAGGATATCTTTACCCCCACCCCAACTTTTGGGTATAAACTATTTTCTAAATGCCCAATTTCTTCTTATATGTAAGAGAAGCAAGATAGTGGACACGATGTTTCACTTTAACATTTTTCGTTTCAATCGTGACTCGGACTATTAGAACTACCCTTAGTAAGGATTATGACCATATTATAGAGGCGAATGATTATTTAATAACTTCTTTTTGTATATTTTCTTATTCAAAATGTCCCTTATGACAATCTTTCATAATCTTGCATTATCCCTGTCAGTTGTGAAATGGGTGGTGGAGGTGAGTGGAAAGGCGGGGGTAAAGCTATCCCGGCTGGGATATCTTTACCCCCGGGGGTAAAGCTAAACTGGCCAGGATATCTTTACCCCCACCACAACTTTTGGGTATAAACTATTTTCTTAATGCCCAATTCCTTCTTATATGTAAAAGAAGCAAGATAGTGGACTCGATGTTTCACTTTAACATTTTCCGTTTCAATCATGACTCGGACTAATAGAATAGAACTACCCTTAGTAAGAAATATGACCATATCATAGAGGCAAATGATTATTTATTATAATAATACCGTATTCGCTCTAATTACCGCACATGCTCCTATAAGCGCACACCAAAGCTATCTTTGAAAAGGAAATGCATAACCGCACACTTTACAGTAACCTCCCCATGGAAGCTCTCACAGTAAATCTATAAAAAACTTACCGTTATTTCTTCAACATTAGAGGCAATGCTTTAGTATCCTTTTCCGTCCCATTAAATATCAGTATGCATCATCTCTGAAGCTATTGTTTTCGCATTGAGTGTGCGCTAATTAGGTAGATTTTTCACTGTGATTTTTTGACACGATTTTGGAAAAACTAAGCGCACGGTGCGGTAATTAGGGCGAATACGGTAACTTCTTTTTTGTATATTTTCTTATTCAAAATGTTGCTTATGACAATCTTTCATAATCTTGCATTATCCCTGTCAGTCGTGAAATGGGTGGTGGTGGTGAGTGGAAAGGCGGGGGTAAAGATATCCCGGCCAGTTTGGATTTACCCCCGGGGGTAAAGATATCCTGGCCAGTTTAGCTTTACCCCCACCCCAACTTTTGGGTATAAACTATTTTCTAAATGCCCAATTTCTTCTTATATGTAAGAGAAGCCAGATAGTGGACTCAATTTTTCACTTTAACATTTTTCGTTTCAATTGTGACTCGGACAAATATAATTACCCTTAGTAAGAAATATGATCATATTATAGAGGCAAATGATTATTTAATAACTTCTTTTTATTCTTCTTAATTATATTTCTGCAGGGAAAATAACAAAAAGTCTATGAATTAAAAATCACTTTAAGAAATCGTATAGTTTCTTATTCAAAATGTCCCTTATGACAATCTTTCATAATCTTGCATTATCCCTGTCAGTTGTGAAATGGGTGGTGGTGAGTGGAAAGGTGGGGGTAAAGATATCCTGGCTGGGATATCTTTACCCCCAGGGGTAAAGCTAAACTGGCTAGGATATCTTTACCCCCACCCCAACTTTTGGGTATAAACTAATTCTTAATGCCCAATTTCTTCTTATATGTAAGTGAAGCAAAACAAAAACAAAACAAGCATAATTAAACAGTACAGCTTGCAAGAATATTTTTTTCACATCTTATACCATTGCTCATGGGTGGGGGTGAAGATTTCCTGAATGGGATAGGGTAACCCCCCCCCCCCCCCCCCCACCACCCAAAAAAAAATCAAGACTTTGGAAAACCCAGCCAAGCACACTTCTCAACAATGGAAGGTACTACTGATGTCCAATGGTCTATGGTTGACATAACATTACCACAAGCTAGCTTGCATGAATCAGGATTTCACACCTCTACCATTGCTCATGGGAGGGGGTAAAGATATCCCAGCTGGGATACCTTCACCCCTGGGGGGGGGGGAACTCCTGGCTGGGGTAGCTTGACCCCCACCCTTCCAGCATTTTGTAAAAACACAAACAAGTTCACTTATACTATATAGTTTGCATTAATCAGTTTTTCACAAATTGTACCATTGCGCATAGGTGGGGTTGAAGATAGTGGGACCCCACCCCACCCCAAATCCAGACTTTGGAAGACCCAAACAAGCACACTTCTCAATAATGAAGGTACTACTGATGTCCAATGGTCTATGGTTGACATAACATCACCACAAGCTAGCTTGCATGAATCAGGATTTCACATCTCTACCATTGCTCATGGGTGGGGGTAAAGATATCCCAGCCGGGATACCTTCACCCCCGGGGGCAAAATATCCTGGCTGGGTTACCTTCACCCCCACACTTCCATCATTTCGAAAAACCAAAACAAGCACACTTATACCCTATAGCTTGCATAAATCAGTTTTTCACAAATTCTTCCATTGTTTATGTGTGGGGGTTTTGTTCAAACATCGCTGTTTGCAGCAGTGACCCCACACTGTTTGCAATTTTGGGTTTCCCATCGGAAATGGGGTAAATGTATGGTTCAGCATGAACTTAGGACAATTAAAGAGCAGACAAAAGAACTGTATCTGGAGTTATATTCAACAACAATATAGAGTCGGCCCCCGCCCATCGGCACTTGAAGAAATAGATGGGCTGCATGATGCTTCCACATCGAGCTGAAACCAACAGCACATGAGTATTGGTAAACCGCTTACAGAGGCCTTAAGCCTGCCCAGGCAAAGCAGTGCAAGTCTGACCATCCATGTTTACAAGCCTATTTGGTTTCATTGGGCGTCAGGGCTTGAGATGTCATTTCATCTCAATGTCAGTTAAAAGTCCCACAGAAATAAGGGACATTTTGAATAAGAAAATATACAAAAAGAAGTTATTAAATAATCATTTGCCTCTATAATATGGTCATATTTCTTACTAAGGGTAGTTCTATTAGTCTGAGTCACGACTGAAACAAAAAATGTTAAAGTGAAACATCGAGTCCACTATCTTGCTTCTCTTACATATAAGAAGAAATTGGGCAATTAGAAAATAGTTTATACCCAAAAGTTGGGGTGGGGGTAAAGATATCCTGGCCAGTTTAGCTTTACCCCCGGGGGTAAAGATATCCCAGCCAGGATATCTTTACCCCCGCCTTTCCACTCACCACCACCACCCATTTCACGACTGACAGGGACAATGCAAGATTATGAAAGATTGTCATAAGCAACATTTTGAATAAGAAAATATACAAAAAAGAAGTTCTTAAATAATCATTTGCCTCTATAATATGGTCATATTTCTTACTCAAGGTAGTTCTATTAGTCCAAGTCATGATTGAAACGAAAAATGTTTAAGTGAAACATCGAGTCCACTATCTTGCTTCTTTTACATATAAGAAGGAATTGGGCATTTAGAAAATAGTTTATACCAAAAAGTTGGGGTGGGGGTAAAGATATCCTGGCCAGTTTAGCTTTACCCCCGGGGGTAAAGATATCCCAGCCGGGATATCTTTGCCCCCGCCTTTCCACTCACCCCCACAACCCATTTCACAACTGACAGGGATAATGCAAGATTATGAAAGATTGTCATAAGGGACATTTTGAATAAGAAAATATACAAAAAGAAGTTATTAAATAATCATTCACCTCTATAATATGGTCATATTTCTTACTAAGGGTAGTTCTAATAGTTCGAGTCATGATTGAAACGAAAAATGTTAAAGTGAAACATCGAGTCTACTATCTTGCTTCTCTTACATATAAGAAGAAATTGGGCATTAAGAAAATAGTTTGTACCCAAAAGTTGGGGTGGGGGTAAAGAAATCCTGGCCAGTTTAGCTTTACCCCCGGGGGTAAAGTTATCCCAGCCGGGATATCTTTACCCCCCGACTTTCCACTCACCACCACCACTGACAGGGATAATGCAAGATTATGAAAGATTGTCATAAGGGACATTTTGAATAAGAAAATATACAAAAAGAAGTTATTAAATAATCATTTGCCTCTATAATGTGGTCATATTTCTTACTAAGGGTAGTTCTATTAGTCTGAGTCATTATTGAAACGAAAAATGTTCAAGTGAAACATCCAGTCCACTAACTTGCTTCTCTTACATATAAGAAGAAATTGGGCATTTAGAAAATAGTTTATACCCAAAAGTTGGGGTGGGGGTAAAGATATCCTGGCCAGTTTAGCTTTACCCCCCGGGGGTAAAGATATCCCAGCCGGGATATCTTTGCCCCCTCCTTTCCACTCACCCCCACAACCCATTTCACAACTGACAGGGATAATGCAAGATTATGAAAGATTGTCATAAGGGACATTTTGAATAAGAAAATATACAAAAAGAAGTTATTAAATAATCATTCGCCTAAATATATGGTCATATTTCTTACTAAGGGTAGTTCTAATAGTCCAAGTCACGATTGAAACGAAAAATGTTAAAGTGAAACATCTAGTCCACTATCTTGCTTCTTTTACATATAAGAAGGAATTGGGCATTAAGAAAATAGTTTATACCCAAAAGTTGGGGTGGGGGTAAAGATATCCTGGCCAGTTTAGCTTTACCCCCGGGGGTAAAGATATCCCAGCTGGGATATCTTTACCCCCGCCTTTCGACTCACCCCAACCACCCATTTCACAACTGACAGGGATAATGCTAGATTATGAAAGATTGTCATAAGGGACATTTTGAATAAGAAAATATACAAAAAGAAGTAATTAAATAATCATTTGCTTCTATAATATGGTCATATTTCTTACTAAGGGTAGTTCTAATAGTCTGAGTCACATTTGAAACGAAAAATGTTAAAGTGAAACATCGAGTCCACTATCTTGCTTCTTTTAAATATAAGAAGGAATTGGGCATTAAGAAAATAGTTTATACCCAAAAGTTGGGGTGGGGGTAAAGAAATCCTGGCCAGTTTAGCTTTACCCCCGGGGGTAAAGATATCCCAGCCGGGATATCTTTACCCCCGCCTTTCCACTCACCACCACCACTGACAGGGATAATGCAAGATTATGAAAGATTGTCATAAGGGACATTTTGAATAAGAAACTATACAAAAAGAAGTTATTAAATAATCATATATGCCTCTATAATGTGGTCATCTTTCTTAGTAAGGGTAGTTCTATTAGTCTGAGTCATGACTGAAACGAAAAATGTTCAAAGTGAAACATCGAGTCCACTATCTTGCTTCTCTTACATATAAGAAGAAATTGGGTAATAAGAAAATAGTTTATACCCAAAAGTTGGGGTGGGGGTAAAGATATCCTGGCCAGTTTAGCTTTACCCCCGGGGGTAAAGATATCCTGGCCAGTTTAGCTTTACCCCCGGGGGTGAAGATATCCAGGGTGGGGGTAAAGATATCCCGGGATATCCTTACCCCCGGGGGTAAAGCTACCCCTGAGTAGCTTTACCCCCGGGGGTAAAGCTACCTAGGGGTCAAGATAAACTGGGACACCGGCCCCCGCCCATCGGGGCTTAAAGAAATATATGAGCTGCATAACGCTTCCACGCAGAGCTGAAACCGACCCGCACACAAGTACTGGTAAACCGCTTAGAGGATCTAAGCCTGCCCAGGCAAAGCGGTGCGAGTCAGCCCGTCCATGCTTATTAACCCTATTGGTTTCATTGGGCAGTGGGGCTTGAGATGTCATTTCATCTCAGTGTCAGGTAAAAGTCCCACAAAATTGGAAGCAACATCTCCAAAATGACCTTTACAGTGTTGATGGGGACGTGAAACCTCAAATCAAACAAACAAACAAAATGTGCCCTTTCATCCCCCATAGACTTATAATGGGAAAATGTTGTCTGGGCAATAGCAACGTTATTTTTATAAGCCTGTTTGAAAAATGGTCATATTATCCCCCCCCCCACCCCGGCGTCCGTCCATCTGTCTGTCCGTCTGTAAACTTTTCTGTTCCCGATAACTCCTTCTACAGTTTGAATCCGATCAAGCTGAAACTTCATACATAGTTAGACCATGACGTGGGGCAGCGCATATTGTTTCGAGGTTACCTTCCACCAAATAATAATAGAGTTATGCCCCTTTGAAATTTTTTGTAAACTTTTCATTTCCGGATAACTCCTCCTACAGTTTACATCCGATCAAGCTGAAACTTCATACATAGTTAGACCATGACGTGGGGCAGCACATATTGTTTCGAGCTTATGGTCCACCAAATATTAATAGAGTTATGCCCCTTTGAAATTTTTTGTGAACTTTTCGTTTCCGGATAACTCCTTCTGCAGTTTACATCCGATCAAGCTGAAACTTCATAGATAGTTAGACCATGATATTGGGCAGTGAATATTGTTTCGAGCTTATGGTCCACCAAATATTAATAGAGGTATGCCCCTTTGAAACTTTTTGTAAACTTTTCGTTTCAGGATAACTCCTACAGTTTACATCTGATCAAGCTGAAACTTCATACATAGACCATGATGCAGGGCAGCGCATATTGTTTCGAGGGTGTGGTCCACCGAATATTAATGGAGTTATGCCCCTTTGAAATTTGGTGTAAACTTGTCATTTCCGGATGACTTCTCCTACATTTTATATCCGATTTAGCTGACACTTCATATATAATTAGACCATGATGTTGGGCAGCGCATATTATTGCGAGGTTATGGTCCACCAACTAATATTAGAGTTAAGCCCCTTTGAAAAATTCTGTAAACATTTTGTTTCCAGATAACTCCTACAGTTAAGATCTGATGATGTTGAAACTTTACATACAGTAAGACCATAATATGGAACAGTGCATATTGTTTTGAGGTTATGCTCTGCGAAATATTACCAAAGTTATACCCCTTTCACAGGTTTTTCTAAACCTTCCACTTCTGGATAACTCCTCTTACATTTTACATCTGATGAAGCTGAAACTTTTCATATAGTAAGACCATGATGTGGAACAGTGCATATTATTATGAGGTTCAGTCCGCCAATTATTACCAGAGTTATTCCCCTTTCACATATTTTTCTAAACATATTTTGTTTCCAGATAATGCCTCCCACATTTTACATCTAATGAAGCTGAAACTTTACGTATAGTTATAGTCTGATGTGGAGCAGTGCATATTATTTCAAGGTTACAGTCCACCACTTTGCCAGAGTTATGCCTCTATTATTTTGAGGTTATGGTCCACCAAATATTACCGACCATGACAATTTGTTGGAGACAGGTAATTCGAGCCATTGAGGGTTATTAATAGTGCCAGGTAAGAATATGTGGAGCACATATTGTTCCTTGGTTACATTCCACAAACCCGTCAGTATATATATGCGCCATCTTACTAATTGCCATGGGCGTATAATGCCCCGCTTGCGGAGCTCTTGTTGATCAGTTGCTAACCAGTGGAAGAATTTCGAAAAAACTTTACAGCTATGTTCCTTGGGCAACCCGCCACCAAAATTGCTCAAACTGCTTTGCTCTGGTGATCAAGATGGCCACCAGAGCTAAAAATAGAGAAAAAAACTTCGAAAGAATTCTCCTTTAAAACCAGTGGATACATTTTGAAATAATTTCACAGGAATGTTCCTTTTGTGACCATTTACCAAAATTGGTCAAACCATGGTGCTTGGATGAAGAAGATGGCCACCAGGGCTAAAAATAGAAAAATACTTTTGACAACTTCTCCTCTTTATCCAGTGGATGGATTTTGAAATAATTTCTTGGTGATCCTCTACCATAATGGCTTAAACTGTAATGCTCTGATAAATGATTTGAAAGGAAAGCTTTTTTGGTGACTATCTGTCATAATTGTTCAGATTGTTCCATGCTGCTGAACTAGACGGTAGCAAGAACTTAAAATATTTTTAGCTCACCAGAGCCGAAGGCTCCAGGGGAGCTTATAGGATAGGCAGTTGTCCGTCGTCGTCTGCGGCGTCTGCGTCGTCGTCTGCATCTGCATCAACACTTTCAAACGACATCTCCTCTGAAGCCACTTGGCTGATTGGGCCCAAATTTTATCTGTAGCATTCTTGGGCTGGGGGATTGAAAGTTTGTGGTTTTTATGAAAATCGGCTCATTAGATTGGTTGCTATGGCAACTTAGAGTTTCCATAGACTTATAATGGGGAAAATTGAAAAATGGCATTTACTGCCAAGCCTCTGCAGATATTTTTACAAAACTTTCATTGAAATGTTCTTTAGGCAATCTACTATCTGCCATATGATTTTAGGCCTACTGCTAATTTTTATTGGTTGCCATGGAAACCAAAATGCAAAAAAAATAAAAAAAAATACTTAAAAATCATCTCCTCAGAAACCATATGCTCTAGGAGGCATAGACTTTATGAAATTATTCACCATATTTGCCTTTACAGGTTTTGTGTTTTTTATGAAATATTGCCTTTTAGTTTTGTTGCTATGGCAACTTAGAGTTTCCATTGACTTATAATGGGGAAAACTGAAAAATGGCATTTACTGCCAAGTCCTTGTAGATATTTTGACAAAACTTACATAGAAATGTTCCTTGAGTAAACTTCTCTTAGCCTTATGCTTTTTTGCCAACCTGGGGGTCCCCTATGTTTTGCGGGGCCATGCCCCACCCCCACCACTTCATAAAATGCCTTATATCTCAGAAAACTTACAGACCCCCACCCCTAAACCATATATATTCTTGTTCCTATTGATAAGATGCATTCAGTGACACCAACCTGGAGGTCCCCCGGGATATGCAGGGGACTTGCCCCGACCCCTCCACTTCATAAAAGGCCATTTGTCTCAGAAACCATTCAGATCCCCACCCCTAAACCATATATATTCTTGTTCCTTATGATAAGACACATTAAGTGACACAAAGCTGTGGGTCCCCTGGGATGTGCCGGGGACATGCCCCACCCTCTCCATTTCATTAAATGCCATTTATCTCAGAAACCATTGAGATCCCCACCCATAAACCATATATATTCTCATTCCTTATGATAAGTCACATTCAGTGACACCAACTTGGGGATCCCCTGGGACCTTGCCCAACCCCCTCCACTTCATAAAAGGCCAAATATTCCATAAACCTTACAGATCCCCACCCCTAAACCATATATATTCTTGTTCCTTATGATAAGACTGATTCAGTGACACCAACCTAGGGGTCACCCAGGGCAGACGGGGCCATGCTCCACCCCTGGACTTCATAAAAGACCTTATATCTGAGAAACTGTTCAGAGCCCCAACCCTAAACCATATATATTCTTGTTCCTTGTGATAAGACGCAATCAGTGACATCAGCATGGGGGTCCCCCCGGGGTGCCACGGGCCATGCCCCACCCCTTTACTTCATTAAAATCCATATATCTCAGAAACTGTTCAGATCCCCACCCCTTAACCATATATATTCTTGTTCCTTATGATAAGACTTCACTTCATAATAGGCCATATATCTCAGAAACCATTCAATTCCCCATCCTATAATCACATATATTCTTGTTCATTGTTAATAGACACATTCAGCCATCCCCGTCTTTGGAGGGGGGGGGGGGGGTCCACAGGGGCCATTTCTCACCCTGCCACTCATAAAAGGGCCTCATATCTCAGAAACCATTCAGATCCTCACCGTTTAACCATATATACTCTTGGTCCTTATGATAAGACATATTCATTGACAACAATCTTGGGCTTTTCTGGGATCTGCCATGCCCGAATGCCTCCATTGCTTAAAAGGCCTTGCATCTCAGGAACCATACATATCCCCACTGCTAAACCATATATGTCTCTGTTTTTTTTGATACAATGCATTTATTGACACCAACCAGGGCTCCATTGGGTCCATGCCCCACCCTCTTTACTTTATAAAACACCTAATATTTCAGATACAGTCCACATGGGTGCTCATTTGGGTATGGGGTTTGTTTGGGAGACTTTATAATTGGTATATTAAAATCATATCATGTTATCATACATGACTGCTATTGGCCAGTGTCCACCTGAGCTCTAGTTTATGAAATTTAGCTCTTTGGTTTGTTTGCTATGTCAAGTTAAGAGTTTCCAATGACTTATAATGGGGAAAATTGAAAAATGACATTATTGTCTTTCAAGATATATTGCCACACTTTCATAGAAATGTTCCTTAAATATTGTTCCTTATGGCCTATTTGTTGCCACAGATGGGAAATTGTCAATTGTCATCGGTTGTCAGGCAACAACACATTCAAGCGACATCAGAATCTGAAGCCACTAGGCTGATTGGATCCAAATTTTATCTGTAGCATCCTTGGGCACAGGGCTTCCATGGTTAATTAAAATACATTGCTGCCAGTGAGCTCTGGTGAGCATTGTGGCCCATGGGCCTCTTGTTTTATAAATCTTCTTACTCTAAAAGGAAGCAATTTTACAGGACTGAACCATGGGTAGCCCTCTAACAAAATTGCTCAATATATTTTGCTCCACTGAACATAATAATGGCCACCACCAGAGCTAAAGATACAAACTACTACTAAACAGTCAGGCTGATTTTGAAATAATTTCACAGAACTGTTCCTTTGGTCACTGTCGATCAAAATTGTTCAACCCTGTACTTCGCCATAGATTACCTACCATTTCATTTGTACAATATGGATCAGGTGAGCGATCCAGGGGCATCATGGCCTTCCTGTTTTGTTTGTGTGTATGACTATCAAAGTAACCATTTGTTTGTTTGTTTGTTTGTATTGGAGTTTAACCACCCAGTCAACACAATTTAGGTCCTTTTTGAGCTGGTCAGTTAACCTATACACACTTTTCCTGGGTAGACTTATACGTAAGCAGTTACTAGTACAGTGCAAATTCTTTTGCCAGAAACTGACAACTGCCCTCCTTGAATCAGCGGAAGGGAGAGAATGACCGTAGAAAAGATTTCATGATCAATCTCCACGAAAGAATGTTGTCGACCCTGGCAGGTATCGATCCCGCATCCTCCTGATCACCAGTCAGACGCGCATCTGACTGAGCTACCAAGGCCGGCCTAAGTAACCATTTAAAAATCTTATTGTTAGCAAAACCTAATGGTTACATTTCAAAATAATTTGACAACTAGCTGTGATCCTTGGGTGGACTTTTGCTTAGATTGTTCAAGCCAAAAGCATGGCTGCTAGGAATTGGGACCACTTGAGCTCAGGCAAGCATAGTGGCCCAAGGTTCTCTTGTTCATCATCAATTATTTTCTTGGAATCTGCACACAAGAATCCATTTGAAAACTTAATCCTTCTCAAAATGTTTATTATGTAAGAATTTGACAGCTTTACATAATAACTGTCAGAATTTAATCATGGTTAGCCAGTGCTTGCATATCATAATATTTTACCCTTAAGATGCCAAGAAAAACTGCTTCTAAAAATGCTGTCTCTTTATGTCATCTGCTGGGATTTCTTGCAAACTTTTCAAAATATATTTTTGCATACATGCAAACAATGTGGACCCAGATCAGACTGCTTCTACAGGAGCAGTCTAATCCGGGTCCCCTTTGTTAACAATGATGACTTTTAGTAACCAGCTGCCATCAAAGCAGACATCAATGGTTGTGATTGGCATTTCAAGGGTTAAAGAGCTCTTGACATTGTCTTTGTGAATTGACAGTCCTTCATGGGCGGTAACTCTTCCTAAATACCACAAAAATCCTACAAATTCGGACACCTTGCGGACTTGCTGTCATTCTCCTAGAATTTTAACAAATTTGTTTCACTGCCTTGGAAGCAATCCAAAAGGTGCAGATAGAATGGCAAACAGTGTAGATGCTGATCTGTATCTGCACTGTTTGCTTTAGACTAAGGCCTATTGGATCATTATGATAACTTTGTCTCCTGTGTTTACACTTCAGCTGCTACATCAGATCTTACAGCAGACAGCACTTTGATTTTATAATCATTTTCATAGAAAATAACTAAGGCTTGGCATTATATGTGAATTGTCAGCTGGGCAGATGATTTACATATAATGTCAAGCCCTATTTTCTCTGAAAAATAATAAAAAAGCACTTTGAAAATGCTGTTTGGTTGTCAGTCTAAGGGTTAACCCTTGTCCTGCTGAGCCCGGATGTGCCTTATCTTTGAAACAATGCAGATCCAGATCAGATGGCTTCTGAAGAAGCCATCTGATCAGGATCTTCATTGTTTGCCATCCAGTTTATGAATTTGTTGCAATAATTTGTATCAAGTAATCTGATTGGCTGATAATCAGTAGTGGGTGTGACATATTTAAATATTCAGCAGGACAAGGGTTAATAGGGTCTGCTTTTGAAGGAAAGCATTTGTTTCTGAGGCTCCTGTGGAGAAATTTCTTTCCTTTAAAAGTAGACCCTAATTTTGGAGGGGCATCCTATGTTTACAGGAACAGGAAGTAGCAAAAGTTGTCTCCCTTTTAACCCTTAAGACGCCAAGAAAAAACACATCTGAAAATGTTGTCTGCTTCGGTCGTCTGCTGAATCTTCTTACAAACTTATTCAAAATATTTTTGCAAACAGTGTGGGCCCAGATCTGACTGCTCCCTTGGGAGCAGTCTGATCTGGGTACACACTGTTTGCAAAAAAATTACTTTTAAGGTAACCGGCAGATGGCACAGCAGACGACAGTTTTCATGATTGTCATTTTATGGGTTATTTAATTCTACCAAATGTCTGCTGTACAATTTAATCATGTCTGTGTAAACCATGCATCTTACATGTTCTTACCACTTGAACTACAAGACAACTTCAGTAGAATAGCCTTCAGTTCCAGAATATTGGATGTTTTTGATCAATGCCAAATTGCTGTTTGAAAAGATCAGAAGCAAAAGACATCTGTAAGTTAGTGGGTGATAATCGATATAATGTTTTTTTTTTCTTAGCAAAGATATTGTTATGTAATTCAAATATGCGGAACTCCACTAAGTTATCTTACTTTTCTATACATCACAACTTCTTTATACCATTCGTTAAACATGAAATCATCACCACTGTTGTTATAAACACTCCTTAGAACAGCCCCTTACGAGGCGTTTCTTACAAGCACACACAATCTATGCTTGGTGCAGAAATAAGTAAAATAGAAATGCTTTCAGCAGAAAGCTATATCCCCCATTTTAAATGTAACTTAAACAACCATTTGACCTTGAAAATGAGGTCATCAAAAATCTTATCAATTCTTCACTAGTTTGAAATGATATCTTGCACCACACATTTCAACACCATGAATTCATTAAAGAGATTGGGTGTGTGCAGACAAGCCGTTTCTTGCCAAAAATTGACAGTTTTTGGGAACCTGTGACCTTGAAAATGAGATCAAGGTCACCAAAATCTAACCAATTCTGTGGTTGGTTGTAATGATCAATATATTGTACCAAGTTTGACTCAGTTTCATCAATTTGTTTGCGAGACTGGGTTCAGACAAGCCATTTGTTCCAAAGTGGGGTTTCGAGAGCCGTTGACCATAAAAGCCAGGTCAAGGTCACCAAAAATCATATATTAGGTAGGTTCCAATTACATGTATATATTGTACTAAGTTTGACTAATATCCATCAATTAGTTCATGTCAGTTCATTTTTAGGACAGAATTTAAGATTTTGGGAGACTGTGACCTTGAAAATAGGGTCACTGTCTCCAAAATCTTAATTAAATCTTGTTTTTTTAGTCTTTGACCTTGAAAATAAGGTCACCAAAATGTAATCAAATCTTTGGAAGGTTGCAGTGATTTAGTGTACCATGTTTGACCATAATTCATCAATGTTTTCGAGTTTTCAGAGCCCTGTGACTTTGGAAATGGGGTCATGGTCACCAAAATCTATAATTAATCTTTGGAAGGTTTTAGTGATATATAGTATCAAATTTGAACAAATTAACCCTTGTTCTGCTGAATATTCATATATGCCACACCCACTACCGATTATCAACCAATCAGATTACTTGATGCAAATTATTGCAACACATTTATAATCTGAATGGCAAACAATGTAGATCCTGACGAAGCCATCTGATCTTGATCTACATAGTTTCAAAGATAAGGCATATCCGGGATTAGCAGGACAAGGGTTAATTAATTAATTAATTGAACAAAAATCCATCAATTTGTTTATGAGATAGGGTGCAGAAAAGCCATTTTTGGCCAGAAATTGACAGTTGTTTTTTAGTCTTTGACCTTGAAAATAAGGTCACCAAAATCTAATCAAGTCTTTGGAAGGTTGCAAGCATTTATTGTACATGTACAAATTTTGATTCTTTTGTGAGATAAGGTACAGACAAGCCTTTTTGGCCCACAATTGTCACGGAGCCTGTGAGAATCCATTTGATAGTTTAGGAGATATTTATTGCTTCAAACAGGGTATACTGACACCAACGTCAATGCAAAAACTTGAGTTTTTAGGAGCTTATGTCCTTGAAAATGAGGTCAAGGCCATCAAAACCTAGTGACTAGTTTCTCCCGTCCTGGTGATGTAACCATGCAAGTTAGAATCTATCATTGGTTCAGGAGATATAGTTCTTCAAATAGTCTATGCAAATGCTGCATGATACCAACACAAACGGGATCTGCACCAAAAGCAATTTTGTCCCCCTCCCCTTGGTGGGAGGATAAATAAATTATGAAAACACACCTATACAAATGCTTTGTAAACTTTACCTCCGAAACAATGAAAATTTTAAGATGAAAAATTGTGATATTTTTCTTATTTCTGCTCAAAATATAGATTGTGGGTACTCTTTAGAACCGCTGCATCGAGGCAGTTCTAATGAGTACCCACAATCTATATTTTAGAGCAGAAATAAGAAAAATAAGGTTTACCCTGTAAACCCCAGTTTAGCTACATAAAAGTGGGGTTCAAGGTGCTGGGGGTTGGGGGGGGGGGGTAAAATTATATAGGCCTGTTTTCATGATGAATTGCTGATGCCAGTACCAACTCAAAAAGGATCTGCACCAAAAACAGTATTGTCATGGAGACATAATAACCCACAAAATGCTAGTTCTAAGTATTTATCCTAATAAACTGCAAGCTCCTATGAAAGCACTTGGAATTCGGGATGTAATACAAGCATTCATTGGGATTTCTTCATAGAGCAGATGCAAGAAATTAATTTGTAGCTCAAGTATGTGTTTTAAACCTGGGCCATTTAACCTTTAAAATGCCAATGCCATGCTAAGTTTTAGAGCAGATGGCAAATTGATATCAACTTAAATTATTTTTCTGAGAAAATAAGACGACATTACATGCGAAACATGTTTTGCATGTAATGTCAGGTCTTATTTTATCTTAGTAATAAGGCAAAAAATATTGGAATGCAATGGTGTCTACAAATGTCATGTTTGGCAGTTTAAATTTTTAGGCCTTAATCATTTTATATGAAAAATATGGCAAAAATATAGGAATACAATGGTGTCTACAAATGTCATGTTTGGCAGTTTAAATATTAAGGCCTTAGTTATTTTATCTGAAAAAAAAAAAATATTGGAATATGATGTCTGAAAATGTCGTGATTAGCAGTTTAAGGTTTAAGTGTAGTTTTACTGTAGCATTTCCTGAACTTGCTCATTTATTACAGTTCATTTGTTTGTGACATGATCAATGCTGTATGAAATGATAGTGTCAGCTTCACACTATGTTCACTGATGCAATAAGGTGTGCTGTCAGAGCCTTTGATTTATCTTTTATTCCTCTCCTATTATTTCTGCCTGCTGGCTGTTATTGCTTCCATAGACCTTTGTGTGCTCTCCATTCTTGCTGTGGAAGTTAATTAACCCTTTTTGTACCAAATGGAATCTTCCTCTTTATATATAGCCGGAGTCCATTTCTTAATATAGGGGTGTCAGGTTGTGGTATCTTCAAAATTGATTTGGAAAATGGCTGAACTTCCTGCAAACAGTGTAGGCCCTAATGAGACACCGCGTTTTGCTGCGTCTCATTTGGGCCTGCATTGTTTGCCAAGGTATCCCTTTTGGGGTTTCCGGTACTAAATGGGTTAATTCAGAGATTTCATGGAAAGTAACAATAACAGAAAATGTGAAACAGACCCAGCTGTGATGACCTTGTAATGATTTAGTGATTCTCCAAAGTTTGTTTTAAACTCTTTAGGTTGTTTGTCATGTCCGAATTATAGCTCTTTGATTAACTTTTGTTGGCTGTCATTTTTAATATTTCTCTAGCATTCCAAACTGCTCTTATTAGGGTCTCTTTAAGATTCTCAAATCTCTTTCGAATTAATTTCTAAAACGCTCTGTAGAATCTCAGATTGTCTTTAGGATTTAAAGTTTTCTTATTCTTCAGTTCTTTTATCTTTACTGTAACCTTTTTTATACCAAATGGAATCTTCCTCCTTATATATAGCAGGAGTTCATCTAAAACTTTAGGGGTGTCAGGTTGTGTTTTCATCAAAATTTATTTGGAAAAGGACTGAACTTTTAGCAAACAGTGGAGGCCCTGATCAGATGCCGCATTCTCTGGGCCTGCACTGTTTGCCAGGGTACCCGTTTTGGGGTTTCTGGTACTAAATGGGTTAAGATACCAGAATGATTTATATACAATGTGTATGAGGGCAAGTCAATAAAAGACCTGCCTAATTATTTCTGGGTGAGATTGACCTCTTCTTTTTCGACCTAATTGCCCTCTAGAATGCTATACTTGGACCAACAATATTCCAGTGCCATCAGCCCAAAACTGAAGAAGCCAGGGTCCTTGTCATCCACCCACTCCTCAACTGCCGCCACGACTTCTTCGTTGGACTGAAAATCATGTCCACAGACATCCTTTTTCAAGTTTGGGAATAGGAAATAGTCACTAGGAGCTAAGTCTGGAGAAAAGGCAGGTGGGGTGTTAGCGATCCAGGGCCATCATGGCCCTCTTGTTAAAGTTACTTTTGCAGAAATGTTCACCTTCATCAGAGGATGTGTTGCACACAATACCCAGGTCAGTACCTCCAATGTCAAGGTCATACTTAGAGGTCAAAAACGGGGAGACATCTGTGTTTTTGTAGCAAAACAAATGCTAGTTAATCATAGTTGTATGCTGGTGTTTAATCAACTAAGGATAGTAGTCGCCAAGCTTGGAAATGACATATCAAAGGTTAGATTCAATGCTTACCTTATTCAACTGTATCCTACTTTTAAAAACAAAAACAAAGAAACAATCGCTGGGAAATCTGTGACAATACTTCAAATACAGAGGACCCGCGTTATAACGACAATATTTGTTCCCTATTATTGTGGCGCTGTAATGAAATTGCCGTTATAAAGAATCCCAGTCAGTAGTATGAAAGCTTATAAAAGGCCTTTTTCGCACCATTACTCCAATAAACAAATGTTATAGACATTTGTTAGAATCGCCTCGATGAGGCGATTCTAACAAATATCTATAACATTTGTTACTTGGGTATTAAATTACAATAATCTTTCAAGACTATGGATGCAAACGGGTATTTCCAACACAAGGGAAGCCCAAGCCGCTCGGAATCGAGGCTAAACCTTGAGCTGAGAATTCATTCCATTGAAATTGTCGTTATAACGAGTTTTGCCGTTATAACGAATGTCGTTATAACGCGGGTTCTCTGTACTTTTAATTCAAAACTTGCAGTCACTGCCTGATGAGCACTCATGGAGGAACCAGAATAGTTTGATTTGCATGTCTCGTTTATTTTATGCACGATTCATTAATATTTTTATATTGTCCCTGTCTAGAAAATTTCATATGGAAACTGAAAAAACCTATTCTTTCCAAGCGGAGTATAGTGCACACAATTTGACATAAATTAGTCAATGCTATCGCCTAATACGTCGGCTTTCGTAAACTTCTCGTGAATTTTCGGCATCACGTGAATAGCGGCCCATTTACCAACCTCTATGTATTGTATAACAATATCGCCATCTTTGGAAAACGACGAAGATATGTGTGTGCATTCAGTCGGGTGTGAAATTATGTTAATAGAGTTCACCAGTCTCGGGTCAATTTGTTCGAACTATATATCGATAGCATGTATGTCTAAAATTTTGACAATGCTATTGCTCAGTAGAAATCATTCATGTGTGATGTATTGCACCACCTGCAAAAAATATATACAGTGATTCCATAAAGGGTATACAGTCCAACCTGTATTGAGCAACCAACTATGGGATATTCAAAAAGTGCTTGCTTAAGACAGGTGCTTGCTTAACACAGGTGAATTTTAATGCATTTTCCTTTTCCGCAGCTGAATGCCTGCTTGCTTAACACAGGTTGCTTGCTTAATAGAGGTGGCCACTAAGACAGGTTTTATTGTATATGCATATCTTTTGAGGTCGGGTTAACATTGATTTAAGCACGATAGCGAACTTAAGGTACTGGTATAATGTCAATGAGAGAGTGAAAGTTTTTTTCACATACTTACTTAGATTGTCACCCTGCCCATAAATGATAAAAATCTTCTACTCCAGGACAAATTGCATTGAAACTTGGTATGTTACAGCATCAGGCTACTGAGTAAGTACAGTAAAATTCATGTATTAAGACCACCTTTGGGACTGTTCAAAAGTGGTCTTTAAGACCACTTTTGAACAGTCCCAAAGGTGGTCCCTGACCAGAGGGCATTGTATGAAGAAAATGTGAAGAAAGAATAACAGCAACCTTCTAAATAAGCTTTTTAAAGCAGAATTAGTCTTACTTTTAGGTGGTCTCACTGTATGTTCAAATAATGAACCTCAGTTGACCTTGACCTATTTTGGCTTTTGAATGGGGAAAAAGGTAAAACAATGCATTTTTCGAAAACTGTCTTGGCTCCAGCTAGGTAACTTGGATTGCAGGTGCATCAACAAAAGAAATTTTTCTGAAAACTGTTGGGTCAGTTTCAATTAAATTTTATATGCAGCCCCCTGACAGTGTGGGAATAAAAGTTTTTCTCAAATGGCCCAGGTCACATGACCATGACAGCCACCATGCCCAAATATCGGTAAAAAAAAAAAATCTTCTCCAGAACACCTTGGCCAATTGCATTGATTTTTTGTCTGTAGCATCAGGTTACTGAGTACTACCAAGTTAATTTCAAATGATGACCTTGACCTATTTTATGGTATAGTCAAATTTGGCTCCTACGCCTTGTGAATGGGAAAAACGCAAAACAGTGCGTATTTTTAAAACTGTTTTGGTCTAGGACATGAGAGTAAGTACTATGAATGCCAAAGGTCAAGGTCGTTCAGTGACCTTGGCCCAAAGTCAGTAGGATTACAGATGCATCCACATTTAAAAGGACACTTTCCCTGAAACTGCTAGGCCAATAATGTCTCCCCACTGAAAGGGAGAGAGGACATATTGTTTTTGGTGCAGATCCCATCGGCTTAAACGTAGGCGTATGTGTATATGTCAGCCTGACACTTTCTTGTGTGCAAAGTAGCTCATGAACTACTGGGTGGATATTAATAAAATTTCAAACATGCTATTGTGGGGCATTGATCATGACTGTGATGGTTCTAGTTAAGCTTGTTTTGAATGGGGTATGTGGTGTGTATGTGGGATGTTGGGGGACATCTGTTTTCTTAGCAAACAAGCCTAGTTATCCCCACGTTTTTCAACGAAAAAGTGGGGATATTGTTATCGCCTCCGTCCGTCCGTCCATCTGTCTGTCTGTCTGTCTGTCTGTCCGTCCATTTGTCCGTCTGTCTGTCCGGCTATCTCCTCCTAAACCGTTAGCCGGAATTCAACCAAATTTGGTATGCGAGTTGCTTACATGAATGGCTTGCGCAAGAGCACATTTTTTTTTGTCCCCGCCCGCAGGGGCCCTGGGGAGGGGTCAAAAGGTCAAATTTTGACCCAATTTCTTCAAAATGCAATAACAAAGTCAGTTTCGAAGATTTTTATTTTAAACTTTGTATGCTTACTCAATGGCAAGGGAGGTATAACATATTGAACAGGATTTTTTTTTGCGTCACCTGGGTCATACCCTTGGGAGGGGTCAAAAGGTCAAATTTTGACCCAATTTCTTCAAAATGCAATAACAAAGTCAGTTTCGAAGATTTTTATTTGAAACTTTGTATGCTTACTCAATGGCAAGGGAGGTATAACATATTGAACGGGATTTTTGTTGCGTCACATGGGTCATACCCTGGGGAGGGGTCAAAAGGTCAAATTTTGACCCAATTTCTTCAAAATGCAATAACAAAGTCAGTTTCGAGAATTTTTTAATATCCCCACGTTTTTCGAAGAAAAGTGGGGATATTGTTATCGCCTCCGTCTGTCCATCCGTCCGTCCGTCTGTCCGGCTATCTCCTCCTACACCGTTCATTGGAATTCAACCAAATTTGGTGTGTGCGTTACATACATGAATGGCTTCTGCAAGAGCACATTAATTTTTGGACCAGCCCCCAGGGGTCCCTGTAAGAGGTCAAAACGTGGGGATTTGCGATGGCGCGCCATCGACTGCGTGATCTAGTTTTAATTTAATTTCATATGCCGCCCCCTGACAGAAGTTTGTTTGAATTGTCCTGGTTACATGCAGGTCCATCAACATTTCAAAGGACCTTTCTCAGAAACTGTTTTGTCATTTTCAATTAAATTTTATGTGCAGCCCCACTCGCCCCCGCCCATAGGGGCTTGAAGAAATATATGGGCTGTATGATGCTTCCACGCAGAGCTGAATCCGGCCTGCACACTAGTACTGGTTAACAGCTTAAGGGATCTAAGCCTTCCAGGAACTGCGGTGCGAGGTGGACCGTCCATGCTAATAAACCCTATTGGTTTCATTGGGCGACAGGGCTTGAGATGTCATTTCATCTTAATGTCGGGTAAAAGTCCCATAAAATTGGAAGCAACGTTGCCAAAATGACCTTTACAGTGTTGACGGGGACGTTAAACCTCAAATCAAACAAACAAACAAACAGCCCCACTCACAATAGGGGAAAGAAATTTTTTTAAATGGCACAGATGGCCACCCTGCCCAATATAGTAAAAACCTTAAAACTCTTCTTCTCCAGAGCCACAAGGCCAATTGCCCTGAATCTTGGTATGTAGTATTAGGTGACTGAGTACTACCATATTTGTTCCAACAATGACCCATGGTTGACCTTGACCTATTTTATGGCATGGTCAAATTTGACTCCTTAGGCTTAAGGATGGGTAAAGGTAAATCATGCAATTTTTAGCTCACCTGACCGAAGGTCATGGTGAGCTTTTGTGACAGTAAGATGTCCGGCGTCGTCGTGCGTCGTCCGTCGTCCGTCGTCCGTCGTGCGTAAACTTTTTCTTGTGAACACACTAGAGGCCACAGTTTTGGTCCAATTATCATCAAACTTGCTCAGAATGATAATCATGACAATATCTCGGTCAAGTTCGAATTTGGGTCATGTCGGGTAAAAAAGTAGGTCAGTAGGTCAAATCATAGAAAAACCTTGTGAACACTCGAGAGGCCACAATTTTGGTCCAATCATCATCAAACTTGCTCAGAATGATCATTGTGACAATATTTTAGTGAAGTTTGAATATGGATCATGTCGGCTTAAAAAGTAGGTCAGCGGGTCAAATCATAGAAAAACCTTGTGAACACCCTAGAGGCCACAATTTTGGTCCAATCATAATCAAACTTGCTCAGAATGATCATCATGACAATATCTTGGTCAAGTTCGAATATGGGTCATGTCCGGTCAAAAAGTAGGTCAGTAGGTCAAATCATAGAAAAACCTTGTGAACACTCTGAAGGCCACTGTTTTGGTCCAATTATCATGAAACTTGCTCAGAATGACCATTGTGACAATATTTCAGTCCAGTTCGAATATGGGTCATATCGGGTTAAAAAGTAGGTCAGCGGGTCAAATCATATAAAAACCTTGTGAACACCCTAGGGGCCACAATTTTGGTCCAATCTTAATCAAACTTGCTCAGAATGATCATCATGACAATATCTCGGTCAAGTTTGAATATGGGTCAAATGGTTCCGGTCCGTTGCACATCTAGGTCACAGGAGCCAAAAACAGATTTTTTTCACCAAAAACTTAAAAAATCTTCTTCTCTGAAACCACAAGGCCCAGGTCTTTGTTATTTGGTATGAAGCTTCATCTAGTGGACCCCTACCAAGATTGTTCAAATTATAGTGCTGGGGCCAAAAATGCCCCCGCACGGGGGCCCTTTGGTTTTACATAGGCTTATATAGGGAAAATCTTTAAAAATCTTCTTCTCTGAAACCACAAGGCCCAGGACTTTGATATTTGGTATAAAGCTTCATCTAGTGGACCCCTACCAAGATTGTTCAAATTTGAGTGCTGGGACGAAAAATGCCCCCGCCACGGGGCCCTTTGGTTTTACATTGGCTTATATAGGGAAAATCTTTAAAAATCTTCTTCTCTGAAACCACAAGGCCCAGGTCTTTGATATTTGGTATGAAGCTTCATCTAGTGGACCCCTACCAAGATTGTTCAAATTATAGTGCTGGGGCCAAAAATGCCCCCGCCCCAGGGCCCTTTGGTTTTACATAGGCTTATATAGGGAAAATCTTCAAAACTCTTCTACTCTGAAACCACAAGGCCCAGGACTTTGATATTTGGTATGAAGCTTCATCTAGTGGACCCCTACCAAGATTGTTCAAATTATAGTGCTGGGACAAAAAATGCCCCCGCCACGGGGCCCTTTGGTTTTACATTGGCTTATATAGGGAAAATCTTTAAAAATCTTCTTCTCTGAAACCACAAGGCCCAGGTCTTTGATATTTGGTATGAAGCTTCATCTAGTTGACCCCTACCAAGATTGTTCAAATTACAGTGCTGGGGCCAAAAATGCCCCCGCCCCGGGGCCCTTTGGTTTTACATAGGCTTATATAGGGAAAATCTTAAAAAATCTTCTTCTCTGAAACCACAAGGCCCAGGTCTTTGATATTTGGTATGAAGCTTTATCTAGTGGACCCCTACCAAGATTGTTCAAATTTTAGTGCTGGGACAAAAAATGCCCCCGCCACGGGGCCCTTTGGTTTTACATGGGCTTATATAGGGAAAATCTTTAAAAATTTTCTTTTCTGAAACCACAAGGCCCAGGACTTTGATATTTGGTATGAAGCTTCATCTAGTGGACCCCTACCAAGATTGTTCAAATTTTAGTGCTGGGACAAAAATGCCCCCGCCACGGGGCCCTTTGCTTTTACATTGGCTTATATAGGGAAAATTTTTAAAAATCTTCTTCTCTGAAACCACAAGGCCCAGGTCTTATATATTTGGTATGAAGCTTCATCTAGTGGACCCCTACCAAGATTGTTCAAATTATAGTGCTGGGGCCAAAAATGCCCCCGCCACGGGGCCCTTTGGTTTTACATAGGCTTATATAGGGAAAATCTTTAAAAATTTTCTTCTCTAAAACCACAAGGCCCAGGACTTTGATATTTGGTATGAAGCTTCATCTAGTGGACCCCTACCAAGATTGTTCCAATTTTAGTGCTGGGGCCAAAAATGCCCTGCCCCGGGGCCCTTTGGTTTTACATAGGCTTATATAGGGAAAATCTTTAAAAATCTTCTTCTCTGAAACCACAAGGCCCAGGACTTTGATATTTGGTATGAAGCTTCGTCTAGTGGACCCCTACCAAGATTGTTCAAATTATAGTGCTGGGACAAAAAATCCCCCCCTGCCACGGGGCCCTTTGGTTTTACATAGGCTTATATAGGGAAAATCTTTAAAAATCTTCTTCTCTGAAACCACAAGGCCCAGAACTTTGATATTTGGTATGAAGCTTCATCTAGTGGACCCCTACCAAGATTGTTCAAACTATAGTGCTGGGGCAAAAAATGCCCCTGTCCCGGGGCCCTTTGATTTTACATAGGCTTATATAGGCAAAATCTTTAAAAATCTTCTTCTCTGAAACCGCTAGGCCCAGGTCTTTGATATTTGATGTGTAGCTTCATCTAGTGGACCTTTGACAAGATTGTTCAAATTTTAGCCTTTGTTGATGTTTGGTATGAAGCTTCACCTTTACGACCTCCCTCAACATTATGTACATTAAAGCCCTGGGGCCAATAATGGCCCTCTCTGGGGCCCACTTGTTACACTATGGATCAGGTGAGCGATCCAGGGCCATCATGGCCCTCTTGTTTTAAAACTTCTGTGTTGTATGACATGAGAGTACCGGTAGGTTCTTTATGAATGTCTACACTGCCAAAGGTCAAAGTCATTTGGCAACATTGGCCTCAGGTTACTAAGATAGCAAAATTTCAAAGGACATTTTCCCTGAAACTGCCATTTCAATTACATTTTAAAAACAGCCCCCTGACAAAGGGTTATTAAAGGTGCATTATTGAGCTACCGGGTCTCAAAATTTGTTTTCTGGTTTTTATCTTCAATGCATACTCCTTTGTCATGTGTACACTTTTGGAGCCAAATACAGCTTCAGAACTTTGTGAAAATGGTCGTTTTCATTCGTGTCTACCCTTCGCCCTGAACATGTGTTATGAATTTCTGTTCTAAAAATAAATGTGTCACTTTACACGTACATGGCAACAGTATCATCTCTGAGTGTCGTTACTTATGGCATGGTATTCAGCGTCATATTTTTTTCCGATTCAGGCATGGCCTAAGCAAACAAGGCCAAAAATGAACGTCGCATAACGTCATATATGGGGATTCTATTTTTGTCATGAACTAAAAATAGATCTAACTAGTGTTCGAAACCTAGTTAGGGAATACCTCTCAAACTGGTTTACCTGTCATCATAATTGTTTGCATTTTTGCATAAAATACATTCATTTGTATTGTTTTAAAGAAAAATAGCGGCTATGTGTATTTTATTTTTGGAAGCATTTTTTCCAGATAGCTCAATAATGCACTTTTAAAGTTTGTTTAGACGGTTCAGGAAACAGGACAAGATGGCTGCCATGGGCATATACGGTTAAAACTTTAAAAAAAATTTTTTTCAGAACTACTTGGCTGATTGCTTTGGAACCTAGTACATGTATGTAGCTTCAGGCAGATGAGTACTACCAAATTTTGTTAAAATGATGGCCCTAATGTTGCCTTTGAATATTTTATGCAAGGTCAGATTTGGTCTTAAGCTTGTGAATGAGAAAAAGGTGAAATAATGCATACACCACAACCTCTTTATAACACTATGGATGGGGTCCAAAGCAGATACCATGTTAGGTAAACAACTGTGTAATATCCAGACAAAAATGTATAGATTATATAGAAAAATGACCATTTATGGTCATTTTTCTATATAATCTATACATTTTTGGGATCAATCTTGAAACTGTGTTATATCCAAAACCGTGTTAAAATAGACAGTGTTATAATGAGGTTGTGGTGTATTTCTAAAATTGTGTTGATCTGTGACATTAGAGAGTAGGTACTACGTGAATTTTTATGAATGCCAAAGTTCAAGGTCATTCAGTGACCTCGGCCCCAGGTCACTAGGATTGCAGGTGCATCAAAATTTCAAAGGAAATTTTCCCTGAAACGGTTGGATCAATTTCAATTACATTTCATGCACGGGTAATTAACTCTTATCTTGCTGTTTGCGACAACCCCTATCTTTGGAAACAGTGTAGATCCAGATCAGATGGCTTCTGAAGAAGCCATCTGATCAGGATCTACACTGTTTGGTATTCAGTTTATGAATTTGTAGCAATAAATTACATCAAGTATTTTGATTGGTTGATAGACAGAAATGGGTGTGGCCTAGATGAATATTCAGCAAGATAAGGGTTAAAAACTTATTCGAATGTTCCAGGTGACATGTCAAGATGTTTATGGTAAAAACTTAAGAAATATTCTTTTCCAGAACTGCTTGGCTGTTTTGCCTTGAAACTTTGTATGTAGTTTCAGGTGGACGAGTGCTACCAAATTTGTTCAAATGATAACCCTAGTTTGACCTTGACCTATTTTATGCAAGGTCGAATTTGGTCTTAGGCTTTTTAATGAGAAAAAAGGTGAACTAATACATATTTCCAAAATTGTATTAGTCTATGGCAAGAGAGAGTAGGTATGGTACTACATGAATATCTATGAATGCCAAAGGTCAAGGTCATTCATTGACCGTTGTCCTAGATAGCTATCACTGCAGGTCCATCAATATTTCAAAGAATATTTCCCTTGAAATTGCTAGGCCAATTTCAATTAAATTTTATTTGTAGCCCACTTAATGGATAAAAAAAAACTTGTTTGTTTCGATCTCAGGTCATATGACCAAGATGGCTGCCATAGCCTTATATGGTAAAAACCATAAAAAATCTTCTTTGGAACTCCAGACAAATTGCCTTGAAACTTCGTAACTATGTATGTTTAGGCAACTGAATACTATCAGATTTGTTTCAAAGATGACCCTTAAAGTTGACCCTTATCAATTTTTTGGGGGGAAGGTCAAATTTTGTATTTGAATAGCAAAGTAATCTCCTGACAATGCGGGAACAAAAGTTAATACAATTGGTCTATCTTAAATGACCAAGATGGCTGTGATGCCCATTTATGGTCAAAACTTTACAAAAATCTTGCATCCATTGCCTTGGGACTTGCTTTATAGCCTCATGTGGCTGAGCACTTCCAAAATTGGTTGAAATGATGACTTGGTTGACCTTCATTATTCTATTATGCAGTTGTAAATTGAATGAATATGTTGTATCAAGTAATCTGATTGGTTGATAGTCAGCTGTGGGTGTTAATTAGTTGATTTGTTCAGCAAGGGTTAAAATACCATACGCTATAACCATGTTGGACTTTGAAAAATAAGGGGAGGATCGAAGTATCAGAATATAGTTTTAGGCAATAGCCTTAATTTGATTTAATGTAAGGTCAAGGGATTGTCTAGACTGAAATCTCATTTAAAGTGTCTCTTGATAACTTTATGAGATTTAAAGTGTTACCAGTGAAAATGGATTAAAGATTATTGGAGAGGACTAGAAGATGAAGTTTCTTTATATCCCATAATTAAATTTTCACAGATTTTTATTAACTTTTACTAACTTTCAAGACAATATTGACACTCAAAATGATGAGATTTCTTGTAAAAAAAATCCCAGTATGAATATTAGTGTATTTTATCTTTCTATCTGAATCACAGAAAGACTTCATTAGCCTTTAGCTAGATTTGAATAAAAAGTCTGGCAGCTTCATTTGAAGTAAAGCAATCTATAGGGCAGCTTAGCCTTACTGAGATAAAAAGCTTCCAAAGACCAAATAGCCCATTTTAGATGGGGGAATCCCAAAATATAACATTATAAGTGGCGCACAGTGCAGGCTCAGAACATAAACCACACAACATCTTCACTTTTTTTGCAATTTTCTTAACAAGTTTCTGTAAATATACTCGGTAAAAAAAGTTTTGTCCCTATGTATACAATCGGCTGTAAAATATCACAGGGTCGGTCGATTCTCATATGGCATATACCAAACTCTTCAGCAGCCACTGCTCGTCAATACTGATTAGGTTTAGGTAAGAAGGACGCGATCGTAAATGCTCCAGAGGCTGCGGAGTGCGACTGGGGTCAACTTTCAAAACGTGCAAATCGTAACAAAGGACTAGCCACGTATCGGCATACGACAAACATGAAATATCGACTCATCGAGACCACCGCATCCTTTGATTGAAACATTGTCATATCGAATCAACGTTGATACGACATTATTCCATTTTATGCATATACTGATACGTGGCACTGGTCTTAAACAAAGCAAGAAGATCAGCAACTTTATTTCACTATTCTGACATTTGAAATTCATTTGACATGTGAAACACTATTCAATAAGTTTGAACTTTGTCTTTCTTTAGTAGTGGGTATAACCTCCGCGATTGTCTCTGCACTCAATCAGTCGTTTTCTGGTAGAGAAGACCATCTTCCGGATGGTGGCTTGAGGGATTGGATGCCATTCCTCTCCAAGGAAGCGCCGAAGATCTGCCATAGTGCTGTGCTCTGTTATCCTCGTTTGGACGGCTCTGCCGAGGACATCCCAGACATGTTCAATGCAGCTTAAGTCAGGCGACATTGCTGGCCAGTCTAACCGTCTGACGTTGTTGGCTTGCAGATAGGCGTCTACAATTCTTGCCCGATGTGGTCTGGCATTATCATCTTGAAAGATGGCGTTGTTTCCCATTTGCTGAAGGAAAGGCACAACATGGGGACGTAGGATCTCGTCGATGTAGCGTTGACCGGTAAGAATTCCTGGAACCACAACGAGGTTGGTACGCCTATCTGCCGTCACACCAGCCCAGACCATGACACTTCCTCCATTGTAAGCATGGCGTGGCTGCACGTTGGCTTCCGCGTGACGCTCCCCATTCCGACGCCAGACACGTAGACGTCCGTCAATATGATGTAGGCAAAACCGACTCTCATCTGAGAACACGACAGTTCGCCACTGCTGTCTATTCAATCGCACATGATTCCGAGCAAACTGAAGACGAGCTGCTCTGTGCCTCGGTAAAAGAATGGGCTTCTTCGCAGGAACACGTGATTTCAGCCCAGCAGCATGGATTCTGTTCCGAATGGTTTGAACAGAGACGGCTATGCCCCCAGCACCTCGTAGTCGTCGAATCCGCATAGTCGTCATTTTGGCATTGGTAAAGCGGCTTCTTAGAGTGCTGTTGGTGATCAGTCGATCCTCGGCATGGGTTGTTGCCCTGGGTCTTCCTGAGCGCGGGAGGTCCTTGACATCCCCAGAAGCTGCATAGCGTTGCCTTATCCTGTCGATAGTCTTGCGATTTGTGTTAAACGCTATGGCAACACGTCGACTAGATTGCCCTGCCTGGAGCTGCCCAAGTGCCCTAGCCCGGTCTAAGTTTGACAGTTTTCGTTAACGAGGTGGCATCGTGATCAAAGTCTATGGTGTTTCTACGGTAACAAGTTTATCAAATCTGTTTTAAAGCGATGCTCACAAAAGTGCACGATTAAAAAAAACATTGATGAACTCAACATTTTGAAAAATCACAAAAAGCATGCAAGTGAAATTTTAATGAGTTTGTCGGTAAAACTGACCTTTTTGAGAAATGAATGAATAAATAAACGAACAAACGAACGGACGAACGAATAGACGAACGAAAGAACAAACAAACAAACGAACGAACGAATGAACGAACGAGCGAGCGAGCGAACGAACGAACGAATACCGCATGAATGAATGCGGTAAACAATATCAAGCCGCCTCTCAAAACGATTGTCATTTTTGCCGGCGTTTTTAACCCCCTCCGGCATTTTGCAGCATCTGTACCAGCCGTTAAGGTCTAAAAGGGGCTAATGGTTTCGTGCCCTTTTCAAGTACAGACTGTGCATCAAAATGATACAAATTACACAAAAATCTGATCATTAGCTATTGAGTTATACCCAATTACAGCCATTTTTTTCACCTTTTTGACAACGTCTTCTGGGGGTCTGCAGCCTCTGTATCAGGAGTTAAGGTCCAAAAGACAAAACACCTTTCTGATCCCTTTTTGGCATAGTCTTGCAATATCAACAATGAAAATTTCACAAAAATCTGCCCAGCAATTACTGAGTTAGACCCCGTTGTTTACAATAGTCATTAACGCTTAAATTACGATTTGCACGTTTTGAAAGCTGACCCTTACAACATTTGGCAGCCTCTGTAGCATTTTCTGACAGGTTCATAAGACTCAAACCTAATCAGTATTGACGGGCTGTGGCTGCTGAAGAGGCTGGTATATACTATATGAAAATCGATCGTTCCTGTGATATTTTACAGCCCATTCTCTGCCTAGGGACAAAACTTTTTTTACCGAGTATAGTTGAATTGATTCCCAAAATGGACTGCTGCTATAGATAATGAGGATTCTATTCGATGCCCAGAAAAAAATAACATCTGAAAATGTCGTCTGTTAATTTTCTTGCGAACTTTTTAAAAATATTCTGCTTATGTAGTCTGTTGAATTTTCTTGCAAACTTTTTAAAAATATTCTGCATACAGGCAAACAGTGTGGACCCTGATCAGACAGCTTCTAAAGGAGCAGTCTGATCTAGAGCCACACTGTTTGCTAAAATTTTTAATGTAACCAGCAGCCAACAGTTGTTGTGACTGGTACCCTGGCAAACAGTGCCTGCCCAGATCAGAAGTCGCAGAGTGCAGCATGTGATCAGGGCCTCCACAGTTTGCAAAATGCTCAACCATTTTCTGATTCTGAAATTAACTCAGATTGAAATTCATCAATTTCAAATTAGACTCTGAGGAAGATGCTATTTAGTCTAAAATGGGTTAACCAATTGCATGCGGGGGGAAACCCCTAAAGGGGTAGCTTGGCAAACAGTGCAGGCCCAGATCAGATGCCGCAAAATGCGGCATCTGATCAGGGCCTGCACTATTTGCTAACAGAATTTTACGTCAAAAATAGAATAAAAACTAAAAAATAGGCCTACGGGCCTCCGTGGCCTAATGGATAAGAGCGCTGACTCTTAGTCATTAGGTGTCTCACCGCCGTGGGTTCGAGCCTCGCTCGGGTCACGTGTGAGACGCCAAGTTCTGCAACGGAAGGTCAGGTGGTTTTTCTCTGGGTACTCCGGTTTTTGCCCACCTATGATTAATGATCGGCTCGATATGAGTGAAATAATCTTGAAAGGGCCGTAAAACCCAAACCAAAAAAAAAAAAAAAATAGGCCTACCACCCCTTATATGACAAATGGACTTGTCCAACATATATAGCAATGGAAGAGTCCACCAGTATACAATGGGTTAATGCTGTGATTATATGAAAAAGATTGTGAAAAATGATGACAAGGAGTTTCTCTATTGACTTTAGTTGATTTTTACTGCCTGCCTACTGACAGTTATAGACTGCCTGTCTAATATGGAATCAAAGTGACTAAAATACAGGCCATGAACAATAGCCATTTTAGCTCTTTATAGACAGTTTATAGACATCTTAAATTCTCAGACAAATCTGACAGTATGATCTGATTATCTTTGTTGGAAGTGACCCAGCAAAACTCGGTTATGAGTTCTGTTTGGGTTGACATCCAGCAAGGATAATCTGATTACTTTAACGAGAATATTTATTAATCCATGTGGTGGTAATCTGATGGCTACTTGTGGACAGTTTTAACCCATTTCAGACTGGAAACCCCTAAACAGGTACCGTGGCAAACCATGCAGGCCCAGATCAGACGCCGCAGATCAGGACCTACACTGTTTGCTAAAAGTTGAGTCATTTTCAAAATAAATTTTGTTGAAAACACAACCTGACACCACTAAATTTTGGAATGGACTCTAGCTATATATAAGCAGGAAGATTCCATTTGGTACAAAAAGGGTTAATATAGGTGCACTGTTTAAGTCTAATTGATTGTTGCTGCCATTGTTTGGCTATTACTGACAAAAATGCACCAGTATCTGTTTAGTATGTATGGTATAACAGGCATTTAGTATGTATGGTATAACAGGCAGTTAGTATGTATGGTATAACAGGCATTTAGTGTGAGAGTAAAGCATCCTGTATTTATAAATACTCACCTCTGTGTTCCTGGAGATATCTAAAAAAAGAGATCTAACAAGATGGTCACAAGAACTTAAAAGAATCAAAGTGCCAAAGGCACTGAAATGACAGATTCTATGAGAAAATCAAAACACTGTGAAAACTTACAGACAACCTTTCTAAAAAGCTCTTAAAATTTAGAAAAGGTGTTCTGCAAATTCCATTGTATGATATGTTTGCAGATGTTTATAAACCGGTGGTATCATAAAATGCCATTCGGTGTTTCAAATTTTGGAAAGAAACTATTTACGTTTTCAAAACCAAACATTAAAATTCAAGTTTTAACAATGCTACCGTCAATAAGTTACTAACATTTTTGTCTGGTCGGTTGTGGATACCTCCCCACAAAAGATACTCTATTTTTCACAAAGAGATCGGAGTAAAAAGGCTGGTCAGTCCAGTACATGAATTCCATTTGCTTGAAGACATTTTTGAGTAAGAACAGCACTATAAACCCGCGCGTAATCCTGCTGGATTAGATATCCCGGATTATGAGCGTAAACAAATAAATGGAACCACGTGAGGCCGACGCACTTGATTGATGTAACGTCTCGCTGTTTAGTTAACGTCTCAGCCATGATCTTGAATGTTCTTAATGTCTCTAGCTACATGCAATAGCTCGACATACCATTTCACTTAAATTCCATCCGATATGTCATGCTCTATTACGAACGTGTCGCCTCGGCATACCTTACACCTACAATGATCCCGAAACGACAACTGGCTTGATTCACGCTGTCAAAGTGCGATGTGTCACTGAAACGCATATCACGCGAGTCGCTTGGACGCCAATATACATGTACGTATTTCATGCACCAGCGTAAGTGTTCCGTACTGTGTCGACGTCTTAATTTTGGTCATGCAGGGACGTCTAGCTCTCAAAAATGCATCGCACAAGGGCGACGAACAGTGTCAGTGCGTATTAGTCGGTAGTTGAGTGTGTGTGTGTGAATTCGGGTTGAACGTCGCTTTCAACAATTTTTCAGTCATATCACGACGCTGTCTGGTTGCGACAGGGAGCTCAATGCTCAGTTTTATAGTGCTGCCTCACTGAAGTATCATGTCCCAGACACATTACATGATACAACACCCAATCACATTATCCTGACACTGGGTCGACCAGTCTTCGCTCTTCCCCGTAAATCTGAGTGCCAGGCGAGGAGCAGCTTGTACCATTTTAAAGACTTTGGTTTGTCCCGGCCCGGGATCGAACCCGGGACCTACCGTTCCCCGGAGCGGACACTCTACCAACTGAGCTATCGGAACCGGTAGTCGGTAGTCGAAACCCTTTGTTTATCTACAGGTACAGTGTAGCAGATGCCGGCGGAAATCTGCTTCGCATATGCGTCTGTCGGATGAATCTATCTTGACGTTCTGACGTCGGTCTTCCGCTACGTCGACGTCCACTAGCGTCTTCTGTTGATGTCCCTCCAACAGACAAATAGATCACACACATGTGGCACCCAAAATCAGAGTCAACGCCATCCGCTTTCCGACCAGCTTCTTACTGTCCATTAGAAGCCTTCGTGGTGTAGTGTTTATGCTACTCGCCTTGTAAACCAGGGATCCCAGGATTGATCTCGGACTTCTCCAGACTTTCGGATGTGTCTTTAAACCGAGGCATCTTCTCTGTATGACCTTAGCTGTTGGTGGGACGTAAAACTCAAACACTCACTCACTCTAAATGTCCAAGGTTTAATGAAAATGTTGCAATACGTTCTCACTTGATGCTTTTTGAGAACAAAATACAATTTCTTGTTTTCTAGGCACGACCTTACATCACACAGCAAAAGTTTGATCCTGAACATGTGGTTTCTATCAGTGCTGGTGTGAAGGTTGTACACAGGATCGTTGGCCCCCGCCAATCGGGGCTTAAAGAAATAGATGGGCTGCATGATGCTTCCACGCAGAGCTGAAACCAACCTGCACAAGAGTACTGGTAATCTGCTTAGAGCATCTAAGCCTGCCCAGGCAAAGCGGTGCGAGTCGGACCGTCCATGCATATAAACCCTATTGGTTTCATTTGGGTGTCAGGGCTTGAAATGTCATTTCATCTCAGTGTCAGGTAAAAGTCCCACAAAATTGGAAGCAACATCTCCAAAATGACCTATACAGTGTTGACGGGGACGTTAAACCTAAAATCAAACAAAACAAAACACAGGATCGTGGCCGGACTGGTAACCATACGTCACGGTTGATTGATTTAACCTTTTTAGCTTCAGGGCATGGTGCCTAAGCGTGTTGTAATCATGCAATCGTTTGGTTTCAGAATCAAAGCACCGAAAGTGTTGGGGGGAAGGGGGGGGGGAGATGTAGGTTGTGGTGAAAGCCCTGGGCTGAGATAAAACTGTTTAATTTAACTCTGAAATTCCAAACAAATAGTGAAGATTTTGATAAGAAGCGCGTCCTGCAGCGTCCGAACTTGGTCTACACTGTTTACCAAGCTCACCCTATGATTCCAGGATGACCCTCTTCAGTCTTATGGAATACCCTGATCTCAATGTGGCTATTTTCTGTAAGAAAAAGGTTATTCTGAGAAGTCAGTGATAGTCACGTAGACATTAGCTCTGAACCGCATTTTTTATTAGTAACTTCGGGTCGAATGCCAAACAATCAACCCAAACATAGCTGGGTCGTTTGTCAGTCTTGGGTGCATGTAAGTGTTATATGTAAAATCTGCACTTGAATAAACTGTTCGATCTGGCAAACAATGTAGACTGAGACCAAACGCCACAGAACACGGTGCTGATCTTGTTCTACATTTTTTGCACGAGTTACTAACATCTTAAGTTTAAACGGATCAGTCCAAGTCCTCGTTCATGACCAACCTGCATTTAGACACAATCGGCTTGAGTGTTGTCAGTGCTTTGATTTATTCACTGCCTTGAGTTTCTGGAGTGTACTCTTCCATCACTGAAGTTGGGTTCGTCCATTCTGCTAAATATGGCACCTAGAAATATATCACAGGACCTGCACTGTTTGCATAGGTATCTGTACCATATTCCAGGGTTGAAAGGGACAGCCTCTCGCAAAGACTGATATACACCTAGTTGTAACTGACCTAGACTTGACCTCGAATGTCGGAAAACCCATTAATATTCTGGTCTGCAGCTGACCGGCTGGTCTTTAAGGATTAAATATTGACAGCACTGTTAGAAAACAGTGTAAAACCTGAACAGACGTCTGAGCAGACGCCGCATTGATCTCGCATGATGCAGCTGATTCATGTGAAATGCTGAATCTATTCTCTGAAATGTAAGATAAAATCGTCAAGTCGTCTGCTTCAAAAGTTTGTATTGCGATTATAGGATGTACACTTTTGATAACTGCGCCAAACCGGACTACATTTTGGCGGACTCACATTTCTTTGGCGGTAAAAGCCGGAAGAAAGTTGTAAGAAAGCCGGTACTACTTTACAACACGCAGGATAGCTAGAAACGACAGATAGAATCTGTCATTAAAAACTTTCAAAAGACTTCTTTCTCTGAAAGGAAACACTTTCATAGGAATGTTCCATGGGTGACCCTTTAACAAAATTGCTCAAAATACTTTTGCTCCACTGGACATGATGGCCACCAGAGCTAAAAATATAAACATTTTAACCCTTATCTGGCTGAATATTCATTTAAGCCACACCCATTTCTGTCTATCAACCAATCAAATTACATCAATTACTTGATGTAATTTATTGCTACAAATTCATAAACTGAATGACAAACAGTGTAGATCCTGATCAGATGGCCATCTGATCTGGATCTACACTGTTTGCAAAGATAGGGGTTGTGTGAACAGCAAGATAAGGGTTAAAATGACCTCTACTCCTAAACAGCTAGACTGATTTAAAAATAATTTCACAGAAATGTTTCTCAGGTCAACATCAACCAAAATTGTGCAAAATTCCCCACTCCACTTTGTATTACCTACTGTTTTCATATATATACAATATGGATCAGGTGAGTGATCCAGGGCCATCATAGCCCTCTTGTTCCAGTAAATTTCTGATTTGAATGCAAATTAAACCAAGATTTCAAGAAAAAATAAATATTTAAAAAATGTTTCCTGTCATTTCAGCAGTTGAAGATTACCTTATAATTAATCCTTCGAGTGCCACAAAAGATTTCTAGAGTAGACAACCATCTAATAATTTTTATGCCCATTTGAAGAAAAGTGGACTTATATTATTGTCCCTGTTCTTCTATCCATCTCCATCCACATCTATCCACATCTGCATGGCGATAGCAATTTGTGTTTAACTTTTCTCAGTTGCACAACCATGTGGGACGGCCCCCGCCCATCGGGGCTTGAAGAAATATATGGGCTGCATGATGCTTCCAGGCAGAGCTGAAACCGACCCGCACACGTGTACAGGTAAACCGCTTAGAGGATCTAAGCCTGCCCAGGCAAAGCGGTGCGAGTTGGCCCAACCATGCTTATAAACCCTATTGGTTTCATTGGGTGGCAGGGCTTGAGATGTCATTTCATCTTAATGTCAGGTAAAAGTCCCACAAAAGTGGAAGCAACATCTCCAAAATGACCTATAAAGTGTTGACGGGGACGTTAAACCTCAAATCAAACAAACAAAACTACCATGGGGGACATCTATGTCCTTTGGACACATTTCTAGTCGTTATTTTTATCAAAGAAAAAAAGGCATATCATCATGAATCATCTGCCTTTCACATGTAAATGTTATTATAACCCTTTTCCTGCTGAGTCGGATATGTCTTATCTTTCAAACAATGTAGATCCAGATCAGAAGAAGCCATCTGACCTGGATCTTCATTGTCATTTAGTTTCTGAATTTGTTATGTTATATTATATTGAAGATAGCATCTAAGCTTGAAGGGTAAAAGCTGGATCTTTTCTAGACTGGTCAATAAAGCAGCAGACAGCTGTAAGCAGAAGACAAATACTATCAAGATGACTACTGAAAACATCAGTGATTACATTATAGTGACTGATTATGTCTGTGTTTATCTGCAGTATCCCTGTTGGGTCACAAGATCAGACTGCTCTGCAAAAATCAACAGACCATACAGTATAATCCATCTTCACTGGCTAATAGAATCAGTAATTAAGTACAAAGCATGGGCTTTGGCCAGATTGCATGAATGCAAAGACCAGTCAGAGCAAGATATTGTGTTGCCATGTTCTGACTCATGAGTCTCAGACAAACTATTCAGACTACAAGAATTTTCTATGTGTTGTAATTTTGTATACAGTTGTGTTTGATGAGTGTTTGAGTTTTACGTCCCACCAACAGCTAAGATCATACGGAGACGGGACCTCAGTTTAAAGACTCATCCAAAAGTCTGGAGAATAGAAGTAGAGGCAATGATCAGGAATCGATACAATTAACCCACAGCTCCCATCAGAGACACCAAAGGAAAAGAAACACAAACATGAAGCAACAGACCCCAACACCAACAGCGGAAAGCCAAAAGGACAGTTACTTTCCCATAAAATGGCCAAAAGGCTATCCAAAATAAAACAACACAAGCCACACAAACACCCAAAGACAAACCATAACAAAAAAACCACGACAGAAGAACCGCCCTGGAACGGTCAGCGGAAATGAACCCCACTGGGGGACCCAAATCAACCCCACACGGCCACAGTCCTCGAGGAGAAGCCCGGGATCGATCCTACAACCCCTGGTTTACATGGCGAGTAGCGTAACCACTACACAACGGAGGCTTCTATGTATACAGTTGTATGTTGAGTTGTCAAAAGTGTTCAGTCTTGCTAAAGAGACTTGCTTAAACTAATATACTGATATATGAAATTTGTTTAAGTCAAGCCAAGAGTAGTTTGTTTGTCTTTGTTTGTTTGATTTGAGGTTTTACGCCCCCCTCAACACTGTAAAGGTCATTTTGGAGATGTTGCTTCCAATTTTGTGGGACTTTTACCCGACATTGAGATGAAATGACATCTCAAGCCCTGTCGCCCAATGAAACCAATTGGGTTTATTAGCATGGATGGTCCGCCTTGCACGGCGGTTCCTGGAAAGGCCCAGACCCTCCAAGCGGTTTACCAGTACTAGTGTGCAGGCCGGATTCAGCTCTGCGTGGAAGCATCATGCAGCCCATATATTTCTTCAAGCCCCTATGGGTGGGGGCGCTGTTTGTTTGTCACCAAAGAGCTTATAAATACAGTGGAATTCCGCTATCAAGACCAGCTAAAATTAAGACTAATTATTCTTTTAAAACATATTTTTCTTTCTTCGTATTTTCTACATCCAGTATCTTGGAATAGTTAGAGACCACCGTTGGAACTGTTCAAAAGTGGTCTTAAGACCACTTTTGAACAGTCCCAGAAGTGGTCTTAATATAGGAATTTTACTGTACACTACAACCACTTTATAACATTGTTCATTATAACATGGTTTTGGCTTTAACACAGAAGATGGATCTGAAAAATGCGTAGATTATATTGAATAATGTCATTTTTTTCTATTTTATATCCCATACAGTTTTGTTTGTTTGTTTGTTTGAATTGAGGTTTTACATCCCCATCAACACTATTTAGGTCTTTCTGGAGATGTTGCTTCCAATTTAGTGGGACTTTTACATGACATTGAGATGAAATGACATCTTAAGCCCTACTGCCCAAACAAACCAATAGGGTTTGTATGTAGGGACAGTCTGACTCAGACGTCTTTGCCTGGGTAGGCTTGGTTACCAGTATGCATGTGCAGTCAGTTTCAGCTCTGATTAAAAATTCTTTTGGCCCCGTAATATTTCCTGAAACTTCTGTTCCTAGAGACTTTTTTACAACCATAGTGGAGACAAATCATGGATATGTAATATTTATGTTTGCTATGATATTGTTTTCAGTGTGAACCCCCTAAATATATTCACAATTTTTGTTCAGATGTTTGGTGCAAGATATCATTATACCCCTACTTTGTAAAAAATGGTGGGGATACTGGTTGACATCTGTCCTTCGATCAGTCCATCCTTCCCTCTTTCTGTCTGTGATTATTTTTTGTCAAATATATCTCAAGAATCATAAAAGCTAGAAACCTCAAACCAATCATGATGAGTTGTATCGTGTAAGAGTCAATGAGCATTATTTGCTTATTTGTTCATCTTTTCTTTCATTCTTCTTTCTCTCCATATAGGCCAATGTAATATTTTTGGTCAAAGATTTCTCAGGAACAACAAATGCTAGACGCCTCAAACTTGGTGTACTATGCATTGATAATGACTTGTATTATGTAAGAGACAATGAGCTTTCTTGGCTTATTTGTTCATCTGTTCTTTCATTCTTCTTTCTCTCCACATAGTCTAATGTTAAATTTTTCATCAGAGATTCTTCAGGAACTGTAAAAGATAGAAGCCTCAAACTTGGTATGCAGTGCAATGATGATGACATATCTTGTAAGAGACAATGGACTTTCTCAGCTTGTTTGTTCATTTGTTCTTTCATTCTTCTTTCTCTCCATATTGGCACATTTTAAAATTTTTGTCAAAGAATTTTCAGGAACTACAAAAGCTAGAAACCTCAAACTTGGTATGCAATTCAATAATGATGACTTATATCGTGTAAGTAAGAGACAATGGATTTTTTGGCTTATTTGTTCATCTGTTCTTTCATTCTTCTATCTCTCCATATAGGCCAATGTTAAATATTTCATCAGATTTCTCAGGAACTGTAAAAGATAGAAGCCTCAAACTTGGTAAGCAATGTAATGATGACTTACATCCTGTAAGAGACGTTGGAGTTTGTTGGCTTATTTGTTTATTTGTTCTTTCTTCTTTCTCTCCATATAGGCCAATGTTAAATTTTTTATGATTTTTGAGGAGCTACAAATGCTAGAAGCCTCATACACCTGTGGACACAAAACTGTTCAAGCTCCCATGAAATAACTTTCAGTGAATCTCTTTGCATCAAGTTAGTTTGACAAGCAAATGTGGTTCATCAAAGAATTCTAAAACTAGATCAAGCAATTGGACAAACTCTTTCTGATTGACATTTGAGATGTATTTTGATTGGACAGTGCAGGAGTCAGCAATGAAATGTACAACACCTTGTGTTTTGAATTTATTTCTGTCTGGCAGTTGACTGGTAGGATGTTAGGAAAAAATTGATGAATGAAATGAAGCTCATCAAAGTTTGAACAGTTTTGTGTCCATAGGTGTACTTGGTATGCAATGTAATTAGGATGACTTATATTGTGTAAGAGATAATCAGCTTTCTCAGCTTATTTGTCCTGTTATTCTTCTTTCTCACCATATAGCTAGGCCAATGTTAAATTGTCATCAAAGATTTCTCAGGAATTGCTAAAGCTAGAAGCCTCGGGCTTGGTGTGCAAGGCAATATTGATGGCTTTATGATATTGTGTAATGCCCCTTATATTCCACACAGACCACAAATCCCACGAATAGCGACAAGTTGATGACTTTTAGGATTCGTGAAATTTTTGGTCCTGTTTGTGGCGTTTTACGATACAGGTCAGAATATTCATGGGATTAGACTGGATTCAGGTGGAATCGCAGGAATATTGTCAAGAATTCACTACGATTTACAAGATTCCGTTGGACAACACTGCACAAACATTAGAAATCAGTTATGAATCAGTTTAGAATACGCCGAATGCATGTACGAATCTGATACGAATAAAAATGTATTTGTAATAATTCTTGACAATTCTTGGGATTTTTATCCACAATTGTTCTTACTTGCTTCGTAACTGCTTCCCCATGTATTTGCGGAATTCGTGAGAGATTTGTAGCCGCTACGTGGTCAAGCCACAAATTTACAAATCACAGAATGAGTTAAGAACACCTACGAAGGCCACTGAATTGATTAAGAGTCAGCTATGATGCCTAAAAATGCACCACAAATTTGTTACGAATTAACTTTGATTTTTTGGAATCAGAAGTTCGTGGCCAAACTTTTGAACAGCTCAAACTTTTGCCATGCATTCCAGATCATCACGCAAACAAGTCCGTGAAATGAAGACCCCCTAAACCCCATTTTATATAGAGAAAACTGGGGTTTACAGGGGTAAACATCATTTTGCTTATTTCTGTTCCAAGACATAGGTTGTGGGTACTCGTTAGAACCGCTTCATTGAGGCGTTTCTAACGAGCACCCACAACCTATGTTTTGAGCATTTACAAGAAAAATATCACGGATTTTCATCAGATTAGTAGTCATTTTGGAGCTGTGAAAAAATGCGCTATGTCGCACGGGTGTGTTATCGTAATGTTGCTCAAGAATTGCAAAAACTGACTGCGAGTATATACGATTAAGTGAAGAACTTCACAAACTGATTACGCTTCAACTACAAATCATTAAATTTATCAATTCATTGTGACTCATGGTCTGTGTGGAATAGAGGCATAAGAGACAATGGGCTTTCCTGGCTTATTTGTTCACTTGTCCTTTCATTCCACATTTTTGTCCATAAAGGCCAACGATAGGTTTTTCGTCAAAGATTTCCCAGGAACTGCTAGAAGCCTCAGACCTTGTATGCAAAGCAATAATGATGGCTTATATGATATTTGAGACAATGGGCTTCCTCAGCTTATTTGTTCTTCCATTCTTCTTTCTCTCCATATGGGCCATTGTTAATTTTTTTTCTCAGGAAGTACAAAAGATAGAAGCCTCAATCTTGGTTTGCAGTGCAATAATGATGGTTTATATTGTGTAAGAGACAATGAGTGTTCTTGGCTTATTTGTTTATTTGTTCTTTTATTCTTCTTTCTCTCCTTATAGGCCAATGTTAAATTTTTTCTCAGTGATTCTCAGGAAAAAGTACACAAAAGCTGGAAACCTTCAATTTGGTATGCAATGCAATAATGATGACTTATATCATTGCAGAGACGATGGACTTTCTCCTTGTTTTTGTCAATCTGTACTTAGTATGCAGCCAGTGTAGTAATAATTACTTCTATCATGCAAGAGACAGTGGGTTTCCTGACTTGTGATCTAGACTTTGTGGTTGACTGATTTTTGCGTTCATGGAGATGTTGCACTGATGAGTTAGTAGGCCTTCATACGAACTGAACAAATTATTTGTCTAACTCTCGACGGAAGTAAGGGCAAGGATTGTGGCCACGTAAAATCAATTCATGGAATTTGTTTCACTGACCGTTCCAAGGTGGTTCTTCTGTTATGGTTTATTTTTGTTATGGCTTAATTGTCTTTGAGTGTGTGTATCACTTAATTAATTATACTATTTTGCTTTGGATAGCCAATTGGTCATTTTGTGGGACAGTAACTGTCCTTTTGGCTTTCCGCTACTAATGTTTCCATTAGGGTCTTGTTGTTTCAGGTAAGTGTTTCTTTCCCGTGATGTCTATGATGGGAGCTGTTGGGTAATTGTATCTCTTCCTGATCATTGCCTTCACTTCTATTTTGTGTGTTTCTGTAAAAATGCCCTGAAGTGGGGAGAAAATCAGATACTCACAGCCTGCCAAGACTTATCATTGACTTCCTTTTCATGAGTTTATCTTGAAAATGTATGTGGTGTGTCCGCATTAGAATTGCCTCACTGAGACAAATGAATAGCTCAATTTTAACATACAGTACTTTTGTTTTATAGAAAATTTAAATGATATCCCTGGGTCATTCCCTTTATATCTCCTGACCTTTTGCCATGAGTAACTCTCAGTGGCTCAAACTACCCCTGTGTAAAGTTTATACAGCGAAACTTTGATGGCTCGAAGTCATCGATGGCTTGTTTACCATGGCTCTTTCGAACCTCGTTCTGAGTCCCTAGAAAAACTTTCTCATAACTCTAAATATTAATATATTTTGGATAATTGTCTTATTTCATCTTGAAAATTGTATGTTGTATGTTATGTGTACTCATTAGAATTGCCTCGATGAGGCAATTCTAATGAGTACACATAACATACCTTTCGAAATGATATTCCTATCATGCCTCCAGACCTAGCGCTCTGAATTACCCTTAATGGCTCAAACTACTCCTGTCTCAAACAAATTTTCAAGGTCCCAAAGGTGTTCTAACCATTGACAGTCGTCTGTAGTCTCAGAGTTGGTTTATTTAACTCTCAAAGCATCCCTAAACAGCACACCATACCATCTTTTGCAGCTACTGTATGCAGGCCTGCAACCAATTAGAAACAGATTTTCTGAAATACATAGAATTGACCTATAACCAGATTTTCCTTCAAAACCGATAATAAGTCGGCATGATTATAGAGCACTAGCCAAAGTTGGCCTTATATATCACCCACATTATCGGGACCTGCAATTCACCATAGTAAGAGAATAATGAGTTTAAGACATTTCATTTTACAGTAATGATGCTAAGTTTTCGGACAGACAGGCCTAGGCAAACAGTGCAGACTGATCAGGAGTGGTCTGATCAGGGTCTGCACCGTTTGCCGTTCTGTCATCACTTTTGCCACTCCTTGCTGGATCGTGAAACAAACCTGTTAAAATTTTAGGAGAATTACAACAAGTCCTAAAGGTGTCTGATTTTTTAGGATTTTTAAAGTAATCATAAAAAACAAACATTATCTGTTATCCTGCTGTTAACGACAACCCTTCTGATGAAGCCATCTGATCAGGAACTACACTGACATTCCATTTATAAATTACATCAAGTAATCTGATTGGTTCAAAGTCAGAAATGGGTGTGGCTAAACTGAATATTCAGCAAGAGAAGGGTTAAGAACATGCTGCTGCTTTATAATATGCAAACTTTGGACATGTTTGAACATGTCCTGGGTACTAGAATCTTTCATGCTACAAACTCTCAAACTAAACAGAGAGAGATCTATCTGATTATACAAAAAATAAAACTTTTGCAAGTACCATACACCACAACCTCTTTATAACAATACTGTTGGGTCAAAAGCAGAAACCGTGTTAGTTAAACCTTATCTTGCTGAATATTCATTTAAGCCACACCCATCTCTGTCTATCAATCAATCTAATTACTTGATGTAATTTATTGCTACAAATTCATTAACTTCATGTCAAACAGTGTAGATCCTGATCAGATGGCTTCTTCAGAAGCCATCTGATCTGGATCTGCACTGTTTCCAAAGATAGGGGATGTCGTGAACAACAAGATAAGGGTTAAACAACCTTTTTATAGCTGAGCGAAAATGCATAGATGCATAGAAAAATGACATTTTATGGTCATTTTTCTGTATAATCAACACAATTTTTTTATCCACCTTGAAACTGTGTTAAAACCCAAACCATGTTATAATGAGGTTGTGGTGTATAACATGGTGTGACAAAGGTATCCGGGCGTCTTTGATTTTCCTTGCATACAGCATCAAACGTGTGATGGGGAGAAGTCTTATAAAATCTAGCTCTCTAAAATGGTGCCAACTATACTTCCTGGAAAAGTTTTGGTGTGTGCTTTAATTAAAGCATTTGTGCTAACTACATTGAATACAGTATATGCTTTAGTATACTCTGTAAATTTGGGCTTTACACTCCATTTTAAATTGTCTTGAATTACTGGTATGGTTGTTTCTTTCAGTTATTATGGAGGCAGTCTGTCTTTATCCTCAGTTATATTTTAGTTATGGAAACAATTTTGTCTTTACAACCACAGAGGAGACATAAATCAGATTGAATAAATTTTAAAAAAGGGTTATCTTTTGGAAGCAAGGAATACACCACAGAACGAAAGGAGAGCTTTTGTGATCACTTTTCGTCCGTCGTCAGTTTATGCATGTGTGCATCTGTTTGTTAGGGCGTCCGTAAACAATTTCTTCAAACAACATCTCCTCCTAAACCACTGATTTGATTTTGACCAAACTTCAATGGAATGATCCTTAGGTGGTACCCTTTCAGTATTGTTCAAATGGTTCTAGTTCAATGCACATCTAGGTCACAGGAGCTAAAAAAGATTTTTTTAATGAAAATCTTCTTCTCTGAAACCGCAAGGCCCAGGTTTTTGATATTTGGTATGAAGCTTCATCTAGTGGACCTCTACCAAGATTGTTCAAATTATAGCCCTGGGGCCAAAAATACCCCGATGCCGGGGCCACCAGTTTTACAGAGACTAATATAGGGAAAACCTTTAAAAGTCTTCTTCTCTGAAACCGCAAGGCCCAGGTCTTGTATTGTAAGAAAGACAGAGCCCCTTCATCTACTGGTGCACTAGGACCTGACTATCAGTGTCCACAAGGTGTCCAAAAAGTGACATACAAGTGAGCACTGTATTGTCATAGGAACGTCTTGCATCTAATGCAAACTCTTGGTTTCTAAACATTGCTTAATATCATCTGGTGACAGGTGAGCGATACAGGGCCATCTTGGCCCTCTTGTTTTGTTTTGTTTCTTTGTTTTAGAGTTTCATGGCCCAGTCAACACTATTTAGGTTATATTAAGCTGGTCAGTTTACCTAGCCACACTTTCTAGGCAGCCTTGTACATATTAAGCGGTTAACCAGTACAGTTCACATTCATTTGCCAGAAACTGACAACTACCCAAGTTCTTGGATCTGCGGAAGGGAGAGAATGACCATAGAAAAGATCTTGGGATAAATCTCCACAAAACAATGTTCCCTCCTGCCAGGTATTGAACCTGTGACCTGGTCAAACTCGTATCAGACTGAGCTACCGAGGCCAGCAGTCATACAGATGATAGTGTGCGTGGTTTCAAAATGCAACAAATGCTATTGTAACGTACTGTTCTTTTAAACCTGGCATAAACACTTTGGCAAAATGGGTATAATGCAAGCAAGTTAAAAGCAAATTGCAGTAACGTTATTGAAGAACAGCTAAATCAAGTGCAATGCGGTAAAAAGCAGTAAAAATGTAAAATGAAAGAGAATAAATAATTTTTGAGAAATAATTATAATTGATTATTAATTGACTATCCTGTATTGTTTGGAGGTCATCCTTATCAAAACTGAGGTAAAAAATCAATAATCAGGCTCCCTGCCCTACATCATAGTGTAGATTATATTTTCTTGTCCTTTGGGATCATTTTGAAAATATCTGAGGGTCACTGATGAGGCCTAATTGGCCGAAAGTAGCTAGTCTGGCCCAGAAAACATGTACACTCCATATTTTTCACTTCTGTGGTGTATTCCTTGCTTCCAAAGGATAACCCCTTTATAGAACATATTTGACTTCACTACAGCTGGTGTGTGGGAATGTGTGGTGGCGGTAAAACGTCTCCCTGCCCTACATCATAGTGTAGAATATATTTTCTTGTCCTTTGGAATTATTGATTCCATTGTGGAGTTTTGAAAATATCTGAGGGTCACTGCATGATGAGACCTAATTGGCCGAAACTAGCTATTCTAGCCCAGAAAACATGTACACTCCATATTTTTCACTTCTGTGGTGTATTCCTTGCTTCCAAAGGATAACCCCTTTATAGAACATATTTTAATGGTGTCAGTTAATAAAATTGTCATTGGCCTAGTTGCAGGTCTGAGGTCTGTTGTATTGGTGTAATTTTGTATTGTCCCAGTTACAGGTCCTTGGTCAGCTATATTGGCCTCGGCCTTTGGCCTCGGGCCAATACAGCAGACCTCCGACCTGTAGCTAGGCAATTAGAAATGACTTGATCAAAAAAATTATATTATTAATTGACTAGCCTGTATTGATCGGAAGATCTGTATTCACACCAAGTCAACCAATATTAACAGGAGGTCAATGATATTAGGTTAGGCTGAGGTAAAAAAAATTAATAATCATGTTTTTAAATGTGCAAGTTAATAAAATTGTCATTAATTAAGTAATTTCGTATTGACTCAGTTACAGGTCCTCGGTCAGCTGTTTCGGCCACGGACCTGTCATAATCAGAATCAGAATTGTTACAGGTGACACGTCAAAATTAATGACATTCATACACCAGGACCTGTGATATGGGAAGTAAGTCCCTAGCTCTAACCAAAGAGGTAAACTTAGTTACACAGTCATCAGCACCTTAATGGTTAGGGGGAAGAATGATTCTTTATAAATGTCAGTTCTTGCAGTAAGGGTCTAAAACGTTGATTTCTACCTGTAACTGGGCTAATACGAAATTACTTGATTAACTGGGCCAATACGAAATTACTTCATTAATAACGTCATTGTATAAAATAAAGTGCATATTATGACAATAACAAATTAACCCTAGTTCTGCTGAACACCAAAAACCCTACCATGCCAAATAGTGTAGATCCAGGCCATCTGATCAGGAACTACACTGTTTGCCATACAGTTTGACAGTTTGAACAAATGCATTATATCAAGTAATTTGATTGGTTGATAGTCAGAAATGGGTGTTTCAAATTAATTTATTCCACAGGACATGTGTTTATAAAGAATCCCCAATATCCAGCTTGCTCTCAGTCTGGTAATTACAGTTTTTCAAAGTAAATTGAAAAATAATACATGTAGTTCAATTGGAGCCTCTCTCGGGTCACATAGAAGCCTCTGTGGTGCAGTGCTTACCCTACTCCCCTTGTAAACCAGGGGTCGCAGGATTGATTCCGGGCTTCTCCAGACTTTCGGATGAGTCTTTAAACCGAGGTCCCGTCTCAGTATGACCTTAGCTGTTGGTGGGACGTAAAACTCAAACACTCACTGGCTCGGGTCACATATGAGAACCCAAAGTCAGGTGTTTTTTCTATGGGTTCTCCATTTTGTACCCACCACTGATTAATAATCCACTCAGAATAAGTTAAATAATCCTGAAAGGGCCAATTAAAACCAAAACAAAAAAATACATATTCAGTGAAATTCCACCATTAAGACCACCTAAAATTAAGACTAATTCTGCTTAAAAAAGCTTATTTAGTAGGCTGCAGTTATTCTTTCTTTGTGTTTTCTGCATGCAGAGTCCTTTGGTCAGAGACCACCTTTGGGACTGTTCAAAAGTGGTCTTAAAGACCACTTTTGAACAGTCCCAAAGGTGGTCTTAAAATAGGAATTTTACTGTAATTGGCCCACAGATAACTTACACAGTGTTGAAAGTTTAAACTGTTAATTGATATTTGATGTTTTGGGTGTCACATTGTTCCTCTAGCTCAATGTAATCAATACAAAAATCAATTTGATACCATAATAATCATAAGTTGGCCTAAGCAAACAGTGCAGACCCAGATCAGACTGCTTCTGAAGGAGCAGTTTGATCAGGGTCTTAACTGTTTGTCATTCCGTTTTCAACTTTTGGACTCCTTGCAGGATCGTGAAACAAATTTGTTACAATTTTTGGAGAATTACAGCAAGTCCTCAAGGTGTCCAAATTTTTAGGGCTTTTACAAAAATATTCTGGTGTCAGCTTCTTTGGGAAGGAAGGTCAAAATGATCAACATATCAATGACATGTATACTGAACCGAAAAAGAATCGCAACTCCAAATATAAATGCGAGTATTTGCTGAAATAATCATGTTTGCAGAAAATTGATTTAATGACGCAATAATATAATCATTACCATAGAAAGTTCAATTTCCAGTGAGACTGTTTGGAACACAAATCCGTTTTGTCATAGAGGTAGTCATTTCACAAGTTCAAAACATAAGCAGTAAATAGCGAGTACGATGTCCTTGTCCTCCGTTTGCATTCAGTCCTGCACGCACACGCCTGGTCATGGACATGATTAAACGATTGATCTCTGCCTGGGGAATTGCATTCCACTCCTGTATGAGCGCGAGACGCAAGGCTTGACGCGTTGTTGGCGGCTGGGGGCGTTTACGTACGCACCTATCCAAGATGTCCCACAAATGTTCTATACGAGAGAGATCTGGACTATACGGAGGCCAGTGCATCACGTCAAAGTTGTTTTGCTGAAGAAACATCATGCTGAGCCTTGCTACATGCACCCGAGCGTTATCTGTTGAAACGTAACATTGTGCTGTCGTACATATGAAACAACTACCGGTCGTAAAACGGCGTCAGCGTAACGCTGAGCCGTCAAAGATCCATCAATGAATACCAGGGGCGTTTTATGACCATAAGATATGCCAGCCCACACCATCAACCCATCACCTCCAAATCGATCACGTTCAACAAAACAACTGTCATGATAATGCTCTCCATCATGCCTATACACACGTTGACGGCTGTCAGTTCTGTACAACAAGTACCTGGACTCGTCAGAAAACATTACGTTAAGCCACTGATGAAGGGGAAACAGGTTTGGCCTATGTTGTGTGAGCCACGCCAGTCTAACCTGACATCGTCGTCGTGTTAATGGCATACCAACTTAAGGACGATGAGAACATAAGCCAAACTCTCAAAGGCGATTCCTGACAGGATCTGCACTTATTTGATTGTTGTGCGTTCCTGGTGTCACCCGAAACGTCTCAACGGCTCTACGGAACCGATTACGAAGGTGGGTTAGATGGATGTATCGGTCTTGTCGACGTGTCGTGACGCCTGTCACTTCTGGGCCTGTCATTTGTCGTTCCCGTTTGACGTAGATGCGGGTACAAGCGAGTTATCGCTGATTTACTCACTTGAAGTTCCTGGCGATGACAGCCTGAGACATCCCATGTAGAAGCATTTGGACCGCTACGTTACGTTGATCTTGCGTATATTCCATAGAGAAATTTTACCGGAAATTTGAAACCTAAACTCCAGGTAACACAATATGCCAATATGATGAGGTTACTGTATACATTTAATGTACTGCACGAGGAAATGTTGAAAACAACGAATTGGCAAGTGGAGCGTTAAACTGTACAGATATCGCCCATGTTTTCTGCATAAGAAAGTTTAAAAAGTATGAAAGTAAATCGCGAAATGATTTTTCAGTCAACCTGATGGTTGCATGAAAATCGTTTGGGTTAAAAAGTTGCGTTTCTTTTTCGGTTCAGTATATAATGTAATGGTTCCTGACTTTTACTTTAACTGTTAAAGCACTACCAAAATTTCTAGAGCAGATGTCAAACCAGATGCCTTTGGCTCACTGCAGTGAGCTTGCAGTATGAGTAGGCCCCATTGGCATCATCTGTAGTCTGTTCTCTGTCTACACTTTCAAACATCTCTAAAGTAAAGTCAGATTTCATGTGGAACATCCCTGGGATAGGGAAATGAATGCTTGTTCAAAATGGTGTTGGTTTGACATGACCAATGTTAGCATGCAGCCATGACCATATGTGGTAAAAACACTTCAGAAATCTTCTCTGGAACCAGCTGGTCAAAAGCCTTGAAACTTGTTATTAACCCTTTTTGTACCACATGGAATCTTCTGCCCTATATATAGCCAGAGTCCATTTCAAAATTTTGGGGGTGTCATATTGTGTTTTCTCTAAAATTTGTTTGGCAAATGACTGAACTTTTAGCAAACAGTGGAGGCCCTGATTAGACGCCGCATTCTGCGGCGTCTGATCTGGGCCTGCACTGTTTGCCCTGGTACCCGTTTTGGGGTTTCCGGTACTAAATGGGTTAATCCCCTGCGGCAAAGCGGAGCGGGAATTTTTAAAAAGCAGTGTAAGAATAGCATACGGTATCTGTCAGATTCAGCAAATTAATTGTATTCCTCAAAAATTGTATATTGTATTTCTCAGCCAGCACATAACATAACCTACAAGAATACCTGTGTCACTGGCAAAGACTCTGCACAGGCTGATCTGGCTCACCATCTGAGCCTTTGATGTTCACTTAATTTGAGCCTTTTATAACCTCTGTGGCTCTCCAGAGAGCAACAAATAAAAACAAGTAAATTTTACCACAGGAAAAATGAAAATATTCTGATGAAAAGTTATGATATTTTTAGCAAAACTCTGTTGTCTGTCATCCGTCTGTCGCCCGTCTTTCCGTCGTTAACTTTTCACATTTTTTACATCTCCTCTGAACCGGAAGTCAGATTAAGCTGATACCTGGTGGGAGGCATCCTGGTGACATGGAGATTCAGATTTGCTAAAATGGTTCCGTTTGGATTTCCAAGATGGCCCCATGGCTGCCATCTTTAAATTCTTCGAACGACATCTCCCGAACCAAAGGTCATATTGAGCTGAAATTTGATGGGAGGCATCTGGGTGACATGGAGATTCAGATTTGCTAAAATTGTTACATTGGCCGCCATGGTGGCCATCTTGAAATTCTCCAAACGACATCTTCTCTGAAACCAAAGGTTGAATTGAGCTGAAACTTGATGGGAGGGATCATGGCGACATGGAGATTCAGATTTGCTAAAACCATTCCGTTGGGATATTCAAGATGGCCACCATGGTGGCCATCTTGAAATTCTTCAGACAACATCTCCTCCAGAACCAAAGGTCGAATTGAGCTGAAACTTGATTGATGGGAGGCATCAGGGTGACATGGAGATTCAGATTTGCTAAAATTGTTCCATTGGCCGCCATGGTGGCCATCTTGAAATATTCCAAACGACATCTTCTCTGAAACCAAAGGTTGAATTGAGCTGAAACTTGATGGGAGGCATCATGGCGACATGGAGATTCAGATTTGCTAAAACCATTCCGTTGGGATATTCAAGATGGCCACCATGGTGGCCATCTTGAAATTCTTCAGACAACATCTCCTCCAGAACCAAAGGTCGAATTGAGCTGAAACTTGATTGATGGGAGGCATCAGGGTGACATGGAGATTCAGATTTGCTAAAATTGTTCCATTGGCCGCCATGGTGGCCATCTTGAAATTCTCCAAACGACATCTTCTCTGAAACCAAAGGTTGAATTGAGCTGAAACTTGATGGGAGGCATCATGGCGACATGGAGATTCAGATTTGCTAAAACCATTCCGTTGGGATATTCAAGATGGCCACCATGGTGGCCATCTTGAAATTCTTCAGACAACATCTCCTCCAGAACCAAAGGTCGAATTGAGCTGAAACTTGATTGGAGGCATCGGAGATTCAGATTTGCTAAAATTGTTCCATACTGATATCCAAGATGGCTGCCATAGTGGCCATTTTGAGCTTTTTCAAACAACATCTCCTCAACCAGAGGTCTAATCAAGCTGAAACTTGATGGGAGGCATTTGGGCTACATGGTGATTCAGATTTGCTAAAATCGTTCTGTTCCGATATCCAGGATGGCTTCCATGGTGGCCATCTTGAAATTCTCCAGATGACATCTCCTGAACCAAAAGGTCAAATTGAGCTGAAACTTGTTGGGAGGCATCAGGGTGACTGTTATGGAGATTCAGGTTTACTAAAATCGTTCTGTTCCAATATCCAAAATGGCCGCCATAACAGCCTACATGAAATTCTTCAAATGACATCTCCTCCCATTGAGCTGAAACATGGAGATTCAAATTTGCTAAAATCATTCCATTCCCATATCCAAGATGGCGGCCATCTTGAAATTATTCAAACGACATCTGAACCAGAGGTCTGGTCAAGTTGAAACTTGATGGGAGGCATTGGGGGGACATGGAGATTCAGATCTACTAAAATCATTCCTTTCTGATATCCAAGAAAATGGCATGGTGGCCATCTTGAAATTTTCTCAGACGACATCTCCCAAACCAGAGGTTGGATCAAATTGAAACTTTATGGAAGGCATTGGGGCAAAATGGAGATTCACATTTGCTAAAATTGTTCTGTTCTTGTTCCAAGATGGCCGCTATGGCAGCCATCCTGAAATTCTTCAAATGACATCTAGTAATTCCCGAACCAAGGGTTGGATTGAGCTGAAACTTGATGGGAGGCATTGGGATGACATGGACATGCAGATTTGCTAAAATTGTTATGTTCGGATATCAAAGATTAGATTGCTGCAATAGAGGTCATCTTGAAATTCTTCAAACTTCATCTTTTTCTGAACCGAAGGTCGGATGGAGCTGAATCTTGATTGGAGGCATCGGGGGGACATGGAGATTCAGAATTGCAGAAATTATTATGATCTGTTGTCTAAGATGACTTCCATATGGGTCATCTTGAACATCTTAAGACCACATCAATCTTCAAACCACATGGATTTGAGATTCCATCTTGAAAATCTTCAAGCCATATGAATCTTCAAACCACATGGAGATTCAGACTTCTTAGAACCATTCTGTTCTGATATCCCAGATGGCCGCCATGTCGGCCATCTTGAAAATCTTCAAACCACAGCTTCTACCGCATGGTCTGTTACATTGAATTGGAATTGGCTGGAGGCATTTGGGTGACATGGAGATACAGAATTGCTAAAATTGTTAAATTCTGAAATTCAAGATAGCAGTCTTCTTGTAATTCTTCAAAGCAGCTGTATTGTAAATGCATATAAGTTTGACAGGGAGGGACAGCTCAGGTGTTGTCAGTATTTGTCAAAGTTGAGTCCACAAGAAGATTTGGTATTGTGGCTTTTTAGCAAGTGGCCATATTCACCATAGCTTTGTTTGTGTTGCAGTTGCATTCACATGACTGGTTGACTTGGTTTACTTTTTTGGTAACAGAAAATGCCAAAGGCAGGTACAAACGATAGCTCTGCCCTGCCAAACTAGACATTTCCACTCTGCATAAAAAATCATTCTCTTCCTGAATCCTAAATCAGTTGTTCGAAACTTAATCAGTAGCATCAAGACAACATGCAGATTCAGAATTGCTAAAGGCAATGTGATCTGATAGACGAGATGGCCACCAAGGCACAATGTAATGTATATCATCCCGGTGAGGGATTCTGGCCCACTTGGGCTTCTAGTTCTTATTAATGCTCTGAAATATAGATTGAGGGAATAGGTTAGAACCCCCTCATTGAGGCGGTTCTAATGAGTACCCACATTCTACATTTTAGTGCATGAGGGTAAACGTTAGAACTGCCTCATATTTTAGTGCAGAAATAAGAAAAATAACACAATCTATATTTTAGAGCAGAAATAAGAAAAATAAGGTTTAAAAGTGTGGTTCAGGGGACTCAGAATTGTATAGGCGAGTTTTCGTGATGTCTGGTGACAGAGGTGTCTGTGTTGGTTTTGTCACATACTGTCTCATATTTCTATTGGTTTCCACTTCATCACTGCTGACATCAGATTAAGAATTGGACACTAGCATTAATTGAGCTATCAATGCTTCTCTTAACCCATTTTCTACTGAATATTTATATATGCCACACCAACTACCGATTATCAACCAATCAGATTACTTGATGCAAATTATTGCAACAAATTTTTTTTTTTTTTTTTTGGTTTTACGGCCCTTTCAAGATTATTTCACTCATATCGAGCCGATCGTTAATCAGAGGTGGGCGAAAACCGGAGCACCCGGAGAAAAACCACCTGACCTTCCGTTGCAGAACTTGGCGTCTCACATGTGACCCGAGCGAGGCTCGAACCACAGCGGTGAGAGACCTAATGATCAAGAGTCAGCGCTCTTAACCACTAGGCCACGGAGGCCCGTTATATTGCAACAAATCCACAACCAGAATGACAAACAATGTAGATCCTGATCAGATGGCTTCTTCAGAAGCCATCTGATCTGGATCTACATTGTTTCAAAGAAAAGGCATATCCGGGATTAGCAGGACAAGGGTTAACCTATTTTCTACTCAACCCATTTTGTACCAAATGGAATCTTCTGCCTTATCTATAGTACATGTCCAATTCAAAATTTAGGATGCCAGGTTGTGTTTTCTTTAATATCGATTGGACAATCGCTGAACTGTTTGCAAATAGTCTAGGCCCTGATCATGCCAATTACCCGTTTTGGGGTTTCTGGTAGAAGATGGGATTAAAGGAATCCTCCTAACTATAATATAACAGGAGGTCCATTTTGGAATTCAGGGTTGTTATTAGGTTGAATTCAGTTAGAAAAAGCTGAACTTTTTGTAAACAGCAAAGACTTGTTTTCTTGGGCATCTGATCTGGGCCTTTACTGTTTGCCAACCGGTCCCCGCCCATTGGGGCTTGAAGAAATAAATGCGCTGCATGATACTTCCACGCAGAGCTGAAACTGACTGCACACGAGAACTGGTAAACCGCTTAGAGGATCCGTAAGACCACTTTTGAACAGTCCCAAAGGTGGTCTAATTATAGAAATTTTGCTGTACGTGTATGTTCTTCGCTTTAGATAAGGTGGCCCCCGCCCATAGGGGCTTGAAGAAGTGGGTTGCATGATGCTTCCATGCAGAGCTGCACACAAGAACTGGTAAACCGCTTAGAGGATCTAAGCCTGCCCAGATAAAGGGGTGGGCGCCGGACAGTCCATGCTTATAAACCCTATTGGTTTCATTGGGCGGCAGGGCTTGAGATGTCATTTCATCTCAATGTTGGGTAAAAGTCTCACAAAATTGGAAGCAACGTCTCCAAAATGACCTATACGTTGTTGATGGGGACGTTAAACCTCAAATCAAACAAACAAACAAAACTGTTTTCCAATGTTCTATTTTGAGGTTTCTTGTCTAAAATGGGTTAATGGTTTAGGTTGGGCAGTCCAAGATCAATTATCTCATTAGATACAAGGTTGGGCAGTCCAAGATCAATTATCTCATTAAAGGGAGAGCTTGATGCATTTTCATTCCTCAAAGATAGTTTGAAAGAAGGCTATAAAATCTGACATTGATGAAGTTTTATTAGTCCCTGGACACAGGCTATTACTGATAACATCTGAAGCAGTTTTAGGCTCATCAGCTGGTTCAAGATATTGATTTACCTAACTAATTGGGAATTTCACTGTTGCATTGGAATGTAGTTAGCAACAGCAAATGACACATAAGAATTATACAACATTGAAAAAGCTTGATTAAACAATGATGTGGCCCCACTGGGTTCATGCACCACTTCCAGTGCAAGCAAATAAGATGTGTCAAAGTTGGCAGACATTTGAATATGTTGAAACAGCATTTTCAGCTACGATTCAACGTTGATTCAACGATGTATGTAGAAACCTCTGTGGAATAGTGCCGGCCTCGGGAGCTCAGTCGGATGCGCGTCTGACTGGTGATCAGGAGGACGCAGGTTCAACACCTGCCAGGGTCGGCAACATTCTTTCATAGAGATTGATCATGAAATCTTTTCAACAGTCATTCTCCCCCTTCTGCTGACTCAAGAAGGGCAGTGGTCAATTTCTGGCGAAAGAATGTGCACTGTACTGGTTAACCGCTTACGAATAATCCTGCTCAGGAAAAATGTGGTTAGGTAAACTGACCGGCTCAAAAATGACCTAAAATAGTGTTTACCGGGCCGTTAATAAACTCCAATACAAACAAAATCTGTGGAATAGTGGCTTTGTTACTCGCCTGATAAGCCAAGGATCGCAGGATTAATCCTGGACTTCTAAAGACTTTCCATCAGGAAAACACGCCTCTATAATTTGACTCCCTTGAACCCCAATTTTGTGTTGTAAAATGGGGTTTACAGGGGTGAAACTTATTTTCTCACATTTCTGCTCTAAAATATAGATTGTGAGTCGGTCTAGATTTTGAGTAGAAATAAGAAAAACATCACAATTTATCATCTTATTTTTTTTTTCGGCAGTAAAGTTTATAATGTATTTGTTTAGGAGTGCTTTCGTAATGCCGATGAGTCTTTAAACCGTATGACATAGAACTAAAACACACAGACATTGATTCAACGATGTGTGTCTGCTTGAAGAATAATATATAATATTTTGTTCTCTTTTCAATGATATTATGCCCATGCAGCAAGGCCCCTGCCGTTCGGGGCTTGAAGAAATATATGGACTTCATGATGCTTCCACACAGAGCTGAATCCGACCAGCACACGAGTACTGGTAAACCGCTTAGAGATCTAAGCCTGCCCAGGCAAAGTGGTGCGAGTCTGACCCTCCATGCTTATAAACCCTATTGGTTTCATTGGGTGACGGGGCTTGAGATGTCATTTCATCTCAATGTCAGGTAAAAGTCCCACAAAATTGGAAGCAACGTCTCCAAAATGACCTTTACAGTGTTGACGGGGACGTTAAACTTCAAATCAAACAAAACAAACATACAATGCTCATGCAGCTATTTGTGTGCATATACTTGTAGTAACAACTTACACATACAACTGAATTATAATTGGCTCCCGCCCATAAGGGCTTAGAGAAAAAATATACGGCTTGCAGAGCTGAAACCGGCCTCACACGAGTACTGATAAACCACTTAGAAAGGCTAAGCTGTCCAGACAAAGTGGTACGAACCGTCCATGCATTTTCATTGGGCAACAGGACTTTAGGTGTCATTTCATCTTGATATTGGGTAAAAGTACCACTAAATTGGAAATAACATCTCCAAAATGACCAAAATAGTGTTGACGGGGACGTTGGTTGGTTGGTTGATTTGAGGTTTAACGTCCCCGTCAACACTGTATAGGTCATTTTGGAGACGTTGCTTCCAGTTTTATGGGACTTTTACCCGACATTGAGATGAAAATACATCTCAAGCCCTGTCGCCCAATGAAACCAAAAGGGTTTGTAAGCATGGACGGTCCGACCCACACTGCTTTGCCTGGGTAGGCTTAGTTGACAAATGAGCAAACAACATAATTATTATGTCTGTTACTGGAATCTAGGTTTTGATCAGATGTTTTGTATATTTGTTTGGTTTGAGTTGTAACGTTCCCATCAACACTGTATAGGTCATTTTAGAGACGTTGCTTCCAATTATGTGAGACTTTTACCCAACAGTGAGATGATATGACATCTCAAGCTCTGTCGCCCAATGAAACCAATAGGGTTTATATGCATGGACGCTCCAACTCGCATCGCTCCTGGGCGTGCTTAGGACCTCTAAGCGGTTTACCAATACTCATTTGTGGTCTGTTTCATCATACAGCCCAATCTATTTCTTCAAGCCCCACTATTTTTATCTGGATTCCTGCATTGTTAATACATCATGTCAACAAGTCAGTACAGCGAACCCCCCACCCCTCTAAACCCCATTCTATATAGAGAAAACTGGGTTTACAAGGCTATACATTATTTCACTTATTTCTGCTCTGAGTCATAGGTTGTGGGTACTCGTTAGAACTGACTCAATGAGGCAGTTATAACGAGCACCCACAACATATGTTTGCAGTATATAAAAATAAGGAAAATATCATTCATGGGTTTTCATCAGAAAAGTGGCCATTTTGGAGAAGCAAAAAATGCACTATGTCGCACAGGTGTGTTATCGTAATGAGCAGTTCAATGTGCAATGAAATTTATTCTAACAAACTTTCAATCTCTCTTTGGCAGAACACACAACTGATTTCTTGCAATAACACAGGCTAATGAACCAGCCATAAACATTGCTGGGAGTTAATGTCTTTATTATAGCTCATTAAACTATGAGATTCTGTCAATCATTTGTAGTTCCCCTGGACTACCAAGCTCTCCCTTTAAGTACAATTCTTCTCTACCAGTACATAAAGCTGAAATGCATAATTGAGCCGACACATGAATAAAGGGGTCATAGCTTTCTCCGATATACAGTAAAATTCCGCTATTAGCCCTTGTCCTGCTGAATATTCATATATGCCACACACACTACCGATTATCAACCAATCAGATTACTTGATGCAAATTATTGCAACAAATTCACAATCTGAATGGCAAACAATGTAGATCCTGATCAGATGGCTTCGTCAGAAGCCATCTGATCTGGATCTACATTGTTTCAAAGATAATTAAGGCATATCCGGGATTAGCAGGACAAGGGTTAAGATCAGCAAAAATGAAGACTAATTCTGCTTTTAAAAAATATCTAGAAGATTACTCTTTCTTGTGTTTTCTACTCCTAGCATCCTATATTAGCCCTTTTTGTACCAAATGAAATCTTCCTCCTAAAACATATCATGAGTCCATTTCAAAATTTAGGGATGGCAGGTTGTGTTTTTCTTCAAAATTTATTTGGAAAATGGCTGAACTGTTTGCAAACAGTGTAGGCCCTGATCAGACGCCGCGTTCTGCGGCATCTGATCTGGGCCTGCACTGTTTGCTAAATATCCATTTTGGGATATCTGGTACAAAATGGGTTAAGGGACCACCTTTGGTACTGTTCAGTGCATTTATCAAACACGTGAGAATATTCGATTTTGGGTAAGAGTGAGTGAGTGTTCGAGTTTTACGTCCCTCCAACAGCTTAGGTCATATGGAGATGGGACCTCGGTTTAAAGACTCATCCGAAAGTCTGGAGAAGCCCGGGATCGATCCTGCAAGTGACAAGGCGAGTGGCGTAACCACTGCACCACGGAGGCTTCTGATTTTGGGTAAGAACACGGGGTTAGAACAGAATTTCTATCCCAAGCTAAAACTATGGATTTCCTTATCTGGTGTGCAAGAAATTTTTTTTTTCTTATTTCTCCATAAAAACATATGTTGTGGGACTTGTTAAAATTGGCCAATCGAATTGATTTTTACATAAATATATACACGTACTTCTGACAAGAAAAAAGGAAAATTATCCCATAATTGCATGTCTATGTCTGGAGCTATACAGTAAAATTCTTATATTAAGACCACCTTTGGGACTGTTCAAAAGTGGTCTTAAGACCACTTTTGAACAATCCCAATGGTGGTCTCTGATCAGAGGACACTGTATGCAGAAAATTCAAAGAATATCTACAGCCTGTTAATTAAGCTTTTTGAAGCTGAGTTAGTCTTCATTTTATGTGGTCTTAATAGCCCAATTTTACTGTACTTCATATTCAGATGCGTGATTGGACTAGATGCATGGCTTCAGCTACCTTTGGAACTATCAAGATGTCAACCTGGCATGTTGGCTAAAATTTTGGTTCCTCAGAATGCTGAAATGTTTTTAGATAAATAACCCATTATGTTCCAAATTATAGGAACAATCATAAAACATGCATATATTAATAATTGTGTTTTCATTCTTGAAAAAAAAACAACAAAAAAAAACACAAATCATTTTGTAGAAAAAGTATCTTTTGAATGGTCCATTTTTGAACATCTAATTCTACATTGCACTCCCTCAGAAACATAATATTTTTACATCAACATAATAGTGCACATGGTATATACTGGGTAGTCTGTGTAGAATAGAACAGAACTTTATTTGTCTAAGTCAGTCAGGCCACACATGTGAAGTAAGAGAACATATATACAAATATATGAATAAAGGTTACACCATTACAAAAGCATGCCTATTTAGTTTTGACCCCATGAAACCCCATCCTTATATAGTAAAACTGGGGGTTTTGGTGTAAACATTATTTATCCTATCCCCGACCAAAAACACAGGCGGCGAGCACCCGCTGGAACGGCCTCACAGAGGTGATTAATTGTAATGAGTATCCACAAACTAGCAACAAAGAAATAGTTTGTTATTATTTTTTAAAGCTCTTCCTGCAATTTCCAATGGTCTGGCTAAAATTAGATTTTTCACCTTAGAATGGGCCTCATCAATTATTGGTGTGAGACAAAATAAAAGATCCTTCTTTGTTAAGTGTTGTTGTTTTACGAAGAAATCAATGTCCAGATTAATCAAGTTGACACTTTGACAACTAGACGACTATTGCAGACTGCACAATAAATGGTAGCATCATCAAATCTTGTGGTTGAGTTTGTATGTAATAGTGTGGTTGGAATTTTGATTTTTACCTCCCCTGAGCATGAGTTTATAATACTGTCACCAATGGTACATTTTCCAACGTCCTCATCCATCCACACTTTTGATTTTATATATTTATATAACATCTGTGCTTCATGGGAACAAAAGTCTATATAATTGGTCTTGTTCACATGACCAAGATGTCCACCATGCCAATATTGGATATTCTTCTCCAGAACTGAAAGTCAGATGACCTTGAAACTTGACAGACAGCAAAAGGGACTTGAGGGCTGCAAAATGGTGACCCTCCAGGGTTGACCATGATCTGTTTTACATTAAGGTCAAATTTGGTGCAGGGAAAATGGTAAAACATTGCATTTATTCAAAACAATTGTAGTTTATACAAATCTCTATGAATTAAGTTTGGATGTCCAATCAAGTTCATAGCTAAAGTGAGGCAGTTCCACGATGGTATGCTTGCACAGGTCAAAATGATGATGGACTTTTGGATCCATTTCCTGTGACAAAACAGAGTCAAGCAAGGCTATTTGCTAACCCCAGTACTGTTTAGCATGATGTTCTCTGCCAGGCTCAAAGATGCTTTCCAGGATGGTGACAATAGTATACCTATTAGGTATAGCTTTGATGGGAAGCTTTTCAATCACAGATGGTTGTAAGCCAAATCCAAGGTGCAGACAGAGGTGCTAGACGAGTTCCTCTTTGTTGATGACATGGCAAAAGGTGCTCCAACAGAAGAGAAGTGACAAAACGGTATAGATTAAGTATCTGACTCCTGTGTTAGTTATGACCTCACAATCAGAATCAAAAAGACTGAGGTAGTTTATCAACCAGCACCTGTCTGGACCTATTACACTAGACTCTCTCAACTTTCACAGGCAATAGCCCTATGACTGATCACTAGAGGAAGCTATTCATAATTTTGATGTGACCCCCCCTCCCCCATACACACAATGTCATGTCAGGCGGTGGGGCCCAGCACCGCCCCAGGGTTCAAAATTTATTTTGTTCAATCATAGACAAGTTGCATATCATATGTCAAATCGAAGGTAATGAAGAATAGAATACAGAAGTGCAAAAACATTGTCCCTGGTGCATTGTCCCTGGTTTGGGGGTCATCAGAGATCAAAAAGTACGTTTTTGGGTCCTATTTTCGATTGTCACACAACTAGGCTTTCATAGCTAGAATCCTGAAACTGCCGATTTACCCAATAATGTGCAGTCTCAAGTTCGCCTCTTTGCAGACAACACTGTAGTATACCTAACCATCAATAGTCCTATTGACTAAGTTAACCTCTAGAAGGACCTTGCCCAACTACAGGAGTGGGAGGCGCAATAGAACATGGAATTTAACCCTGGTAAGTGTCAGGTTTTACACATTACTAGGGCAAGAAATCCAATCAAGACAGTGTACACTATGCATAATAAAGCTCTAGAAAGTGTTACTTCTGCCAGGTACCTTGGTGTCGATCTATCCACCAACCTATGTTTCAAGACACACATAAATAGAATCACCTCAAATGCCTATAAATCACTTTGGTTCATCAAACGAAATGTGAAAACCAAACACAAAGGTGTCCGTGAGGTTGCATACAAAACTGTTGTGTGCCCACAACTCAAGTATGCCTCCACTACACGGGGTCCTTTCACTCTAAATTACTCGCATAAAATAGAAATGGTCCAGAGAAGAGCTAACCCCTGGACCATGAATGACTATTCACCCTACAGCAGTGTGACCCTTATGCAGCAAGAACTTGGTCAGCGGTCTCTGGATCAGAGGCGGGCTGATGCTCGCCTTTGTATGCTGTACGAAGTCACTCATGGCATAATTGCCATCCAAATTCCACCGTATTACGAGCAGCCCAGGACAGCAACCCGTCAAAGCCTATGTCACCCACTCCTGTATCGTCAAATTCATACTTCAGTCAATGATATTATAAATATTCTTTCTTTCCATTGGCTGTTGTGCAATGGAATAGGTTGCCGTCTTCTATTGTCATGCTGCCAACACTGGATCAATTCAGTGTGGCAGTCAGGTCTCTTGACCACCAGCTACCCTAATAACACAACAGACCTGTTTTAACCTGATTTTAATTTCATCTTTTTCACACTTTCATCTGTTACTCCAACTCACTATCGCACTTTTATTCTCACTAATCAGCTTTCTTTATTCCTCAGGATGTGCAATCACCTACACGTAATCCTCGCGAGGAGCTAGATAGATAGATAGGTCCAAACATGTGAAAGGCGCCATTTTAGCGCCATTGGCATGTTATCGCAATGCATACACTATATATCATCTTCATCGTCCGGGAAAGGGTCAGGAGTCTTCATAGACTGTAAAGTTGACATGTATATATGTGTACCAAAGTGCAACGTATCCAAAAATAGATTTTTTTTAAACTAAGGTACGTTTTGACTTAGGTACGAGTTGACTAAGGTACAAGTTGACCAAAAACAAGTACAAGTTGACTAAGGTACGAGTTGAGTTAGGTACGAGTTGACCAGAAACCCCCATAAACATGAAGAGATCTTTTTCCTCCAGTACCCACAGGTTGATTGTATGAAACTTGGCATGTAGAATCAGGTGACTGAGTACTACCAAATCTATTCAAATGATACCTTAGGTTGACCTTAACCTATTTCATGGCAAGGTCAGAAATGGTCCTTTTGGACTTTTGAATGGAAAAAAATGGTAAAACAATGCATTTTCAAGAAGAATAGTACATATTGTTTAAAATATGGATGTAGTTACTACAGGAACTTCTGTGAATGTCAAAGGTCAATGTCATTAGGACTGAATTTCCATCAACATTCCAAAGGACTTTTCCTCTGAAACTGCCGGGCTGATTTCAGTTAGATTTCATGTGCAGCCTCCTGGCAATGAAAAGAATGAAATTTTCTTCAAATGGTCCAGGTCACATGACCAAGATGACTACCATGCCTATGAAATGTAAGAACCTTAAAAAATCTTCTTTTCCCTTCAAACTTTATTAGTGCATATCATAAATTAAACAGCTTTTTCATTGGCTAGAAATGCATCACATGCAAGTCTCTAATCTGCTGTAGATGCACAGCTGGCCCTATAACATTTGAATCAGAGCATTTCAAGTCCAGTCTTATAGTGTCCAATTTTTTGTCGCACCTGCTTTAGCAGGAAGACATAGGCGTGCAAGTTTCCGTCCGTCCGTCCGTCCGTCCGTCCGTCCGTTCGTCCGTCCGTTCGTCCGTCCGTTCGTCCGTCCGTTCGTCCGTCCGTCCGTCAACATTTTACACTGGATGTCTTGTCATCGCAACTCCTCCTACACTTTTAGACCGATCATTTGGAAACTTTGCATGTGCTTTCGCCATGGTATGAGGATGCGCATGTGGTTTGGACTTAATCTTCGAATCAATTTTTGTCACTTTTTCCATATTGTGAACATAGTCATTTTTAGGTATGCGATACGTACCTCTTGTCATCGCAACTCCTCTTGCAGTTTTATACCGATCATTTTGAAACTTTGCATGTGCTTTCACCATGGTATGAGGATGTGCATGTGGTTTCTACATAATTTTCAGAATATTTTTTTCCGCTTTTTGCACTTTATGAACTTAGCCATTTTTAAGCTTCATTTGATATACGATAGGTACCTCTTGTCATCACAACTCCTCCTACAGTTTCATACCGATTATTTTGAAACTTTGTGTGTGATTTTGCCATGCTATGAGGATGTGCATGTGGTTTGGACTTTATCTTCGAATAAATTTTTGTCACTTTTTCCACATTGTAAACTTAGTCATTTTTAACCTTCGATTGATATATGATAGGTACCTCTTGTCATCGCAACTGCTCTTGCAGTTTTATACCGATCATTTTGAAACTTTGCGTGTGCTTTCACTATGGTATGAGGATGCGCATGTGGTTTGGACTTTATCGTCAGATCATTTTTTTTCACTTTTTCCACATTGTGAACTTAGTCATTTTTAACCTTCAATTGATATATGATAGGTACCTCTTGTCATCGCAACTCCTCTTGCAGTTTTATACCGATCATTTTGAAACTATGCGTGTGCTTTCGCTATGGTATGAGGATGCGCATGTGGTTTGGACTTTATCGTCGGATCATTTTTTTCACTTTTTCCACATTGTGAACTTAGTCATTTTTAACCTTCAATTGATATATGATAGGTACCTCTTGTCATCGCAACTCCTCTTGCAGTTTTATACCGATCATTTTGAAACTTTGCGTGTGCTTTCGCCATGGTATGAGGTTGTGCATGTGATTTCGACATAATTCTCAGAATATTTTTTTTTCACTTTTGCACATTGTGAACTTAGCCAATTTTAAGCTTTAGTTAATATACAATAGGTACCTCTTGTCATCGCAACTTCTCTTACAGTTTTATATTGATCATTTTAAAACTTTGTGTGTGTTTTTACCTATGGTATGAGGATGTGCATGTGGTTTTGACTTTATCTTGGGATCAATTTTTATCACTTTTTCCACATTGTGAACTTAGTCAGTTTTTTACCTCACATATATGGGCTATGGATTCTTCTCAAAGCCCTATATTCATTTCTTCTGCCTTAAATAAACTTTTATTTTTTTGTGTGGGGCAGGTGGGGAGCAGGTGCGACATCAACTTCACCGAAGTTGAATTTCTGGTTTTACAATCAGGATTAATTTACTGGTTTTTATTTCTGGTTTTCTATCTATCTTCTGAAACTGCGTCGGTCACATTTGACCATTACCACAGGTGTATATTACATACACTCCAGGTTTTGCAGGATGAAAGCCTACACAGTAATCATGTAATTACGGTAGGGATCTTTAACCTGCACAGGGGATGGTTCTCCCTGCACAGGGGGCCTCCAGTTAACGTCCCGATCCGAAGGATAGTGCACTTTATGACATTCATCCCTGCAAATGATGCCAATGGAGTGTGTTCCGACACCGAAATATTATCGCTGCTGCTGGGGATCGAACCTGGGACCTCTAGCATCAGAGGCAAGTGCACTAATCACTGAGCTATCACGCTCTCTGTTCAATTACAGGAAACAGCCTAACAAGAAAACATCCTTCACCTTTTAATTTTCATAATAATTATGCATGTGGTATATCAATTTGCAGCAGTGTTCAATGCACTAAAAGCAATAGAAACCAGAGCTTCTGGCACTATCAAGGTTTATGGACCGCCAGGTTGATAGGGCCCTCGCCTGTGTCTCATTGAAAAACTTTTTCCCATGCTGCACAGTTTTAGTGTCAGTGTGTTTCCAGTTTATTACCAGTTAGTTGCCAGACTCTGACAATAGCCTGACAATATTAATTGTCAGTGTATTCCCAGAACAGAAATTCCTTGCCAGTGTGTTACTGTGTCTTACCAGAATGTTTCCAGAAGCTGACATACACTGACAATATTACAATTGTATTACCAGAACTTTTTTTTTTTATTACCATTCTAATGGCATACTGTTGTCAGTGTGTTGCCAGAAAGTGCACTTAGAAAATGGTGTATTGTCAGTTGTTGTCAGTGTATTGTCAGTATGTTGACAGTGTGTTGTCAGATGCCGGTTTTGTATGGGCAAAATGGGTCAATAGTTTTGGAAAAAAAGAGAATTTAAGCCCCATATTTTCACTAATTTTTACTAGGGTGTACATCAGTTATCTCATCAGGCCCGCTCATGGGGGCTAGGAGAAAAAGATGGGCTGCATGATGCTTCCATGCAGAGCTAAAACTGACTACACGTGTACTGGAAATAGAATGTCTAAGCCTGCCCAGGCAAAATGATGCAAGTCGGACCATCCATGTATATAAACTCTTTTGGTTTCATTGGGTGGCAGATCTCGAGTTGTCATTTCATCTCCATGTCAGGTAAAAGTCCCACAAAATTGGAAGCAATGTCTCCAAAATGACCTAATTTGTATTGATGGGGATGTTAAACCTCAATTCAAACAACAAATCATCTCATCATTCTGTTGTAATAACAGGTCCATTAGCCCATCGGGGCTTGAAGAAATAGATGGGCTGCATGATGCTTCCACGCAAAGCTGAAACCGACCTGCACACGAGTACTGGTAAACCGCATTGAGGATCGAAGCCTGCCCAGGCAATGCGGTGAGATTTGCCCAGTCCATGCTTATAAACCTATTGGTTTCATTGGCGGCAGGGCTTGACATGTCATTTCATCTCAATGTCAGGTAAAAGTCCCACAAAATTGGAAGCAACGTCTCCAAAATGACTTTTACAGTGTTGAAGGGGACATTATCTTCAAATCAAACAAAAAAGCAGGTCCCTTATTGTTCCAAATGTTTTTTTTTCCTATAGCCTGCAATTTATTTCCTAAGAGACAGAGGCTGATAGATTCTGTATAACTGGTCACGAAACTGTCAACATTTGTTCATTTCTGCAAGGAGGCTATCAGTCAGTTTGATAACAAATTCTGTGTCATCTGAAGTTGGGGTTATAATGTTGATGAAATTGGTGTCCCTGATGATTAGCAGTGTCTTGGTGAAATAGCAAATTTACCCTAAATACTCGGACACCTCAACTCCTTGCCATACTTGTTCTAAAATTAACTTCCCAATATTGTGCCATAACTCTTATCATGCTGTTCACGACAATTAACCCTATCATTGGAAACAGTGTAGATCTAGATCAGATGGCTTCTTCAGAAGCCATCTGATCAGAATCTACACTGTTTGACATTCAGTTTATGCATTTGTAGGAATAATTTGCACCACATAATCTGATTGGTTGATAATTGGTAGTGGGTGTGGCATATATAAATATTCAGCAGGACAAGTATTGAGATAGCTGAGTGAGTGGCAACCAGTGTAGACCCTGATAGGATGCTGCTTTCTGGTTTACACTCTTTGTTCATGGTGTGTCTGTCCGAATACATATGGTAAATATGGTATATAGTTGATTGAATATATGTGCCAGCCTTGATTGAAGAAATCACATTAACTGTAAATGGGGCTTATTCTGTGACTACTGCCAGAGATATTAAATAATATAATTTGATCTTATATGTAATTTTCATACCATTTTGATATTAGTTTTACATATGATCTCTTGAATAGGATTAATTGAACTCTGAATGTGCCAGTCACAAGTAGCAGATGATATTTTCAGACATTACACTTGAATTGTCTTCTGGCAGACAATTTGTATAAATGTAAAATATGTTCTACAAAATGGTTATCCTTTTGAAGCAAGGAATACATCACAGAGACTGGCCCCTATAGCTCAGTTGGTAGAGTGTCCGCTCTGGGGAACGGGAGGTCACGGGTTTGATCCCGGGCGGCGACATACCAAAGTCGTTAAAAATGGTACGAGCTGCTCCTCGCTTGGCACTCAGATTTACAGGGTAGAGGTAGGACTGGTAGACCCAGTGTCAGGATAATGTGACTGGGTGTGGTATCATGTAATGTGTCTGGGACATGATACTTCAGTGAGGCAGCACTATAAAAGTGAGCATTAAGCTCCCTGTCCCAACCAGACACCGTCGTGATATGACTGAAAAATTGTTGAAAGCGACGTTAAACCCGAATTCACACACACAATACATCACAGAACTGAAAAGTATCACGTGTACAAGTTTTTTGGGGCCAGACTAACTAGTTTCAAAACTGAATGTCATCTCGTATTGTAAAGTTTGGTTAGAGTTTAATGGCCAAGTCAACACTATAAGGTCATATTGAGCCAGTCAGTTTACCTGTCAGCCTCATTGAGGCAGTTGAAAGAGCACCCAGATTCTATGGTTTTGAGCAAAAATAAGAAAAATAATTTATAGGCTTATAAACTCCAATTTTTCCTATATAGTGTATGTGGACTTTTCAAGGGTATTGCTAATTTGATGATATTGGTTGCATTACCAGATTTCAAGTAATTGGACAATTACTGCCTGTTCAATAATTATCTTAACCCGTATTGAACAAGAAACTCTAGAATGGGTCCCCTGGCAAACAGTGTAGGCCCAGATCAGATGCCGCAGAAAGCGGCATCTGATCAGGGCCTACACTGTTTGCAAAAAGTTAAGACATTTTCCAAATCAATTTAGAAGAAAACACAACCTGACATCCCTAAATTTGGAAATGGACTCCTGCTATATTTAAGGGGGAAGATTCAATTTGGTACAAAAAGGGTTACAATTGGACAAAATCACCCCACAGTCATGTGATTTTGCAGAGATCACTAACAGAAAGGGGTGGTTACGCTACTCGCCTTTGTAAACCAGGGATCGCAGGATTGACCCCGGGCTTCTCCAGACTTTCGGATGAGTCTTTAAACCGAGGTCCCGTCTCCGTATGACCTTAGCTGTTGGTGGGACGTAAAACTAAAACTCACTCACTCACTAACAGAAAAGCAGCGTCTGTCTTTGTTTGTTTGTTTGATTTGATGTTTAACGTCCCCGTCAACACTGTAAAGGTCATTTTGGAGACGTTGCTTCCAATTTTGTGGGACTTTTACCCGACATTGAGTTAAAATGACATCTCAAGCCCTGTCACCCAATGAAACCAATAGGGTCTATTAGCATGGACGGTCCACCTCGCACCGCGTTTCCTGGACAGGCTTAGATCCTCTAAACGGTTTACCAGTACAAGTGTGCGGGCCGGATTCAGCTCTGCGTGGAAGCATCATGCAGCCCATATATTTCTTCAAGCCCCTATGGGCGGGGGCTAATGGCAGCCTCTGTCATCAAGGCCTGCATTGGTGGCAAAAGATTCAGCTACCGTAATGATCCAAAGTATTGAGACAGAAAGGCCAAGACAAACAGTGCAGACCCAGATCAGAGTCTGATCAGGGTCTACATTGTTTGCCATTCGGTCCTTACCCTTTTGACTCCTTGCTGGATCGTGAAACAAATTTGTCAGAAATTTAGGAGAATTACAGCAAGGCCGTCAGGTGTCCGAATTTTTCGGATTATAAATCTTGAAATGGACCACTGCTACATAATAGGCAGAACAAAGTGGGTTATTCAGACTGACCAGAATGCTCAGGGTGTTTACTATTTCTTAACCCTTGTCCTGCTGAATATTCATATATGCCACTCCCACTACCGATTATCAACCAATCAGATTACCTGTTGCAAATTATTACAACAAATTCAATATCTGGTTGACAAACAATGTAGATCCTGATCAGATGGCTTCTTCAGAAGCCATCTGATCTGGATCTACATTGTTTCAAAGAAAAGGCATATCCGGGCTCAGCAGAACAAGGGTTAAGATGACTATTCATGGAATTGTTGCCAAAGCCAGACAAACTCTGGAGATTGGAAACAGTTAAGAGTTTTGACAAAATCTGTTTCTTTGCCAAGGTTTTAACATTTATTGATGACAAATTGGTTACATTTACCTTGAAGCACAAAGCAGAATTGCAAAGCAGATGACATTTTTTTTCTTTTTCATAGAATCGACTCATAGCAGATGATTCAAATGAAATTGCAAGCCTTATTGTCTTTTAAAAATAAGGGAAAAAAATAAAAATGCTTGCTGTACATAGCATAGATGTGTTTGGTGCTTAGCGGCTGAAATATGGCTGACAATATGTGATTTATTCAAATCTCACAAATATTGCCTAGTTTTCTGTTTACTATAAATGCAAATAGCCAGACTTACATTGTCACCGTAAATATGATGCATGGGCAGACAAATAGGAAATGACATTCGCATAAAATAAAACATAATAATACACAATGCAAAAACTGATGCACAAAAATGATCACTGGGAGCAGTCTGCAAACTGCTATGAAAATTGTTAAGGTTAAAAAATACAGCTGATTTTCATTATGCCCCCAACCTCAAAAAAGTTGGAGGGGCATTGGACAGGAGATAACTCCCCGGATTAACAGAACTCAACCTTTTAGGTGTTACGTCATAGACATAACGCCGGATGTTTAGAACGTAACGCTTGGTTGCTAGGAGTTGACGTTCGACGCCATTGTTCGTAGGATAACTTTAGCAAAACTGAGTTAAATAAATCGCCACATTCTTGGACTCACAATCGGAGTTCATTCTATCGCTTTATTTTCCACTATCGGGGATTCTTCAAAACATTATGGTAGCAGAGCGAGGTTAAGTATCAACGAGAAATAGACAAATAATCATAGTGTGCAATGACGATGTCGGGAAGCGAACTCACCAAAGAAAACAGCGGCAACATCGGCGATGCCACCAGACTGGAAGTGCAGTATAACAAAAAGAAAGTACGAACGAAAGCAGACTTCGTGTCCGCAAGAAACAGCGTTCTTCTGATGCTCAAAGAACCCGATATCCCAAAAAACCAAGACATAACGGAAGCCTGCAAGAAAATGAATGTATGCATGGAAGCGGTTTTAGAAGTTCTGTCAAAATATTGTGATTTCTTTCTTGAAAACGGAAGGGTTGAGGAAGGGAAAGCTGTTGTCTGCGAAATGGAAAAGATCGGAGAGGAGTTCTACTTGACATATGAATCGACACAGATTTATTTGGATTCTAATGTAGACGTCACACCGAGTGTTATACCGTCTGATCGGGGATCTAAGGTACATGTAAATCCTGTTTATCAAAATGCAGATATTCGTAATTCCTCGACACTTGAAAGAATGCAGCTTGGTCGAAACTCATTTTCGGCAATGGCAGAAAGAACAAACCTCTCAGAATCAAACATACATGAAAGAAAATCAAATAAGAAAGAATATACAAGCAAACATGATACTACAACCCATTCGGCTAGTCACCAATCTAGTAGTAGAAAAGGCATGCACATAAATGAAAGCCCTTTCGAAATGCGTGTACCTGAAAAACGAAATGAACCATCTATCGTCAGTTCTGGTACTGAAATGCTCGGACAAGATCTGTGGCAATTGAAACGTGTGCAGATTCCAGTGTTTTCTGGTGACAAAAGAACATACCGGAGCTGGAAAGCCACATTTACAGCCTGTATCGACAGTGCACCAGCAACTCTAGAGTATAAACTTCTTCAGCTTCGACAGTATTTAGGTGGAGAAGTGCTCCAATCAATCAAAAAGCTAGGACATTCAGCGGCTGCTTACAAATCAGCAAAGGAGCGACTAGAACGAAAGTATGGTGGTATGCGCAGACAGATCGCTATAAATTTTAAGAACTTGAAGGTTTTCGGTGGATACAGATCGGAAATTCGAGGGAGCTTGAAGAGTTCGCTGACCTACTCAAGATCGCAATAATCAACCTGAAAGAAGCCGGACAACACCAGGAACTCGGTAATGGCTGCCTGTACACAAAGTTACAGAGCAAACTTCCGGAATCGTTGCTGGCTCGGTACCACCGATGGATCTACGAAAATAGCCTTACAGAATCGGTACTCACGCTAAGAAAATGGGTCATGGAGGTGTCTCAATTCCAAACAGTTGCCTCGGAAACTGTTAACGGAGTAAGTGACAGACTGATGGATAGCTCGAATAGCCAACAGGTACGGAACAGAGGCAATCCACAGACGTTTTTCGTTAGTCAAATGGTACCTAGTAGCATACACAATCAGGCATGCCCCATGTGTTCCAAACAGCATGATGTTTGGATTTGTCAGCAATTTATTGCTAAGAGTGTATCTGATAGATGGAAAGTTGCAAAATATTTCAAGCTTTGTTTTCGTTGTTTGGCATACGGGCATCAAGGAAAATCATGTGACCAGAGTCATCTGTGCGGACAGAACGGATGCCAAGAATCACACCATCCGCTACTTCACACCAATCGTAAGCGACACACTCGTTTTTTGAAACAGTGTCTGGTATCTGTATGAAATATGACAGAAATCAACAGGTCAACCCACAGAGTCGATTTGCTCAGCAGGTCAGTTTCGGTACAGAGGGGAATCAATATATCGCGGAGGGGAAGCAATGTTTCAATGAGGGGAAACAACGCTGCACGAAGAAAAATAATCAATGTTCAACGGAGGGGAATCAACGCTGCATGGAGGGAAATCAACGTTTCACGGAGGGAAATGAAACTCAAACGCGACATCATCAGCACAAATAAACAATTGCTCGGTTATTTAGACTTTTACACAGCATTTTGTGTTTAATTTTGATAGGTTTAAATATATTCCATTTCTGGGGTTTCGTTCAAACAAATGATATAATGTTTAAGAAAAGTTGATTACAGTATTTTAATCATATGTAAGATAATTTTACATGAGCAAAAACGTTTATCAAAATGAGCATTTTTAGGAGGGGAAAAATGGACAGGAGATAACTCCCCGGATTAACAGAACTCAACCTTTTAGGTGTTACGTCATAGACATAACGCCGGATGTGTAGAACGTAACGCTTGGTTGCTAGGAGTTGACGTTCGACGCCATTGTTCGTAGGATAACTTTAGCAAAACTGAGTTAAATAAATCGCCACATTCTTGGACTCACAATCGGAGTTCATTCTATCGCTTTATTTTCCACTATCGGGGATTCTTCAAAACAGGCATATTGTCCGTCCATCTTTGATGCATAGAATAACTTAGGAACCATGTATGCTAGGGTTCTGAAATTTCATATATGAAAAAATACCTGGCACAATTTTTTTTCTCATCATGATTATGGTTATTTTCTGAGTTATGGCCCTTTGAAAAAATTTGGATGAAATCTTGCCAGCAAAAAATCCCAAAAATTATTGAAGCTAGAGCCATGGATTGGTGGTGATGAGACTAGAGGACCTGGGGCCAGTTGTTCAAAACTAACGACATCATTAGTTAACATATCGTTAAAACTCAGGGCCCAGTTGTTCCAAGCATCGTTAGCTTAACAAGCTCATAAATGGTTATAGTGTTAACTATTCTAGCAAGTTTAATATGTAAAATTTTGGTATTTGTCATCGCAACTCCTCCTACAGTTTCATAGTGATTATTTTGAAACGTTGCATGTTTTTGCCATGGTATGAGGATACGCATGTGGTTTGGACTTTATCGTCTGATCAATTTTTGTCACTTTTTCCACATTGTGAACTTAGTCATTTTTAACCTTCAATTGATATATGATAGGTACCTCTTGTCATCACAACTCCTCTCAGGAGAATGCGGCGTCTCATCAGGGCCAACACTATTTGCAGGAAGTTAAGCCATTTAAAAAAAAAAAAAAAACCTGACACCCCTAAATTTTGAAATGGACTCCTACTATATAAGGAGGAAGATTCCATTTGGTACAAAAAGGGTTAAAGCCTGATCAGTCTTGAGACTTGGTGGATTGATTCTAGATGATGAGTAGATAAGCTGATGAACTTTTGAACAAAGTATGAACTTTTGGAAACTTCAGTTATGGCCCTTTAAAATTTCAGCATTTTAACCTTGTAAGCAAGATATCTCCACAACTGTTTTGATGATTGCCTTGAAACTTTATAGGCTGATAGGGGATGATAAGTACGTAGGTGACCTGAGTAACTTAATTTTTAAAAGAATCTGAAATTTTTTCTGGAGTTGCCGCCCTGTGAAAATTTCAGCATTTTAACTTAGGTGCACGGGTCAAGAAGTTGGGGGCATTGTGTTTCATAAACACCGGCTCCGGTTTAATCTTATTATTGATTGATATTAATTGAGGCTAGTGTTAAATAAGATTGACATTTAGATAATAATTGGGTAGTGACATTTCTGCAAGAATTATTGGTATAATTATATGTCACTACAGGAGTGGGTGCCAGTGGCTTTTTCATGAAGTTAAGCAAATGGACACTGTGGTTTGAACCTTGTTTATTATACCACTTCTAATCTGTGCCTTGATGCCAGCTCTTTTGTCATTGAAGGTAGAGTGTTTGGCTTTTCCACAAAGTTAAAGCAACTGACATGGCAGTCAAGAGTGCACGAATGGGCGACCACAATTTTTGACTTCATTGATGACCCATCAAACACTACATTACATTATTATATTGTTCCATCTGTTTTGTTATGATCTGCCAATTAGTATATTGGTCTGAATTAGTTTAGTTATGCTCTGCCTATCAACATTTCAAGTTCCAGAAGCCTCTGTGGTATAGTGGTTATGCTACTCGCCTTGTAAACCAGGGGTCGCAGGATCAATCCTGGATTTAACCAGACTTCCGGATGAGTCTTTAAACCGAAGTCCCATCTTCATATGACCTTAGCTGTTGGTGAGACGTAAAACTCTAACCATCACATTTATAGTTCCAGATAATTTGGATAACGAGCCCAAATTGCAACAGTGTACATCCATGCTGTTTACAGCTAAGGTGGTGATCAGATCAGCTTATCAGTGTCTTTATTGGTCATCACACAAGCTACCCTGTCTACATAATTGAGTTGGGGCACAGCATTTCCAACAGTTTACATGACATTGTGCACCCAGCAAAGAATCAGATCAGCCTGCGCATCAATATACATGTAGTCTGACCAGAGACTTCTCTTGCTACATGAAGGAGCATTGGGCCCTTAGCTATTCTTAGAGGGTACAGTGAAGACTGATCAGACTGTACCGATGCACAGGCTGATCTGAGTCTTCGCTGGACGCACATGTCTTATTGTAGGTTTTGTCATGCACTGGCTTATATTATAATTTTCAGAGTATCTAGGGCTTGCCATTACATGTAAATTATAATCAACTGCTGCATAGGTGGGCGATTTAACCCTTATCTTGCTGAATATTCATTTAAGCCACACCCATTGCACGACCCGCAGAAAAAGCGACCGACTGAAGTCGGTTGATTTTCTAAGTGCCCTAAAATCACCATGTCATTCTGTCATTCTGTCAGTCTGTCATTCTGTCAGTCTGTCTGTCTGTCCGTAACCCGTTCGTGAAAATTGGTGATAGTGACTTAACCGCTTGGAATATTTAAACAATTTTTGGCATACTGATAGATATCAATGAGATCTAACCAATGAACTTGCGAAATATTACATTCCATTTAGTATAGCCTCGCCGAGGCGAAAAATGTGAAAATTTTCGAACTGCTTCTCCTCGGAAACCGTTGGGCCGATTGAAGTCAAATTTCATATGGAGCCTCTATGGGATGGGGGAAACCAAATTTTGCTCATGGGGTCAAGGTCACATGACCAAAATGGTCGCCAAGCCATATATGGTCTGTCTGTCTGTCCGTCCGTAACCCGTTTGTGAAAATTGGTGATAGTGACTTAACCGCTTGGAATATTTAAACAATTTTTGGCATACTGATAGATATCAATGAGATCTAACCAATGAACTTGCGAAATATTACATTCCATTTAGTATAGCCTCGCCGAGGCGAAAAATGTGAAAATTTTCGAACTGCTTCTCCTCGGAAACCGTTGGGCCGATTGAAGTCAAATTTCATATGGAGCCTTTATGGGATGGAGGAAACCAAAATTTGCTCAAGGGGTCCAGGTCACATGACCAAAATGGCCGCCAAGCCATATATGGTAAAAACCCTTCAAAAATAGTCTTCTCCAGAACCACTGGGCCGATTTCCACGAAACTTTATAAATAGCATCTGGGACGTAGGCCCATCATAAATTGCTAAAATGGTGACCCTGGGTTGACCATGACCTTCTTTGTGCCTAGGTCAAACTTTGACACATTTGCTTTTGTATTGGAAAAGTGAGAATGCATTTTATCCTGCAAACGATTCAGAATACAGTACTAAAGTATAGGATATATTTTTGCTCCTTACAATAAGGCGCATTTATTTGGGGAACCGTATTAGGTCCAGGTCACATGACCAAAATGGCCACCATACCCATATATGGTAACACTCATAAAGCTAATAACATCCGGCGGGTCGTGCACTTCAGCTGAAGCACTGGTTTCTGTCTATTAACCAATCAAATTACTTGATGTAATTTATTGCTACAAATTCATAAACTGAATGCCAAATAGTGTAGATCCTGATCAGATGGCTTCTTCAGAAGCCATCTGATCTGGATCTACACTGTTTGCAAAGATAGGGGTTGTCGTGAGTGAGTGAGTGAGTTTTAGTTTTACGTCCCACCAACAGCTAAGGTCATACGGAGACGGGACCTCGGTTTAAAGACTCATCCGAAAGTCTGGAGAAGCCCGGGATCGATCCTGCGATCCCTGGTTTACAAGGCGAGTAGCGTAACCACTGTACCACAGAGGCTTCTAAGGGGTTGTCGTGAACAGCAAGATAAGGGTTAAACATGAACGAAGTGTTAAGCCTTTTTATGGGACATAATGTGAATCAGTGGCTGATTCACATGAAACATTCAGCCTAATTTAATCTGAGCTTAACATGTGAATGGTCTGCCGCACATTTGATTGATTATTTTAGGTTTAAAAACATGTCAACCATTGTGGGTCATTTTGTGTCATCTCCCAGAGACAGGGAGAAGAGAGAGAAGAGTAGTAAGTAGAGGAGATTTTGTTTGTTTGTTTGTTTGATTTGATGTTTATCGTCCCCGTCAACTGCACTGTACAGGTCATTTTGGAGATGTTGCTTCCAATTTTGTGGGACTTTTACCCAACATTGAGATGAAATAACATCTCAAGCCCTGTCGCCCAATGAAACCAATAGGGTTTATAAGCATGGACGGTCTGACTCGCACCACTTTGCCTGGGCAGGCTTAGACCCTCTAAGCTGTTTCCCAGTACTTGTGTGCGGATGGTTTCAGCTCTGTGTGCAAGCATCATGCAGCCTATCTATTTCTTCAAGCCCCGATGGGCGGGGGCTGCAGTAGAGGAGATGAAAGTGAGGGACAGAGGCGAATTTGAGAGGAAAATGAATGGAAGTGTAGAAACAGAAGAAATAACAACAGCCCCTCTCTGCCCTTACCTGTTTTCAAGGGCAGCAGGCTTGTCCATCTGTAAACCAATATTGGTTGGACTCACCAGTGACGCAAGATACACATCACCTTTGCTTCACCCAACCGCCTTGGTCTGCTTCACATGAAGTGTTATGCCCGTTATTTTTTCAGGAAATGTAAGACAAAATAGATTGATGTCTGCAAGAATTTTCTTCAAATTAATGGTTAAACACAGCCACAAACCACATCTAAGCCTTATCCTAACACTTATTCTGCTGATCTCTTCAGCCCCTTCCTTTTGCAATCAGTGTAGATCCAGATCAGATGGCTTATAAAGAAGCAGTCTTATCAGGATCTACACTGTTTATCATTTAGATTTGAAAGAATTCATTGTAACAAGTAAGCTGATTGGTTGATTCAGAAATGGGTGTGGCAAAGTTAAATATTTTGGTAGATACCAATTAAACAACAATTGTTGTCTGCTTTGTCGTCTGCTGGTTAAATTAAGTCATTATTGCAAACTGTGTGGACCCAGATTAGACTGTTCCTCTAAGAGAAATCTGATCAGGGTCCACCTTGATTTCATAGTGGGATAGAATTTCTTATCATAATGGCGTCACTAAACATCTCATTAATGTCATTACAGTATGGCGGGCATCAACAAAGGAAGTGACTGCATTATTCAAAGTTCATGCCCAGAAATGAAAGTGTTGTTTGTTTGTTTGTCAGTCTGACATCACTGGGCAAGTCTTGTGATGTCAGATTTTTCTGTCCACCTCTCACAGTGTGGACATGATAACTTACCTATGGTATACAAGATTATCTTGAATGGGTGTGAGACTTATACCCATTCATACATGTGATATTTTCTTGGACCCAAATAGGGAGATTTTGATTTTCAGATAGGGAGATTGGGGTCCCAAATCGGGAGATTTTTCCGCGGTAAAAAGTGATGTTATTTTTTGTTCAAATTTACCTCTGAAGCACTTTTTCACCCATAACATGTCATCACAACAATTGTCGTCTGCTTTGTCGTCTGACATCTGCATTAAAAATCATTTTTTGAAAACAGTGTGGGCCCAGATCAGACTGCAGAGCAGTCTGATGAGGGACCACACTGTTTGCCTTTATGCAAAAATATGTTATTAAAGGTTGGAAGAAGAAAATGCAGCAGACAACAAACTTCCAACAAACTTAGTTTTTATCCAGTGAATAATAAATTAGTAAACTTCCAAAATGTTTGTTGTTCTTTTATGACCAATCAAGCGCCCCAAATCTAGGGAACTTACTGCAATAGTCTTGCAGTTTGGATAGCTTCATCTGTAGATCGGTAAACAAAGCTAAAGATCGTGAAGTACGGAAGTTTTTGTCATGCCTAAATTTTTAAATGCCCATGCTTTTTCCATGGCTACGTTCCCCCAAAACGTACCTCGGAACTTATAAGCATGCATGATTTTTATTTATTTAACTTGGGGGCATATTTCTTTCATAAACACGGCAACAAATACTTTTTTCTCGCAAGCTAAAAATGAAACAGGTTTGAATAGAAAATGTCACCCTGCAAAACCCCGGTACTATGTTTATTAATAAATGAAAAACGGCATACAGATGCTTAGAAAATACCAGCGTCTGCTCTGTTTTGGCGGGAAAAATATTTAGCGTGTTCATCTGTCGGAGGCCAAAAAGCATGCACAAATTTTCATTGATGTCACGTGGGGCATATTTCTTTCAGCCGTTAAAAACGGCAAAAATATTTTTCTCAGGTTTAAATAGAAAATGTTACTATGTAATACCCCAGTTCTATGATTAATAAATGAATAACGGTTTACAGACGCGTAAAAAAAAAACAGCGTCTGCTTTGCTCTGTTTTGGCGGGAATAATATTTAGCGTCTACACGTGTCAATTACAAAGGGATTAAATAAAATATAACTGGTATATCTTGATTAACTAGTTTTCACACCTTGCCACATTGTTAATAATTATTGACGGCTTATCAATAAGGCCCGCCTCGGGTGTAGACGGTTTAATAGTGTTGGCAACTTGAGCAAATCAGCGATCAGGGGAGTATAATTTTAATAAATGTTTGCAAACATCACTTTTCTTCCTTTGTTTTGAAACATTATTGAATTTCTCACTTTTTATCACCATGTTTGCGGCTTGTTTGATGGTTGCATTTTAATACGTTCTTTTTCATATCGCGATATCATACCTGTGCAGGTGTGTATTGCAATTCCGGTTTACCGCATAGGTATTTTACGGCGGTAAACACTAAAATGGTCGGTCGGCGGAAAACTACTATAGGAAAATTGTCGTGTCGGGAGATTAGGGCCGTCGGACGGGAGACCGGGAGATGGGGTTCGAAATCGGGATATCCCGACGAAATCGGGAGATATCACATGTATGCCCATTTAAGATACAGAGGATCTCACATGAGTGTTCATGTATTATTGAATTTATTAAATGAGTTGAGGAAAAGGGAGCTGCAACTGACCGCACACAAGTACTGGTAAACCCCTTATAGGGATCTAAGCCTGCCCAGGCAAAGCAGTGCGAGTCGGCCCATCCATGCTTATAAACCCTATTGGTTTCATTGGGCGACAGGGCTTGGGATGTCATTTCATCTCAATGTCGGGTAAAAGTGCCACAAAATTGGAAGCAACATCTCCAAAATAACCTATATAGTGTTGACGGGGACGTTAAACCACAAATCAAACAAACAAACAAAATTTAACAATACATGAGCATGACTGCAAGATTCTATTTATCATCAAACATTTAAATGCATTTTATTCAGGATCGCTTTACAAAAATGTCAATATTCCACCATTTATAAATGTGACATCAACGTCTTATATGTAACGTTACTGGGCATGTCTAACTAGTTTGCATATTTAATCCACCAGTGGATTACCAAATTTAATACATGGCGTTATTACATTCTGATACGCAATGTCATATGATAAAATCTTGTATAGGTAAGTTATCCTGTCCTTGTATATCTTTTCAGTCCAGAGAAACACAATGTCCGTCCAGGTGCTCCATCAGAACCAAATGAATACAATTTCAACTATCGGAGACGAGGACTATTCATCATCATTAACAACAAGAACTTCATGCCATCTACAGGACAAGTACAAAGGGAGGGAACTGATGTGGATGCAGAAAGATTGGAAGAAACTTTTCAAGACACAGGTTTCGAAGTGCGTCGCTATGACGATGTTACTGGTGCAAAGATGACAAAACTCATGTATGAAGGTGAGCCTAATATTCTATTTTTAGCTCGCCTTACGAAAGTAAGGGGGAGCTATTGCCATACCCCCGGGCATCCGTCGTCAGCGTCAGCGTCGGCGTCAGCGTCGGCGTCCGCATTTGGTTAAAGTTTACCTGCAAGCTCTTATATGTGATGTTTTACAAGTTTATTTTGAATATATAATTAACAATTGGTAAAAAATAATATTTAACATTATCATTTTACTTCATTTTACAGGTTTTTTGGCTTAAATTGGTCTTTTTGAGAAGTTAATATTTTCCTCTGTATTACCTCCCTTGAAATCCTGTGTTAAAGTTTACCTGCAAGCTGCGTGAGTTCAAATCCCGGGGGAGGCATGTTTTTTTTTTTTCTTTTCCTTTTCTTTTTTTTTTTTCTTTTTAGAAACATAGCGGGTCTGGGGCTCAAGGTGAAGGTCACTGGCTATTTTTAGAAAAACATTGTAATCACTCTAGCGCCTTCATTTATTGATGGATTTTAATATAACTTGGGTATAATGATATCTCGAGTGACTTTGACTTTCAGGGTCTGGCGCTTAAGGTCAAGGTCACTACTTTCAGGGTCACTGGGTCAAGGTCACTGTGTCTATTTTTAGAAAAACATTGTCATCGGGTTTGCACCTTAATTTATTGATGGATTTTAATATAACTTCACACAAATGTTGGGTATGATGATATCTCTAGCAAGTTCAACTTTCAGGTTTTGTTTGATTTGAGGTTTAACATCCCCGTCAACACTGTAAAGGTCATTTTGGAGATGTTGCTTCCAATTTTGTGGGACTTTTACCCGACACTGAGATGAAATGACATCTCAAGCCCTGTCGCCCAATGAAACCAATAGGGTTTATTAGCATGGACGGTCCGCCTCGCATCGCGGTTCCTGGACAGGCTTAGATCCTCTAAGCGGTTTACCAGTACTAGTGTGCGGGCCGGATTCAGCTCTGCATGGAAGCATTGTGCAGCCCATATATTTCTTCAAGCCCCTATGGGCGGGGGCGATCAACTTTCAGGGTCTGGGGCTGAAGGTCAAGGTCACTGTGGCTATTTTTCGAAAAAACTTTCTGATCGCTCTAGTGCCTACATTTATAAATGGATTTTAATATAACTTTACACAACCGTTGGGTTTGATGATATCTCGAGCTTGTTTGACTTTCACGGTCTGGGGCAGAAGGTCAAGGTCTCTGTGGCTATTTTTAGAAAATCTTTTTCATCGCTCTTGCGCCTTTATTTATGGATGGATTTTAATATAATTTCACACAAATATTGGGTATGATGATATCTCGAGTGACTTTGACTTTCAGGTTCCGGGGCTGAAGGTCAAGGTAACTGTGGCTATTTTTAGAAAACTTTGTGATCGCTCTAGTGCCTACATTTATGAATGGATTTTAATATAACTTTACACAAATGTTGGGTATGATGATATCTCGAGCGAGTTTGACTTTCAGGGTCTGGGGCTGAAGGTCAAGGTCACTGTGGCTCTTTTTTGATAACTTGCCCTCATCCATCTTAGGCCCCCAAAGGCGAGCTATGTTGTCTTCTGACAACTCTTGTTAATTTTATTGTTTATCAATTGTCACAAACTTACTACAGAGGACCTTTGTGATAACAATTCACCATATTTGTATTATTTGCTGGCTCCCAGCTTGCACATTGTCAATATTGAAAAAAACAGGAAACCAGACCCCCCTGACCTTGAAAGGGGGGTCTGGTTACCTGTTTTTCCAACACTGATAACCTTCAGACTAGGAACCAGCATATAATGCAAGTAAGGTGAATGGTATTTGTTCCCCAATATTGTCCCATTATAAAGAAATTGCCGTTATAAAGAATCCCAGTTAGGAGTATTATACGTAATAAAATGCCTTTTGCCCATTCTTGGAGTATTAGATTACAAGAATCTTTCATGACTATGGACTCGATTTGTGCATTTCCAACCCAAGGGAAGCTCACGCCGCTAGGTACCGAGGCTAAGCTTTTAGCTGTAAGCAGTCATTCCATTGAAACTGGCGTTATAACTAGTTTTGCCGTTACAACGACTGTCGGTATAAAGAGGGTTGACTGTTATGAATCTGAGTTATAGTGCTAATGTCCATGTGAGTACTACTGACAGCACATATAGCTTTAGTATGCCATCCAGTTAACAGTTATTTATAGCCATGCTATTCTTGCCCCTGTAACATCAGAATGCAGTGTAAAACGTTAACTAGGACATTGGCAAACAGTGTAGACCAAGATCAGAAGCTACAGCCTTAAATGAAACTGCATAAGTCTCAGTTTCTGTCAGACTGGATTTTCTCAGCCAATATGGCCTCAGCGTTGACCCACAAATATTTTCACTATTCCACAATGGAATCAATGATTCCAAAGGACTAGAAAATGCAATTTACACTATGATGAAGGGCAGGGAGGTTTTTTACAGCCTCCACACATTCAGTTTACACCAGGTGTAGCATTTGCAAAGAGTGTATAGACCCATGTAAGATGCAGCGGAATCCAGTGCAGTATCTGATGGTGGTCCACAGATAGTAAGATGTCAAATGTCTTCTTTTTTATGCAGAATAGACTTTAAATAACAAAAAAGCCTCCCCTTATTCAGTTTACATCAGCTCTAGCATTAGCAAATAGTGTATAGACCCAAGAAAGAGGCAGCAGAATCCAGTGCCATACCCGATGGTGGTCAACAGATAGTGAGATGTCAAATTTCAAATTTATTTTTAGCACAAAGTGCTCATGTTGAGCTATTTTGATCGGTCAATGTCCGTCTTGCAGTGTCAACAATTTGCTTTAAATGCCTACTCCTAAACCCTTCCCCCAATTTCATTCGAACTTCTTAGGAATGTTACCTAAATGGCTGCCAAATCATTCCCCTCTGATGAACAAGATGGCCACCAGAGCTAAATTTCATTCAAACTTCAAAACCAAACCTAAACACAAACAAACTCCTTATCTGGAGTCATGCCCAGTCATATCAGTTGAAAACCCTATCTTACATGGATAAGCATACAAGATATTTTTATTCTTGTATACCAAATAAGAATATCCAACATTTGCACAGGGTATAGAAATTCTTTTCTTGCACACCAGACAAGGAAATCAGTGATTTTACCCTGGGATAGAAATTTATGTTCTGACCCTGGTGTTCCCACCCAAAATCGAATATAATCGCATGTTTGATAAATGCACTGGTTGATTACGACCTCGTATGCGCCATCTTTAAGGTTGACGTCACAGCACGTAACGTGACGTCACTAAACATTCCTGCAGTGTCAACACAATAGGGTGGATGTTGGTAACCAAAGTGACTGCAGCATTAAAAATCTGCGCTAAGAAATGGAAGGTATGCAAGAAAAAGAATCCTATATGGGTGTGAGGGGTGGATAGAAAAATCCGTCCCTCAGGATCACTGTCCGGCATCACTGGGCAAGCCTCGTGATGCCGGACAGTGACCCTCGGGACGGATTTTTCCATCCACCCCTCACACCCATATAACATTCTTATATTCTTGTATACCAAATAAGAATATCCAACATTTGCACAGGGTATAGAAATTCTTATCTCACCCTGATTATCTCACTTTTTTCAACCCTACTATGGTCTACATAGAGGATCTTACATGAGTGTTTAAGTATTATTGAATTTATTATACGAGTTGAGGTAAAGGGATAAAATGCTAGGTTTTGCCGAGCATTTTATCCTTTTTCCTCAACGAGTTTAATAAATTCAATAATACATGAGCACGAATGCAAGATTCTATTTATCATATGACATTTATAATGCTTTTTATTCACATTTAATAAATGCACTGATAAAAATATCAATATTCCGCCATAAGTAAACGCGACGTTATTAAGGACGTCGTACGTGTAACGTTACGGGACGTATCTAGCTAATTTGCATATTTAATCCACTAGTGGATTATCAAAAATATTACATGATGTTATTACACTCTCAGACGCAATGTCATATGATAAATGTATTATCAATAACATTATGCCTCGCTTTTCATTGGCAATGCAACAATAAACATGTGAGAGGTGTTCTGCCTTACCGAAAGAAATAATTATAAAGAAAATGAATACAACGAAAAGAAAAAGAACCTTTTATTTGTATGGATCCAATATACCCTAAAAATCATTAAAATTCGGGCACCTTGAAAATTTATTGTAATTCCACTAAAACTTTAGCAAATTTGTTTAACGATCCAGCAAGGAGACCAGAAAGTGCCAACAGAATTGGAAACAATGCAGACCCTGATCAGACTGCAGGAGCAGTCTGGTCTAGGTCTGCATTGTTTGCTTCAGGGCCATTCTGTCCCAATACTTAAGATCATTACGGTAGTCATTTCCAGCCCTTTTAATGTTTGGACCCATTAGAACCCTGGCTGAGCCTCATTTCCAATTGGCCTGGGCTAAGGTTGGAAATGTCTATATCCAATCCATACTTGTGAAATTTTTTTAATAAATTCTTTCACCAAGAAATAATTGAGAATTGGAACTGCGCCCCCACCCATCGGGGCCTGGAGAAATAGATGGGGCTGCACGGTGCTTCCGCGCAGAGCTGAAACCGACCAAACTTGAGTACTGGTAAACAGCTTAGGTCTAAGCCTGCCCAGGCAAAGCGGTGCGAGTCAGACCGTCCATGCTTATAAACCCTATTGGTTTCATTGGGCGACAGGGCTTGAGATGTCATTCCATCTCGATGTCGAGTAAAAGTCCCACAAAATTGGAAGCAGCGTCTCCAAAATGACCTATTCAGTGTTGAAGGGGGAGGTTAAACCTCAATCCAGACAAACAAAAACAAAATCGCTGAGGTTGGAAATGCCTATATCGGATCCATTTTTATGAAAGATTTTTATATTCTTTCTCCGAGAAATAATTGGAACTGTTCTAAAAGCAGTAAACCAGTTTTCCTAGAAATCACTGACATTGTACATGAAGGAATAGGACAATGATATTCAGTCTCCAGTAGGATCAGAATGGATAATGGATTTATTGGAAAGTACAGATGAGACAGAATTCAGAAAAAAATATTCAAATGAAAGTAGATTTGAATACAAAACTAATAAGTTTGTCAGCATCAGTTCCTGGTGAAGTATCATTTCATTATTGGAACTTAGGATGTTATTACTTGTTTCACTTTAAATTTGCTTTATTACAGAATATGTCCTAAATTTTTTCACAGTTTTAAATTAGCCGTGTCAGGAGAATTTTGATTAGTTGGTCTTTGCGTTTACAACTGCACAACTAGCAGTTTAGCAATATGACATCTGTCAAACTAACAAAACATTATGTCTGTAGTCTCAATCTTTCGGCCAATCAACTCAGAAGGACTAGCTAAGTGGGCCACATTGTCATTCATTTCTATAACCTGTTCAGAAGCACATGATAGAAAGTTCAACAGGGTACGACAAAGGTTTTGTCGCATCTTTGATTTCAGTGCAAACAGCATCAAATGTGCAATTTGGAGGTTTTATTGATAAGCTGCTACTTGGGTGGTTGTAATGGCCCAGTCAACACTATTAAGGTCATGTTTAGATTACCACCATACTTTTCCTGAGTAGGCTTACCGGTATATACAAGCACAGGTGGTTAGCCAGTACAGTGCTCATTCTTTCACCAGAAACTGGCAACACTGTCCTATTTAGATCAGTAGAAGGCGGAGAATGACCATAGAAAATCTCTACAAAAGAATGTTGCCTTACCCAGTGGGGATCAAAACTGTGAACTCGTGATCACCAATGAGATGTGAGTCTAAGTGAGCCACAGAAGCCAGCATGTGTCAAGAGAAAACCTGGCTTCCCATGAAGAGTGTGGTTAGGTAGACTAACCAGCTCAATATTACCTGAATAGTGTTGACTAGGTTGTTACTACAAGAAGCATCAGTGTTCAGTGTTATGTCATTAGAAAGCATTACACAATAAGTAACCAAGATTTTCATGCCTTGTTTCAATACACGTTTTAAGTTTGAGCGCGAAATTGCACCCTTATGTCATTCACTCATAAGATATTGAACGTCAAACATAGCAAGCGATGCAAGAGCAAGCTTTTCGTCAAAAGTTGTGCTGTAATTTGGTACTTGTATATGTAAGGGAAAACAGGTCAGGAAATACTTTGCAAGTTGACCAATGTTTATGGACCTTCAGCACCATTGTATGCACAAGATAAATTCTGGGTTGGGGAATTCAAACAGGGTAGAAAATCTTTAGAAGACGAAACCAGGCCTGGAATCCTATCAGATACCACTGATAAAGAAATGTGCAACAAAGTATGGGATCTGGACAGGTGTACTCTGATTGGTGAATTAATGTGAAAGAAATAGCGAATGCATTACACATTTCACATGGTAGCATTTCAACAATTTTACATGATCACTTGGGTATGCGCAAGCTAACAGCTCCTTGGGTCCATAAATCCCTTTTGTGATGAGCAAATGACAACCAGAGCATCGGTATGCAGCGCATTGTCAAAGCAGTTTAGGTCAAAGGAAGATGTGTTTCTTTCATGTCTGGTGACTGTAGATGAGACCTGGGTCCATTATTATGAGCCAGAGAATACAACTCAAAGTCGCCAGTGGGTAGGGCTGGGGTCTCCGAGGCCAAAGAAGTTCAAAACATAACCCTCTGCTGGCCAGGTGATGGAGATGACACTTACCATCAGATCCTGAATTATATTGTATGTGCAGTATTTTCATTCTGTAATTATTGTTTAAAAGAAATCAATATTGTTTAAACCAAGGTGATGGCAACTGTATTTTGGGACACACAGGACATTATTATGTTCGACTTTCTAGCAAAGAAAAGTACAATAACAGGTGCGTTTTATGCAAATTTGTTCGACCAACTGAGAACTGCGATCCGTGAAAAATGCTCAGGTAAACTCTCCAAAAGGGATTCTGCTCCAACAAGACAATGCAAAGAGTCTACACTTGCAAAATTGCAATGGATGCTGTTGAGCGGAATGGGTAAGAGCTAATACCACACCCTTACTATTCTGGACTTAGCTCCTAGTGACTATTTCCTATTCCCAAACTGGAGAAAAGATCAATATCCTTGGACGTCATTTCCGGTCCAATGAAGAAATCACGGAAGCAGTTGAGGAGTGGGTCGGAGACAAGGACCCTGGCTTCTTCTGTTCTGGGCTTATGGCATTGGAACAGCGTTGGTCCAAGTGTATCATTCTAGAGGGCAATTACATCGAAAAAGAAGAGATCAATCTCAGGCAGAAATAAGTTAGGCTGTTTTTTTATTGACTCGCCCTCATATATAGATTTTATTGAAAAATGAACACAATAGATGGTCATTTTTCTGACTTATAATGGTCATTTATTCTATGTATTATTGTTCAGATAAAACATTGTCATTTGACTGAGATGGCTTCTGCTTTAAATCCAAGAAGTATGTATTTTCATAAGAAGACATGTAAAGGAATGCTTTCTTTATGGTAAAATTGGACAATAGCAGCCTAAAATTTTAAAGATAGCCAATGATCTATTCAGACTGCAAAGATATACTGACTGATCTGAACCTTTGCTGGAGATGTTAAGAGTGCCCTGCTCTTGTTTGCAATGCAACTCTGATGAACCTGAATTGTTTTGCTTTTTTTGTTGTCAAGACAGTGTTTGTTTCACAAAAACATCTTTTAGTGTTTTAGCTATAATGACAGTGGCTCAATATCCTGTAATCTAGGCCAAAACAGAGCAAATATTGAGAAACACTTGACCCCTCAGGAAGTTTCCAGAAAGCATGTCAACAGAGGTCTGACTGTAACAAGATGTCTGATTTTTATCTGCTGTTATAGGATTCCTGAGAACTAATCAGGCACATGCAGAAGTCTGGAAAGTCCATTTCAGTCAGGAAACCTCAAATCAGGAACATGGGCAAACAGTGGAGGCCCAGATCAGACACCGCTGAAAGCGGTGTCTGATCAGGGCCTTCACTGTTTGCAAAAAAAATCAGCCATTTTCTAATTGAATTTCACAAATCACTGAAGCTTATATCCCTAAACTTGGAAATGGGCTCCTGCAATATATAGTGAGGAAGATTCCATTTTGTTGAAAATGGGTTAATCCACAGAATGGCAAGAATCAAGTTAGCAGACAACATCCTGAATTGTTTTGAGTAGTTTTGGAGAAAAAAAATCAGGCTTTATCTGACATTTCATGTGAATTATCTTCCACACAGACAATTTACATGAATTTGTTTGTTTGTTTGTTTGATTTGAGGTTTAACGTCCCCATCAACACTGTAAAGGTCATTTTGGAGACGTTGCTTCCAATTTTGTGGGACTTTTACCCGACATTGAGATGAAATGACATCTCAAGCCCTGTCGCCCAATGAAACCAATAGGGTTTATTAGCATGGACGGTCCACCTCGCACCGCGGTTCCTGGACAGGCTTAGATCCTCTAAGCGGTTTACCAGTACTAGTGTGTGGTCCAGATTCAGCTCTGCGTGGAAGCATCATACAGCCCATATATTTCTTCAAGCCCCTATTGGCGGGGGCAGACAATTTACATGAAATGTCAAGCCTTATTTTCTCTATAAAACAAGAGAAAATTATATTTGTTTGTTTGTTTGATTTGAGGTTTAACGTCCCCGTCAACACTGTAAAGGTCATTTTGGAGACATCGCTTCCAATTTTGTTGGACTTTTACCCGATATTGAGATGAAATGACATCTCAAGCCCTGTAACCCAATAAAACCAATAGGGTTTATAAGCATGGACAGGCCGACTCGCACCATTATAATAATCCTTAAAGGTTCACGGAGAAGATGTCAATTTTATTTCACAGAAAGTAAGGCCTGGCATTACATGTGAATTGTCTGTGCATAATGGTTAGATAAGTCTGTTTAGACTAATAATAATAATTATAGAATTTATTTTCAGAGAGTGGCACATTTAGCAACAGCAAGCCCTCTATATTATCTAACATACTATTGAGAAGTATCAGAGAACATTGTCCACACACACTCAAACATTTACACATAAGCATCACAGAAACAAGAGTAATGTCAAAAACTAAAATATAATAACAATAACAACAGCAGAAAAAAACTCAGAATTTACAAGATATTTAGACAGAGAAATGATTTATACCTCATAATAGAGATTGTTAGATAGAAAAAAAAATATGTCTGTATACAAAACAAAAACACTGTAAACATTATATACTTGCCTTAATTTAAAGAAACATAAAAATGGATTTCATCTACTTAATGCAGTGTCAATGCAGTGCATAATCAAGAGTTTCTAAATTTTTCAACCAATCAGGATGATGGATCTTGAATACATAAGATTATCATAAAACTTTGTTTAAAAATTTCTTTTTGAGGTCTTGGGATCGAAAAATTATACTTCTAGATCTTAGTGACTCAAGTGTTTCATTCCTGGCCAAAGGGAAAACATTTGATTTATATATTTGGGTGTCAAAGACTTTGATATCTGAAGTATGAATTTGGCCTTTCTAAAAAATATACACTCATAAATCATTAAATAATTTTTTTAGAGTTTCCATACTACTGGCAAAATCATCATATTCATGATTTAAAATTATTTTAATTGTTCTTTTCTGTAATCTGTAAATTTTGTTTAAAATGTATTGGGATCCCGATATCGTAGTGCAGTAACGGGTATGTGACTGTATGTAGGTTTTGTAAAACTGAACTTTGTGTTCCTTTCAACTTTGGTAGTAGCTATAAGTTAAAAGCAATTTTTTTTGGCAATATGGCCAATATGAACTGACCAGGTTAAATTGTAATCAATATGAACGCCTAAAACCTTATCATTGTCAAATGAGCTCAAAGTAGTAGTGAAAATGTTTATCATTGAGCTCAAAATTTTTATCAGGGTAAGTTAAATGCAAAATTCCATCATGCAGATAAAGGTGCTTCTGCAGTGTCGTAATTACCATGAATGGTTTTTGAAGTGTTTAATAACATCCCCATTAGGCTTACATAAAACTGAAAGTTTTTTTGTTGCTTTCCAGTTTTCCCGTGTTGCGGGTCGTCAGCTGGTGAGGTCCCAGGGAACGAATCCATTCTGGCACTACACCGTAGCCGTTCGGTGCTATCCCCATTCCACGTTTCCGGTGAATGGGGAGACCATCGCTCGGCTCCAGCCCTAAAGGTTTTGTAAAACCAGCTGGTGGCTTTGTTCTATAGTGTCTTGAAAATAATGTGGTATTGACAGCATACAGGTCTGTTGAAACATTATTTTTAAAAGTGGTACTGGATTAAGTTATATGCCCTTGATTAGGTTTAGCTTGGAAATTTTGCCTAATATCCATGCAACAGTACAGTTCTTGTTTCTTCAGTTCTTCCTGTAGTCTTCAAGGTTGTGGTTTGAAACTTGAACCATAGTAAGGATATAACTGTGCATGTAAATGAAGGTCAGAGAACTCTGATATGGCTATTCTTGGAAGAGTTACATGCCCTTAACTCCTCTTGCGTTTTTCAAGATCATGGTTTGAAGCAGGTGTAAAGGTTGAGTAAAAGCTCAGAAAACTCTGATTAAACTATTAATCGAAGAATTTCACAGGCTTGAATTTCAACAGGTTTTATGTTGATTAACCTTGGGAATTTCAAGTTTCAACATAAAACCTTTCCATATAAAAGGAAATGTCTCAGATAATTTTAAATTATTCACAAACAGCCAGGAAGAATTTGTCTCCAAACTAATAAGAGAGAAGAATTGGTCCTTCCTTATCTTGACACAGTCAATATTGTCTTGTTATTAGACTATTTGTTTTTCTCCTGATAATAGATTACTAAGCCATATAAACCATTAACTAGTTTCTTTGTTTAGCCCTCAGTGCTTAGACTGTTAATCACGACAAACAGACTGCATTTTCAAATTGTATTTTTCTTATTTTTCAGTGAAAATAAGGCCTGACATTACATGTGAATCGTCTGCCAAGCAGACGATTCACATGTAATGCCAAGCCTTATTTACTGTGAAAAATATTTTAAAAATCAGATTGTCGTCCGCTCCAGGAATTTATGTAGCAGTTGAATGGTTGGGAGACCAGACGCAATAGGCAATACAACAGACAACATTTTCGAATTCTTTTACTGTTTTTAGCTCACCTGAGCATAAGGTGCTCAAGATGAGCTATGGTTATCCAGGTGTGTCCATTGTCCCTCAGTTTGTCGTCAACAATTTCTTCAATCTCCTTAACTAATAAGCCAATTTCAAAATAATTTCACACAAAATGTTTCTATTGTAGCCCTGAACATGGTTCCACTCTATTGAATAAAGAAGCTGTCAAGAGCTAAAAATAGATAAAAAAACAACTTTTAGCAGCATCTCGTCCTAGGCCAGTTGCCCAATTTCAAAATAATTTCACAGAAGTTTTCCTTGGATGACCCTCTACTAAAATTACTGAAATGATTCTGCCCTGCATAACAAAGTGTCTGCCAGACCCAAAAGTAGAAAAAATGCTTAAACAACATCTCCTGAGCTAATGGCCTGATTTCAAAATAATTTCACAGAAATGTTCCTTGTTTTACGCTCTACCAAAATTGCTAAAATGGTTCTGCTCTATTGATCAGAATAGCAGCCAGAGCAAAAAATAGAAAAATTGACATCTCCTCCTAGGCCAATGACTTGATTTGAATATATTTTCACAGAGATGTTTCTTGGGAGACCCTCTCCCAAAATTGCTTAAATGGTTTTGTTCCATTGAACAAAATGGCCACAAGAGCTAAAAATAGAAAAACCTTTAAATGCCATCTCCTCCTTGGCCAATGGCTGATTTCATAATAATTTCACGGACATGTTCCTTGTTTTACCTTCTACCAAGATTGCTTAAATGGTTCTGCTCTGCTGAACAAAATGGCCACCAGAGCTGAAAACCCTTTAAACAACTTCCCCTCCTAATCCAATGGCCTCATTTTCAAAATAATGTCACATAATGCTCCTTGGGTGACCCACAACCAAAATTGCTAAAGTAGTTCTGCTCCACTAAACAAAATGGCCACAAGAGCTAAAAGTAGAAAAACCTGTAAACAACATCTCCTAGGCCAATGGCCGTATTTCAAAATAATTTCTTAGAAATGATGCTTGGGTGACCCTCTACCAAAATTGCTAAAATGTTATTGCTGTGTTGAACAAAATGGCCACCAGAACTAAAAATGTGACCTTTTCCCAGCCTACACACAGAGGCAACTGATCCACCAGTGTGATCTGTGCTTTCATTTTATTAGCTCACCTGACAAAAGGTCATGGTGAGCTTTTGTGACCATGAGATGTCTGGCTTTGTCCTTTGTTGTGCATCCGTGTGTGCATAAACTTTTTCTTGTGTGCACTCCAGAGGCTCCAGTTTTGTTTCAATCATCATCAAACTGGCTCAGAATGATCATCTTTACTTTTTCTGGGTCAAGTTCGAATATGGGTCATGTTGCATCAGAAAGTAGATCAGCAGATTGAATCATAGTAAAGCCTTATGAGCACTCTAGAGGCCTCAGTTTTGGTCCAATCATCATCAATCTTGCTCAGAATGATCATCTTGACACTATCTCAGTTAAGTTTGAATATGGGTCATGTCGGGTTAAAAAATAGGGCAGTAGATTAACTCATAGAAAAACCTTGGGAACACTCTAGAATCCACAGTTTTGGTCCAGTCATCATCAGACCTACTCAGAATAATCAGCTTGACAATATCTTGCTCAAGTTTGAACATGGGTCTTGTCGGGCCAAAAAAAAGGTCAGTAGGTCAAATCATAGAAAACCCTTGTGAACACTCTAGAGGCCAGTTTTGGTCCAATTATCGTAAAGCTTGCTCAGAATGATCATCTTGATAATATCTGGGTCAAGATCAAATATGGATTATGTCAGATCAAAAAGTAGGTCAGTAGTTCATTTTGTCATAACTTTTGAACCATTTGAGATAGAGTCTTCATATTTGCCATGTAGGTTCCTTGTAATAAGGGTTTCCCACTCATACAATAACAAATTTGACCTGTGACCTACTTTATCATAACTTTGGAACCATTTGAGATAGAGCCTTCATATTTGGCATGTAGGTTTCTTGTGACATTCATTTAAAAAATGACCTGTGACCTTGACCTGTGACCTACTTTATCATAAAGTTTGAACCATTTGTGATAGAGCCTTCATACTTGGCATGGATGTTCCTTGTGGCTTCCCACCCATACAAAAATTTTGCCCATTAACCTTGATCTTTGACCTATTTTATTAGTTCACCTGTCACAATGTGACAAGGTGAGCTTTTGTGATCACATTTTGTCTGTCGTGCGTCTGTGCGTGTGTCTGAAAACAATTTCAAATAAGTATATCTCTAATACCCTACGGCCAATCTTGATCAAATTTCATGTGAAGCATCATCAGGTAGGGGGAAAGGCTGCATACGGTTTTTGGGCTGATCAGATTGGAATTCTGGTTGCCATGGCAACATATAGCTCCCATAGACTTATAATGGGAAAAAAATTAATAAATCTTCTTCTCTGAAACCACAGGGCCCAGAGCTTGGGTATTTAGAGTGTAACGATGTTAAGTGGTCGACTACATAAATCCTGCCGATCATGCCCCTGGGGTCCATATTGGTTACACCCCGGGGCCCCGTAGCTCCTATAGATTCATAATGGAAAAAAAAAAGCTTCAAAAATCTTCTTCTCTGAAACCACAGGGCCCAGAGCTTACATATTTAGCATGTAATAACAGCAAGTGGTCACCTACATAATTCCTGCCAATCATGCCCCTGGGTTCCAAATGGGCCACACCCCGGTGTCCCTTCGGGCCCATAGACACATAATGGAAAAAAAGCTTCAAAAATCTTCTTCTCTGAAACCACAGGGCCCAGAGCTTAGGTATTTAGCATGGAGCAACGGCAAGTGGTCACCTACATAATTCCTGCCAATCATGCCCCTGGGTTCCAAGTGGGCCACGCCCCGGGGCCCCTTCACTCTAATAGACTCATAATGGAAAAAAGCTTAAAAAATCTTCTTCTCTGAAACCACAGGGCCCAGAGCTTAGATATTTAGCATGTAGCAACGGCAAGTGGTCACCTACATAATTCCTGCCAGTCATGCCCCTGGGGTCCAAATGGGCCACGCTCCGGGGCCCCTTAGCTCCTATAGGCTCATGATAGAAAATAGCTTCAAAAATCTTCTTCTCTGAAACCACAGGGCCCAGTGCTGAGATATTTAGCTTGTAGCAACGGCAAATGATCACCTACATAAATCCTGCCAGTCATGCCCCTGGGGTCCAAATGGGCCATGCCCATAGGCTCAATAGCTCCCATAGACTTATAATGGAAAAAAACTAAAAAAAAAAAAAACTTCAAAAATCTTCTCCTCTGAAACCATAAGTCCCAGAGGTTAGATCTTTAGTATGTAGCCACATGAAATGGTCACCTTAATAAATCCTGCCTAAAATGCCCCTTGGGTCAAAATTGGCCACGCCCATGGGCACATTACCTACCATAGACTTGAAATGTACAACTTAAAATGAAAAACAGACTTCAAAAATCTTCTTCTCCTAAAACATAAGGTCGAGAGCTTAGGTATTTAGAATGTAGCAACGTCGAGTGGTCACCTACATGAATCCTCCCAATCATACCCCTAGGGTCTAAATTGGCCAAATCTTGTGACCCCCTAACTCAAATAAACTACTAATGGAATAATGGAAAATAAGCTTTGAAAATCTTTTCTGAAACCATGAAGTACAGACCTTAGATATTTCGTATATAGCAACATAAAGTGGTCACCCACATAAATCATGCCAACCATGGCCTTTGGGTCAAAATTTGTCATGCCCCAGGGCTCATTAGCACATACATGTATAGACTTATACTGGAATAAACTTCAAAAATCTTCTTCTCCGAAACCATGAGGCCCAGAGATTAGATATTTAGTATGTAGCAATGTCAAGTAGTCTCCTACATATATCCTGCCAACCCCGCCCCTGGAGTCTGAATTGGTCATTCGCCAGGGCTCCTTAACTCCAATAGACTTAAAATGGATTAACTTCAAAAATCTTCTTTTCTGAAACCACAGGTCCCTGATTTTTGACCGATTTGAGGTTTAACATCCCCGTCAACACTAGGTCATTTTGGAGACTTTGCTTCCAGATTTGTGGGACTTATACCCTTCATTGAGATGAAATGACATCTTAAGCTCTGCTGCCCAATGAAACTAATAGGTTTTAAATGCTTAGACGGTTCAACTGGCACCACTTTTCCTGGGCAGGCTTAGAACCTCTAAGCTGTTTACCATTACTCAACTGCGTTCGGTCCCAGCTCTGCATGGAAACACCATGTAGCCTAATCTATTTCTTCAAGTCCCGATGGGTATTCTAAACATCACTCATGATTTTCTGGTACACAGGTGAGTGCTACAGGGCCAATTGGCCCTCTTGTCATAACTTTTGAACCATTTAATATAGATATAGCCTTCATATTTGGCATTTAGGTTCCTTATGATCACGGCTTCGTACTCATGCAATACATTTTGACCTGTGACCTATTTTATCATAGTTTTTAACCATTTTGGAAAGATCCTTCATATTTGGCATGAATGTTGGTTGTGACAAGGGCTTCTAACTCATACAAAATTTTGACCTGTGACCTTGACCTTTCAACTTCTTTGCAATAACTTTTGAACCATTTCAGCCTTCTTATTTTGGATTGTAGGTTCCTTATGGCAAGGGCTTCCCACTCATGCAAAAATATTTTGACCTGTGACCTACTTTATCATAACATTTGAACCATTTGAGATAGAACACTCATATTTTGCATGTATGTTCCTTGTGACAAGGGCTTCCCACCCGTACAAAAAATTTATCCTTAGGCTACACTGAGCTTGACATTTGACCTGCTTTGTCATAACGTTTAAACCATTTGAGAAAGAGCCTTCATATTTGGCATGTAGGTTCCTTGTCACAAGGTCTTCCCACCCATACAATTTTTTTGACCTCTGACCTTGACCTACTTTTTCATACTTTTGAACTGTTTGAGATTGAGCCTTTATATTTGGCATGAAGGCTCGAACCCACACTGGTGAGAGACCTATTGATTAAGAGTCAGCACTCTTAACCACTAGGCCACTGAGCCACTGAGGACTGTTCGAACAGATGTTATAGCTGTCTCAAGGAGGCAGTTCTAACAAGTACCCACAATCTTTGTTTCTGAGCAAAAATAAGAAAATAAGGTATATGCCTGTAAACCCCACTTTTCTCAAAATAAAATGGACATACAGTATTCTCCCTAATTACCGCACCATGCGCTTAGTTTTTTTAAAAATCGTGTCAAAAAATCACAGTGAAAAATCTACCTAATTAGCGCACACTCAATGCGAAAACAAATGCTTCCGAGATGATGCATACTGATATTTAATGGGAGGGAAAAGGATACTAAAGCATTGCCTTCACTGTTGAAGAAATAACGGTAAGTTTTTATAGCTTAATTTACTGTGAGAGCTTCCATGGGGAGGTTACTGTAAAGTGTGCGCTTATGCATTTCCTTTTCAAAAATCGCTTTGGTGTGCGCTTATAGGAGCATGTGCTGTAATTAGGGCGAATACTGTAACAGGGCTGTTCATTTCACGGACTTGTTGACCTGCTTACTCAGATCACAAGCTTCTGTCTATGCCTTAAGGCTCTCTGGGGTTAGGGACTGTTCATTAAGTGCCCAGTGAGGATTCTGATCAGACTGTGTGAATGGGCTGGCTGATCTGAGTGTTCACCAACTTCTTTAGCCTAGGTAGCTCAGACTAGGCTTTTAACCCTTGTCCTGCTGAATATTTTAATCTGCCACAGCCACTACCGATAATTAACCAATCAGATAACTTGATGCAAATTATTGCAACAAATTCACAATCAGAATGGCAAACAATGTAGATCCTGATCAGATGGCTTCGTCGTCAACGTCAACACTAGGTCATTTTGGAGTGGGTTCCAAGTGGGCCACGCCCCGGGGCCCCTTCACTCTAATAGACTCATAATGGAAAAAAGCTTAAAAAATCTTCTTCTCTGAAACCACAGGGCCCAGAGCTTAGATATTTAGCATGTAGCAACGGCAAGTGGTCACCTACATAATTCCTGCCAGTCATGCCCCTGGGGTCCAAATGGGCCACGCTCCGGGGCCCCTTAGCTCCTATAGGCTCATGATAGAAAATAGCTTCAAAAATCTTCTTCTCTGAAACCACAGGGCCCAGTGCTGAGATATTTAGCTTGTAGCAACGGCAAATGATCACCTACATAAATCCTGCCAGTCATGCCCCTGGGGTCCAAATGGGCCATGCCCATAGGCTCAATAGCTCCCATAGACTTATAATGGAAAAAAACTAAAAAAAAAAAAAACTTCAAAAATCTTCTCCTCTGAAACCATAAGTCCCAGAGGTTAGATCTTTAGTATGTAGCCACATGAAATGGTCACCTTAATAAATCCTGCCTAAAATGCCCCTTGGGTCAAAATTGGCCGTCAACACTAGGTCATTTTGGAGACTTTGCTTCCAGATTTGTGGGACTTATACCCTTCATTGAGATGAAATGACATCTTAAGCTCTGCTGCCCAATGAAACTAATAGGTTTTAAATGCTTAGACGGTTCAACTGGCACCACTTTTCCTGGGCAGGCTTAGAACCTCTAAGCTGTTTACCATTACTCAACTGCGTTCGGTCCCAGCTCTGCATGGAAACACCATGTAGCCTAATCTATTTCTTCAAGTCCCGATGGGTATTCTAAACATCACTCATGATTTTCTGGTACACAGGTGAGTGCTACAGGGCCAATTGGCCCTCTTGTCATAACTTTTGAACCATTTAATATAGATATAGCCTTCATATTTGGCATTTAGGTTCCTTATGATCACGGCTTCGTACTCATGCAATACATTTTGACCTGTGACCTATTTTATCATAGTTTTTAACCATTTTGGAAAGATCCTTCATATTTGGCATGAATGTTGGTTGTGACAAGGGCTTCTAACTCATACAAAATTTTGACCTGTGACCTTGACCTTTCAACTTCTTTGCAATAACTTTTGAACCATTTCAGCCTTCTTATTTTGGATTGTAGGTTCCTTATGGCAAGGGCTTCCCACTCATGCAAAAATATTTTGACCTGTGACCTACTTTATCATAACATTTGAACCATTTGAGATAGAACACTCATATTTTGCATGTATGTTCCTTGTGACAAGGGCTTCCCACCCGTACAAAAAATTTATCCTTAGGCTACACTGAGCTTGACATTTGACCTGCTTTGTCATAACGTTTAAACCATTTGAGAAAGAGCCTTCATATTTGGCATGTAGGTTCCTTGTCACAAGGTCTTCCCACCCATACAATTTTTTTGACCTCTGACCTTGACCTACTTTTTCATACTTTTGAACTGTTTGAGATTGAGCCTTTATATTTGGCATGAAGGCTCGAACCCACACTGGTGAGAGACCTATTGATTAAGAGTCAGCACTCTTAACCACTAGGCCACTGAGCCACTGAGGACTGTTCGAACAGATGTTATAGCTGTCTCAAGGAGGCAGTTCTAACAAGTACCCACAATCTTTGTTTCTGAGCAAAAATAAGAAAATAAGGTATATGCCTGTAAACCCCACTTTTCTCAAAATAAAATGGACATACAGTATTCTCCCTAATTACCGCACCATGCGCTTAGTTTTTTTAAAAATCGTGTCAAAAAATCACAGTGAAAAATCTACCTAATTAGCGCACACTCAATGCGAAAACAAATGCTTCCGAGATGATGCATACTGATATTTAATGGGAGGGAAAAGGATACTAAAGCATTGCCTTCACTGTTGAAGAAATAACGGTAAGTTTTTATAGCTTAATTTACTGTGAGAGCTTCCATGGGGAGGTTACTGTAAAGTGTGCGCTTATGCATTTCCTTTTCAAAAATCGCTTTGGTGTGCGCTTATAGGAGCATGTGCTGTAATTAGGGCGAATACTGTAACAGGGCTGTTCATTTCACGGACTTGTTGACCTGCTTACTCAGATCACAAGCTTCTGTCTATGCCTTAAGGCTCTCTGGGGTTAGGGACTGTTCATTAAGTGCCCAGTGAGGATTCTGATCAGACTGTGTGAATGGGCTGGCTGATCTGAGTGTTCACCAACTTCTTTAGCCTAGGTAGCTCAGACTAGGCTTTTAACCCTTGTCCTGCTGAATATTTTAATCTGCCACAGCCACTACCGATAATTAACCAATCAGATAACTTGATGCAAATTATTGCAACAAATTCACAATCAGAATGGCAAACAATGTAGATCCTGATCAGATGGCTTCTGACGAAGCCATCTGATCTGGATCTTCATTGTTTGGAAAATAAGGCATATCCGGGCTCAGCAGGACAAGGGTTAACATCCAGATGCGAACCAACCAGGCACTACTTCAGCTGACTGATTAGCACTAAATATGCACTTTTCAAACTGTATTATAGAGTGAAAACTATGTCTGGCAATTAACTAAAGCAGTATGTCATTATCTATACAAATGATATTCTGTGCACAATTTAAACTTGTTTAGAAATCAGTTCCAACTTTATTATCAGCACTACATTTCCAGCATACAATTATTTGCAGGCTTGCAACTGGATTATTAAATTGAGAATTTAAAGTATGGATATAAAGAGCAATAGTGCAGCACCTCGAATTAAATTGCTGCATTTCCAGTGCCATTAATGATTTGGGAGGTTTCAAACTAATTCGGTTTATTTCCTGTAGGAGCAGTTTACCCATTTTTTACGTAAAATCCCCAAATGGGACACTGGTAAATTGTGCAGGCACAGATCAGACCCTGTGTAATGTGGCATCTGATCTGGACCTTCGCAGATGGTTAGAAAAAGTTATTTCTAAAAATTACTCAGCCTGATTCCCGTAAATTTCCAAATAGACTACTGCTATACTACCTTGACCCTTTTTGTACCAAATGGAATTTTCCTCCTTATTAACAGCAGGAGTTCATTTCAAAATTTAGGGGTGCCATTATTTTGAAAATGGCTGAACTTATTGCAAACAGTGGAGGCCCTGATCAGACGCCGCATTCTGCGGCGTCTGATCTGGGCCTGCACTGTTTGACAAGGTACCCATTAAGGGGTTTCTGCTACTGAATGGGTTAATGATCCTGAGCATTGGGACAAATAGGCCTGAGCAAAACAATACAGACCTAGATCAGACTGCTCCTGATCAGGGTCTACACTGTTTGCCATTCTGTCTGCAACTGTAGGACTCCTGGCTGGATTGTGAAACAAATTTGTTAAGATATTAGGAGAATTACAGCAAGTCCTTAAGGTGTCTGAATATTTAGGATTCTTATGGTGAAAGTTTAAAAGAGAAACAATCAGGAACTGATACATTTTTCCCACAATCTCACTAGGGAAGGAAGTCAAAACATGGAGCGACAACAGTAAACAAAACGGACAACAGGCAAACCGAATCAGTAGCTCTTTCCGAAATAGGTGATGACTCAGAATATCCATTTTAACCCTTATCTTGATGTTCACGACAAACCCTATCTTTGCAAACAGTGTAGATCCAGATCAGATGTGGTGCTCTTGTTTTCTGTCTACCCCTCACACACATGTAAGATTTTTTTCTTGCATAAGTACCTTACATTTCTTCTGAGAATGGATTTTCAATATGATTTTGCAGTCACTTCAATTGTTGACGTCTGCCATATCTGTGGCATTTGTTGACTTTCACTCATGAGGTTCAGTGAGGTCATCCTTAACCCTTGACCTGCTGAATATTTATATATGCCACACCCACTACTGATTATCAACCAGTCAGATTACTCGATGCAAAATTATTGCGACAAATTCTTGAGCTGAATGGCAAACAATGAAGATCCTGATCAGATGGCTTCTGAAGAAGCCATCTGATCAGGATCTTCATTGTTTGAAAGATAAGACATATCCGGGCTCAGCAGGCCAAGGGTTAATGATGACATGCATGACATCAACCATGCAGTGCACATTCAAACATTTTTGTCCTATCCTTGGGTAAGATGACCTGGTATGGTAAGATTCTATCATAGGGTAAAATTTTGGATCTCTGTATCTGGTGTATCACAAAATTCAGTCTTCCAGATATCTTTTTGTGGTTCATTAGCTGAAGCCATAAATTGTTGATTGCCCTCTTATTAACTATACTCATAAGACATTAAAAATTTTAAAGCTCAGGTCGTTTGTTCAGCTATCATTAGTGACATATTGTTATAGAGAATTACATGCAAAATTGACTTCATCAACTATTGATTTTGTTATAAACACAGTGACTTATTTAAGACATGCAGACACACAAACTTAGACCCTTCCTCACAATATATACTGAACCGAAAGAGAAACGCAACTTTTTAACCCAAAAGATTTTCATGCAACCATCAGGTTGACTGAAAAATCATTTTGCGATTTACTTTCATACTTTTTAAACTTTCTTATGCAGAAAACTTTTGGGCGATATCTGTACAGTTTAACACTCCACTTGGCAGTTCGTTGTTTTCAACATTTCCTCGTGCAGGACATTAAATGTATACAGTAACCTCATCATATTGGCATATTGTGTTACCTGGAGTTTTGGTTTCAAAAGTCCAGTAAGATTTCTCTACGGAATATGGTAGGTTTGACACAAGATCAACGTAACGTAGCGGTCCAAATGCTTCTACATGGGACGTCTCAGGCGGTCATTCCCTCCTTCGTAATCGGTTCTGTGCAGCCGTCGAGACGTTTCGGGTGACACCAGGAATGCATAACAATCGAATAAGTGCAGATACTGCCAGGAGCACCTTCCAGAGTTTGGCTTATGTCCTCGTCATCCCTAGGTTGGTATGCCATTAACACCATGACAACGTCAGGTTAGAATGGTGTGGCTCACACAGCATAGGCCAAACTTGTTTCCCCTTCGTCAGTGATGCAACATAATGTTTCTGATTAGTCCACTTGATACTTGTTGTACAGAGCTGATGGCCGTCAACGTGTGTATAGGCGTGACGGAGAGCGTTATCATGACAATTGTTTGGTTGAACGTGATCGATTTTGAGGCGGTGGGTTGATAGTGTGGGCTGGCATATCTTATGGTCTGATAGAACGCCCCTGGTATTCATTGATGGCTCAGCCTTACGTTGAAGTCGTTTTACGACCGGTAACGCCAGGACAACGTTTCAACAGGATCACGCTACGGTGCATGTAGCAAGGCTCAGCATGGCATTTCTTCACCAAAACAACGTCGACATGATGCACTGGCCTCCATATAGTCCAGATCTCTCTCCTATAGAACATTTTTGGATAGGCGCGTTCGTAACTGCCCCCAGCCGCCAACAATGCATCAATCCTTGCGTCTCGTGCTCATACAGGAGTGGAATGCTATTCCCCAGGCAGAGATCAATTGTTTAATCCTGTCCATGACTAGGTGTGTGCGTGCAGGACTGAATGCAAACGGAGGACATACTCACTATTAACTGCTTATGTTTTGAATGTGTGAAATGACTGCCTCTATGACAAAACGGATTTGTGTTCCAAACATTCTCACTGGAAATTGAACTCTCTATGGTAGTTACATTCAGGAATGATTTTATTATTGTGTCTTTAAATCGATTTTCTGCAAACATGATTATTTCTGCAAATACTCACATTTATATTTGGAGTTGCATTTCTTTTTCTGTTCAGTATATACACTTCGAAATTTAGGGGTGTCAGCTTGAAATATTTTATAGAAATTAATTTTAAAAAATGTCAGAACTTTTCGCAAAACATTGGAGGCCCTGATCAGATGCTACATTGTATGGCATCTGAACCTGATCAGATGCCACATTCATTCTGTGGCATCTGATCAGGGCCTCCACTGTTTGACAGTGTTTCCCATCTAAAATGAGTTAAATGCCATCATCATTAACATTGTCAAAAAACATTTCCTCTGGACACTAAATTTGTTTGAAGCTGTCATGGAATGGCAATTGATGTTCCAGTTAATATATTGTATTTTTCACTAGTGGAGTTTCAGTTACCAGTAGAGTTGATGGAATTAAAGTTTTGATTGAATGGTTGCAGATTTTATATATTTTTCCCTTAATATTAACATATTCATCATAATAAGAGCATATAGTGATGCTTTGACATATCATTTTATTCATAAAATATGTCCTTGAAAGTCTTTCTGTTTAACGTCTGTTTTTTCCTCATGCCAATTTTCAGGGATATGCATGTTTTGGCTAAACCAAACATGTCCAGAGTTTGAATATGGAACATACAATATTTATCAAAACCCATTAATTTCCTGAATAAACACAAGTCTACAATTTTTCCCTAGTATTGTAATTGATGTACATGTATTTCTTAGCACAGTTTCAACTTCAACAGACAACAAGATCTTGGGCTCTTGGTGTCAAATATACATCTTGAAACAGTATTGGTATGTACTTATTAGCTCACCTACTGGCCAGCTTATGCTGTGGCCTGTTGTTCATTGCCCATCCATCCATCCATCCATCCATCCCTCATTAAAAGCATTAACAATTAATCAATCATTGACAAATCATTAATTTTTCACATGTTCAACATCTCCTCCAGAACCATTAGTCAGATAGAGCTAATACTTAGTGGAAGGCATACAGGCAGCTGTTGATGATTGAGATCAGAACTGCTAAAATTGTTCCGTTTCAGTATCCAAGATGGCCACCATGGAGTTGACATCGAGATTCACTCAAGCATGATGGAGATTCAGAATTGCCAAAATGGCTTGTTCCAAGATGGTCACGATGGTCTTTAAGCAATGTCTCCTCTTGAACCCAAAGTCAGATTGAGCTGAAACGTGACTTCTGGCATTTGGGCAAAATGAAGATTCAGAATTGCTAAAATCGTTCAGTTCCGATATCAAAGATGGCCACAAGGCAGCCTTCTTGAAATTCTTTAAATGGCATTTCTACAAGAATGGATTGTCTGATTAAGCTGAAACTTTATGGGAGGCATCTGGGGAACATGGAGGTTCAGATTTTCTAAAATCATTCCATTCCAATATTAAAGACTGCTGCCTTGGCATCCATTTTGAAATTCTTTTAACCCTTGTCCTGCTGAATATTTAAATATGTCACACCCACTACTGATTATCAGCCAATCAGATTACTTGATGCAAATTATTGCAACACATTCATTAACTGGATGGCAAACAATGAAGATCCTGATCAGATGGCTTCTTCAGAAGCCATCTGATCTGGATCTACATTGTTTCAAAGATAAGGCATATCCGGGCTCAGCAGGACAAGGGTTAAGTGATGTCTTCTACTGAACCAAAAGAAGGATTGAGCAGAAACTTGATGGGAGGCATTGGGGCAACATTGAGATTCAGAATTGTTAAATTTGTTCCATTCTGATATTGAAGATGGTTACCATGGAAGCCATCTTGACATTCTTCAAACAACATTTCCTTCCAAACCAAAAGTTGGATTTAGCTGAAACTTGATGGAGATGAGATAGATAATTGCTAAATCATACTATGCTGCCTCCATGGTGGCCAGCTTGAAACTCTTCAGTGGATCTACATCTCGTCCTGAATAGAAAGTTTGTTTAAGCTGACACTTGATGGGCGGCATCAGGGCAGCTTATTAAATCATTCTGCTCTGATAACCAAGAAGGATCATGAAATTCTTTAAATAACAGTTCTCAAACTGAAAATTTGGTTGAGCTGAAACTTGATGGGAGGCATCAGGGCGACATGGAGATTCAGAATTGCTGAACATTATGATAACTCACCCGTGTGACATAGTGCATTTTTCACATCTCCAAAATGGCTACTTTTCTGATGAAAATCCGAGATATTTTTCTTATAAATGCTCAAAACATAGGTTGTGGGTGCTAGTTAGAACCGCCTGACTGAGGCGGTTCTAACCAGTACCCACAACCTATGTCTTGGAGCAGATATAAGAAAAATAATGTATACCCCCGTAAACCCCAGCTTTCTCAATATGAAGTGGGGTTTAGGGGGGGGTCTTCATTTTACGGACTTGTTCACGTGATGAAATTGTTCCGTTCGGATATACAAAATGGTGGCAATGGCAGCCATCTTGAAAAACAAGTAACATTGAGCCCAAACTTGATGAGAGGTATTTGGATAACATGGAGATTGAAACTTGTTAAAATCATTCTGTTCTGATATCTAGGAATTGGCCACCACAGCAGCCATCCTGAAAATCTTCAAAGGACATCTGTTCTGGTACTGTAAGTTGGATTGAGCTGAAACTTGGTTGATGGCATCGGGGAAACATGGAGATCTGTTCAGATATCCAAGATGATGTCCATCTTGAAAGTTTTAAAACCTCATCTGCTCTTGAACAGGCAGTCAGATTAAACAGTGATTCTTGAAAAAAATGACCCAATTTTGAAAATACTCTGTTGCTAATGTTTGTCCCTTCATGGTGGCTAAATAACGCAGTCTATGGGTGTAAATAAGCCATATAAGCCAAGAGGCATATTCAGGAACTTACTTCCAATTCTAAAACCAATGCCTTCTAGTACAATTACTGAGTTAGCACCATTAATATACCAGTGGGGTATGCGGTTTTGCCATGTCACAAGGCATGGTTACATACTGAAGTGCAAATATCTAACCTTTTATTGTTTAGATGGAATGGGATTGCAATTGCGGATCAACGATACGATGCTTAGAAAACAATAATCAGAATTTAAAGACTTATTGTATTCAGTGTCTGGACACAATGCCGTAAAAATAGGGTGTCGCTAAAACAGCACTCACCTACCATAACGGATCTATATCTGGTCACAGCGTGCAGACAGGAATAATTCTCTGCTTATAACTATGTCATATATTCCACCAAAGGAATGTTCTGATAAATAAACCATTAAGTGTTTGATCTTCTTTCGAAATAAATATAATATGAAATCTGACAGTGGATAATTAATTTGTCACTTTTCAGCGCCTCGCCTCCGTAACGGTGTTTTCAAAAGGTCAATGGATGGAAAGGAACACTTTAAGCTAATTGCCATATATTTTGCATAAGATTCTACTGATTATGAAACATAAAATTGACCATTGGTCCAACAACAACGGTTTTGTTGATAAAAAACAAACTGTCCTCCACCTCCGTAACTTCTCTCCTCGGTAACGTAAAAACCTAAGCCGATATAGGTATCGGAACATCTTTGTGTGCATCGAGTGCTATTTGTGCTAGTAATATCAAATCACTAAAGCTAAACATTGGAATTTGGTCTAGCTACAGACTGTGGGGAGAAATCTATCGTTATGGAAGAGATGTTACGTAGGTGAGTTAAAATGTTACGGAGGCGAGCAATTTTAGAAGTGAGCGTTACTTATTCAGACAAGCAGTAGCCCAACGAAGTGTTGTTTGTTGGCAAAAGCTATGAGTTTAACAGCATAAATATACTCATTGGGTTAGCATAGTCTGTTGGATGAAACAGACACATGGGCTTACAAATATAAACTCTCCTCCGTAACGAGCAGGTTTTACTGTCAAAAACTCAAAAACTATTGAAATGGTGTGGGTAAAAGTTTGGGTCAAATGTTAAAATTTGGAAATAAACCAAAAGAAAACATATCAGTCGATATTCCATAAGGTTCATTTTTCTAACTTTTTGGTTTCATAATTGGGTTATTTTTTCAAGAATCACTGTAAATCAAAACTTAGAGGGAGGCATTGGGGTGTTACAGAGTTTCAGAATTGCTAAAATTGTTGATTCTGAAATCAAAGATGGCCTCCATTGCATCTTCACCCTCCATTCTGCACCAAAATCATCTTTGTATTAATTAAGGCAACATGCAGATTCAGAATTGCTAGAGGTAGACTGATATGATAGCCAAGATGGCCACCATAGCACAGTGTAACATATCATGATCATTCTCACCCAGGTGAGCAATTTCTGGCCCATTTTGGTCTCTTATTAGTTAGAGCATGTGGGATTATTACTGTAAATGTGGTATATTAGTAAATGATTTTCTTGGTATGAGAATCAAAATTGATTGGTTCAGTTTCTGTTGTACATATGTGGCAGAGTAGTATTCATCCATCCAAGGTCATTTATTTCCTCCACCACATATGACGGCCTCCTAGGCTAATGGTCCGATTTCAAAATAATTTCACAGGAATGTTCCTTTGGTGACCCTCTACCTGAATTGCTAAAATGTTTCAGCTTGGCTGAACAAAACGGCCACCAGAACTAAAAATAGAACAACCTTTAGATAATCAAAATAGTTTCACAGGAATGTTTCTTTGGTGAACCTCTATCAAGCTTGCTAAAAGGGTTCCGCTTCGCTAAACAAAATGGCCACGAGAGCTCTGTTACAGAGCAAAACCTGAAGACATCTCGTATAGTTATATTAAATTACTGGCTTTGTGATTAAGGTTTCTGGAATTACATGTTATCAAATGGAAAAAACTTAGTTCGAGTTTCAAACTATTATGTTTATAAGCAGGCTAATTTGCTTATAAACAGGATGAAATTACTGTAATTTTATTACAAAATGCTACTTGAGAACATTAATTTTCTCCCAGTAGTTATAATTGTGGATTAAAATGTTAATCAGTTTGTTTAATTGAATATGGTTGCAATTATTGTAACACACATTCATATGAACTTGCACTTTGTACCAGTCATGATTTTAAAATTGTACATCACTCGCCTTGGTACAATAACATACCTCAGACTTTCGGATGTGTCTTTAAACCGAGATCCAGTCTCTGTATGACCTTAGTTGTTGGTGGGACATAAAACTCAAACACTTACTCACAATAACATACCCACCACAAAAACACGCCTATATAATTCTGACCCCCTTGAACCCCACTTTTATATAGAAAAACTGGGGTTTACAGGGGTAAACCTTATTTTTTTATTTTTGCTCTAAAATATAGATTGTGGGTACTTGTTAGAACTGCCTTGATGAGGCGGTTCTAACGAGTACCCACAATCTTTATTTTGAGCAGAAATAAGAAAAAATCACAATTTTTCATCTTAAAATTTTTGTTTTTGTGCCGTAAAATTTATAATGTCTTTGTATAGACTTGTTTTTGCAATGCATGTTGTAACTTGGCATCTTTCATACCTCTAGAACTACTGTTAAAATCCTAAAAATTCAGACACCTTGAGGACTTGTTGTAATTCTCCTAAAATTTTACCAAATTTGTTTCACGCTCCTGCAAGGAGTCCAAAAGGTACAAATAGAATGGCAAATAGTGTAGACCCTGATCAGACTGCTCCTTCATTTTGTTGCTTACAAGCAAACACTGTGGTTCCAAATCAGACTTGGGTCCACACTGTTTGCAAAAATGACTTTAAAAGTAACCAGCAGACGACAAAGCAGATGACAATTGTCATGGGTTAGTTTCCTTTGTGGCCTGCTGATAACCTTTACAAATAATTTGGACCTTAGTCACCTAGATCAAGCCCGACCTTTCAGGCCCGACAAAACGTAGGGCCTGATTGGATCCAAACTGTTTGACATCCTGATGATATTCTTGAAAGAATTTTTACAGAAAAAATCCACAGATGACAGAAAAACATGCAGAACTGTAACCCAGCACTGAAAAAAGTATTTGATTGAAGCTAACAATTATTTCATTGTTTTTCATCTTAAAGGATTTTGTAATGGACGAGAATCTACAATTTTATAGTTTGCATAATTCTGTGAAATATCATATATCCAGAAACTCATTATACTGTTATTAGTTTACTTTAGAGAGAGATATTAATATCTGTTTTTAAACATTGTGTGCAACTACAGTGACATTGCTATGCATACAAAGTCTTCATTAAACTTTTGCATGCTATAAATGACATCAGCAGCTTTGTTATTTCTTTTTAAAAATCGCGGCTTGATATTTCATTCACAAATTGCCACTTTCATTCACAAATTGCCATTACCATAATGATCCTAAGTATTGTGACAGACAGGCCTAAAGGAGCAGTCTGATAAGGGTCTACATTGTTTGCCATTTCATCTGCACCTTTAGGACTCTTTGCTGGACCATGAACTACATTTGTTAAAATTTTAGGAGAATTAGGAGAATTCAGCAAGCCCTCAATGCAAGGTGTCCGAATTTTTAGGATTTTTACAGTATTAGGGTCACAAAATCATGATAAAACTAGGACAAACCTGGAAAAAATGTGTAGATTATATAGAGAAATGAATATTTATGATCATTTTTCATTGGGCCTCCATGGGCTAATGTGAAAGAGCGCTGACTTTTAATCAGTAGGTCTCACACTGCTATGGTTCACGCCTCTTTCAGGCAACATGCGAGACGCCATGTTCTCCAAGGGAAAATCAGGTGAATTTTCTCTGGGTACTCTGGTTTATGCCCACCTCTGTTTAATGATCGGTTTGAAATAAGTGAAATACCGGTAATCCTGAAAGGTTCATAAAACCAAAACCAAAAAAGAAAATGATCATTTTCCATACCATACCATAATCTAAATAGTTTTGGGATCCATCTTTAAACTGTTAAATTTTGTTTGTTTGAGTTGAGTCCCTGTCAACACTATTTGGAGATGTTGCTTCTGATTTTGTGGGACTTTTACCCAACATAGAGATGAAATGACATCTCAAGCCCCACTGCCCATAGAAAACAAAGATCAGGAATTGATACAATTAACTTACTCCACCCATCAAAGACACCAAAGGGAAAGAAACGCAAACATGAAGCAACCAGACCATAATGGAAACCTAAATAAAGGAAGGCCATAAGGACAGTTACTTTCCCACAAAATGGCCAAATGGCCATCCAAAATAAAAAGACACAAGTGATACACAAAGTAAGTAACAAACAACAACATAAATAAACCACCACAGAAGAACCACCTTGGAACGGTCAGTGGAAAGAATTCCACTGGGGGGCTTAAATCGATTTTACATGACCATAACCCTCACCCTTACCTCTGTCGCGGTATACACTGATTTTGTTTAGTCCGCATGAAGGCTTCCTAACGCATCAGTGTAACATCTCTGAGAACATACAAATAAAAAAACTACAGAGATGAAACACGGTTGAGGACTCGACAGCATACAAAAACAGAATTGCTGGAGCATATGAAAACCAACAGTTAGACTCCGAGGGCCCCAACCAAAGAAACTGCTAGGGTTTAAGGAGGGGTCCGACTCACGTCACTTTTCCTGGACAGGCTTAGACCTAATCGGTTTACTGCTCAAGTTCTGTCGGTTTCAGCTCTGCGCGGAAGCACCATGCAGCCCAATTTATTTCTTCAGGCCCCGATGGGCGGGGGGTGCTTAAATCTTGTGATAATGTACAGTGTTATAAAGACGTTGAAGTGTATGCTGCAAGACAGACTTTCACATGATATGGCTTATATCATCTGCTTTTAAAAATTAGTAAGTAGAGCATCCTTATAATTGAATAAATTCATCAGTTGCTCTTTATTTTGTTGGACTTTAACACAACATTAAGAATTGAAATGACATCCCAAGCCCTACTGCCCAAACATACCACTAGGTTTAATGTTCAGGGATGGTCTGACGTGAATCACTTCGCCTGGGAAAGCTTAGACCTTCTAAGCAGGTTACCACTAGTCATGTTTGGTCGGTTGCAGTTCTGCACAGAAGCACTATGCTACCCAATTTATATGGGCATGGGTGCTTATTGTTTTAGAAATATTAACCCATTGTATGTGGGAAACCCCTAAAAGGGTACCTTGGCAAACAGTGCAGGCCCAGATCAGATGCCCCAGAATGCAGCGTCTGATCAGGGCCTGCACTATTTGCTAACAGAATTTTCCATCAAAAATAGAATAATAATGAAAACTAGGCCTGACGCCCCTTATATGACTAATGGACTTGTCCAATATATAGCAATGGAAGAGTCCACTAGCAACAATGGGTTAATATCTGGCTATGGGAAGATTTTCCTGGGAACTTACTATAATGATCCTAAATATTGCAACAGACTGGCCTAAGCAAACAGTGCAGACCCAGATCAGACTGATCCTTAGACTGATCCTGAAGGATCAGTCTGATCAGGGCCTACACTGTTTGCCATTCCATCCGCACTTTCTGGACTCATTGCTGGATCTTGAATCAGATTTGTTAAAATTTTAGGAGAATTACAGCAATTACTCAAGGTGTCCAAATTTTTAGCTCACCCAAGCACTAATTTAAGTGCTCATGGTGAGCTATTTTGACCTGTCAATGTCCATTGTGCGTCGTGGGTCATGCGGCGTCAACAATTTGCTTTAAATGCTAACCCTTCCTAAACCATTGGGCCAATTTCAATCAAACTTCATAGGATTGTTGCTTAGGTGTCCTTCTTCCAAAATAGCTAAAATTGTTCCACTTCAATGAAAAAAATGGCCACCAGAGCTAAAAATAGAAAAATCTTCAAACGACAACTCCTATACCTTTGGGCCAATTTCATTCAAACTTCACTGGAATGTTGCTCAGGTGACCCTCTACTAAAATAGCTTAAAAACGGTTATGCGCCAATGAACAAAATGGCCACCAGAGCTAAAAATAGAAAAATGTTAATAATTCGCTTTAAAAGCCAATTCCTAAATGCTTGGGGTTAGGTCACCCTCTGTCTATTAGCTAAAATTGTTCTGCTCTGATGAACAAGACTTTCAGAAGTTATTTGACATCTTTGAAATTGAGTTTGAGGCAACCCTGGTGAAAGAGCCATTAATTTTAACCCTTTTTGTACCAACTTATATATAGCAGGAGTTCATTTCAAAATTCAGGGATGTCAGGTTGTGTTTTCTTCAAAATCTACTTGGAAATTGGCTGCAGATTTTGCAAACAGTGTAGGCCCTGATCAGACGCCGCACTGCATCTGATCTGGGCCTGCACTGTTTGCCAGGGTACCCGTTTTGGGGTTTCCGGTACCAAATGGGTCAATTGTCGTCAAAGGCAGAAGATTATTTGCATCATGACAACACACCCATGTGCTAAGATGACATCTGTCATATCCCTGGAACTAGCATTTTTCAGATAAAATTTGTTATATTTTTCTTATTTCTAGTCCAAAGATAGGTAGAACTGCCTCATGGAGGCAGTTCTAACGAGTCTGAGCAAACAAGATGAAAATAATGCAAACCCCTGTAAATCCATTGTTTCTCTATATAAAGTGGGGTTTACATGGGTGTTCATTTCACAGACTTGTTTTAGGGATGGTTAAAAAACAACAGGGCCCAGTTGTTCAAAGCATTGTTAGCTTAGCCAGCTCGTTAGTGGTCATATTGTTAACTGTTCTAGCAAGTTTAATTTTTAAAATTTTGGTATTTTTGCTGAAAAAATGTGAGCAGCTTTACCAAAGCTGCTCACATTTTTCAACAAAAATTTCAGCATATTTGCCATGTTCAATGATCAAAGTTTAAATGATACGTTTACTAACCATGTCATTAGTTTTGAACAACTGGCCCCAGTTGTTCAAAGCATCGTTAGCTTAAGCTTGTTAGTGATCATATTGTTAACTGTTCTAGCAAGTTTAATTTTTAAAATTTTGGTATTTGTGCTGAAAAAATGCGAGCAGCTGTTGCATTTGCAAAAGCTGCTCACATTTTTTCAACAAAAATTTTAGCATATTTAATGATTAAAGTTTTAACGATTTGTTAACTAACGACGTCGTTAGTTTTGAACAACTGGCCCTGGTATGATTTTATTATGTATTTTTCAGCTGCTGCGTATGACCACTCGGACTGTGATTGTTTTGGTTGCGCCATACTCAGTCATGGGAGAGAGGGTATGGTTTATGCAACAGACAGGCTCATACCACTGGAGGCCTTGACGGTACCTTTCAAGGGGGACAGGTGTCCAACATTGGTTGGGAAACCTAAACTATTCTTTTTACAGGTTGGTATTTACATAATTTTCCTTGTCAAGTGGCTTTGAAGGTGTCGCCCGAGATTGAACATTACTTTAACTCTTTTTGTACAAAATGGAATCTTCCTCCTTATGTACAGCAGGAGTCCATTTCAAAATTTAGGGATGTCAGGTTGTGTTTTCTTCAAAATTTATTTCTTAAATAGCTGAACTTTTTGCATTCGGCAGCATCTGATCTTGGCCTGCACTGTTTTCCAAGGTACCCCTTTAGGGGTTTCCCGCCTGCAGTGAGTTAACCCTTGTCTTGCTGAATAAGTTTATTTTGCCACACCTATTTGTGACTATTGACCAACTAAAATACTTCATATAATGTATCCATTTAAATTCGCATACGTAATGGCAAACTGTAGATCCCAATTAATACCCGGTTTAGACAATGCTTTTAATGTGCATCTATAGTGGAGTAGATGCGCGTAACCATTTACCCAAAGCATTTTAATTCGATGGGAATTTTTATATCGCTGCAACTTAATCCATATCAGGACCTGGTCTCAGATTCGCATTAAATTTTCCTTCGCTTTAATTTCCCATTTAAACAGCTGTAATGCATCAGAAGCAGAATGAAATTACATTCAGAAACAACTCATTACACATTATGCATGAAGGTTTTATCGAGAGAATTTTCTGTCTGTCAGTCTGTGTTGAGACTTTTCCTTGTTGGGCTTAATTGCAAAAAGGCCTTAACAAAAGAAGCCAAGAGCTCCAAGCCGACCCACACACGAGTACTGGTAAACCGCATAGAGGATCTAAGCCTGCCCAGGCAAAGTGGTGTGAGTGCTGGACCGTCCATGCTTATAAACCCTATTGGTTTCATTAAACGACAGGGCTTGAGATGTCATTTCATCTCAATGTTGGGTAAAAGTCCCACAAAATTGGAAGCAACGTCTCCAAAATGACCTTTACAGTGTTGATGGGGACGTTAAACCTCAAATCAAACAAACCAAAGTCGTGTTTTGAAGAGGCAATTGTGGTCAGAATCGAACATTCTAAGAGGAATTTGAAAGGTGAATATGAAAAGTTTACTGAGAGATGACGGATGCTGGCATAAAAGAAAATTAACCCTTATCTTGCTGAATATTCATTTAAGCCACACCCATTGCTGTCTATCAACCAATCAAATTACTTGATGTAATTTATTGCTACAAATTCATCAACTGAATACCAAACAGTGTAGATCCTGATCAGATGGCTTCTTCAGAAGCCATCTGATCTGGATCTGCACTGTTTTCAAAGATAGGGGTTGTCATGAACAGCAAGATAAGGGTTAAAATAAAAGTCAAAAGCTATTGATTGAATGAAAATTTAGATGTGTGGACAGTTTGTAAGATTTATATTGCTTCACCTTGAAGTGCTGCAAACAAAAGCGGTTCTGATGCGGTTGTGTAAACAGACTATTAGATCTCCACAATTTGCAAGGGTAGGGGTTATCATGGTTCAGCAGGTTTTAAGAGAAATGTAGCATCATTTGGCAGCATTGTTCTCTTTATTTTGATGAAATAAACAATTCTAGCAGTTACCTTAAACCCAATTCATTCAGGTTCAGGCAAATTCCTTATGATGGCCATAAGCTAATAGTTTGTCTGGCATTACTGACAATGACCAATCTTAATCACATTTGACAAATGTTACTGTTTGTGTGTTCTAAGATGGCTGAGTAGACTGATTCTAGTTCTGAACTGTCTGCTGCAGATAGAGCAACAGAGACTAGAGGAAGACCGCTCTGTTGGTGATGCCTTAGCTGTAGTTTTGCACTGTGCGCATTTTTGCTCAGCTTCACTGATTTATTTTGCCCCATATTCACTGGCACCTCTTCAGATGAGACCTCACCACTTTACTCTGTCCTTTGCAATTTGTTCCCATGACTCTGTTGGAATATTGAAGTATCTGAGGGAGGCTTTGAGGATGTCCTTGTAGGGCTTCTCCTGACTGCCATGGGAGCATTTGCCCATTTCTAGTTCTCCATAGAGAATTTTCTTTGCCAAATGTTCCTCAGGCATTCTGGTAACATGGCCTGTCCATCTTAACTGTGCTAATTTCAAAAGAGTATGTACACTTTGCATCCCTGCCCTTTTCAGGACTTCCATGTCTGGAATCCTGTCTTGCCACTTAATCTTTAAGAGTTTTTTAAGACAGCTTGTATGGAAGTGATTCAGTCTTTTGGCATGCCGTTGGTAAACTGTCCATGTTTCACATGCATACAATCAGCTCTGTAGACTGTGCCAAGTCTGATTCCACTTCGATCCCAGACACTACCACATAGTCAGCCAAATGCTGCACTAGCTTTTGCAATCCTGGCATTGACTTAATCATCAATGTGCACGGCTCTTGACAGTGTGCTCCAAAGCTAGGTGAACTTGTCTACCATTGGCAATATTTGACCTTTCACTGTGATGGTGGGCTCTTTGTTAGGCTTGGTGCTGGCTGATAGACTACCTCAGTCTTTTTGATGCTGATTGTGAGATCATAACTGTCACAGGAGTCAGATACTCGATCTATTCCTTTTTGCATCTTCTCTTCTGTTGGAGCACCTTTTGCCATGTCATCAGCAGAGAGGAACTCATCTAGCACCTCTGTCTGCACCTTGGATTTGGCTTGCGACCATCTGAGATTGAAAAAGCTTCCCATCAAAGCGATACCTAATAAGTATGCCATTGTCACCATCCTGGAAAGCATCTGTGAACATGGCAGAGAACATCATGCTGAACAGTGTTGGGGCTAGCACACAGCCTTGCTTGACTCCGTTTGTCACAGCGAATGGATCTGAAAACTCACCATCATTTTGGACCTTGCAAGCATACCATCGTGGAAGTGCCTCACCATTGCTATGAACTAAGATGGACATCCAAACTTCACCATGATTTTCCTAGGACCATCAGGACTGACTGTATCAAAAGCTTTGGTTGGATCAAAAAAGGTCATGTACAGGTCCATGTTCTGTTCCTGGCATTTCTCTTGATGCTGCCTTGCTGGGAAGATCATGTCAATTGTGCTTCTGTCTTTTCTAAACCCATACTGGCTTTCTGGTAGAAGCCCTTCATTCAGATGGTTAAGTAGGACTCTTGCAAGGACTTTCCCAGCAGATGCCAGGATGATTGTCACAGATCTGAGTGTTCCCTTTCCATTTGAATAGGTGGATAATTGACCTTGAGGGACGGCTTCTTTCCTCTACATAATGTGAAATAACTCTATCATGATGACTATAATGATGTTTAAAATGGCCAAAATAAATTGGAACTTACAAGCAGCATTTTTTAAACCATCTCATGGGGAAAAATGTCTTTAACAAGTTCCAATTGAGCCCCGCCAAGCGAATTAGTGTCTTCTAGCATTCCGTCATGACAAATTTTAACTGCGTATGCCCAGCCATTCAGAGGGGCCAGGGATATGGCTTTCTGTCTGAAGGTTCCTCTTGATTCACTGCTTGTATGAGCGAGCAGCGAAGGTTCTGGCTAGACTGCGCAGATGCGCAGGCTTGCCTGAACCTTTGCTACTCGCATAGGCGATAAGTACCAAAATCGCTTGACGGGGCCCAGTTTTGTTCATCAAGTACATGTATGTCACCAACTAATTATATATAATGGCCACCATATTTATCATATGTATTTGGACATATAGGCCTGAGCAAACAGTGTAGACCCAGATGAGATTCCACAGAATTGGTGTCTCATCAGGGTCTACACCACAGAATGTGGTGTCTCATCAGGGTCTACACTGTTTGCCGCTCGTCCAGCAACCTAGATAGTAAATTGTACTTGTCCAAATTTTAGAACAAGTATGGTAAGGAGTTGAGTTTATTAGTTACGGTAATTTCGGTACAAATGTGAAAGGTGCATGGCTGAAAATTTCCTGTCTCTATTTTCAGCCATGCACCTTTCACATTTATGTCCCCTCACTCCCGACCATTCGGAGTTGTCAGCCACACACCTCCAGCTTTAATTTTGGTACAAGCATTTACTTCTTGCATGATGCTACCTCTATGTACTCTACATGTCTGTGAACAGCAAAGGCTCAGGTAAGAATGCAATACTATGCAGGCTCACCTGAGTCTTGGCTGGCCACTTATGTGATAAAAACCCTTTCCCCATGAGCTGGCTCATATTATTTTGATTAACCCAGAAAATGCCAATCACGACAATTGTCGTCTGCTTTGCCGTCTGCCAGTTATCTCAAAAGTAATCTGATCTGGGCCCACACTGTTTGCCTGTATGCAAAAATATTTTTTGCAAAAAAAATTCAGCAGACGACATAAGCAGACGACTTTTTCAGAATGATGTAGTTTTTCTAAGTGCCTTATGGGTTAAGAAATAGATCTTTGTTGAGTCTTAAAAATTCGGACCTTGAGGATTTGCTGTAATTCTCCTAAAAGTATAATCCAGCGAGGAGCCCAAAAGGTGCGGACAGAATGGCAAACAGTGTAGACCCCGATCAGACTGCTGATCTGGATCTGCACTGTTTGCTTTGGGCTATCTGTCCAAAACTTAGAATCGTTATGGTAATAAATCTCAGTTCGGTGGTCAGTTGTAAAGAAGATAAAATCATGAGCACACAGCCCGGGCAATCTGTTTACTTACAATTGACAAACTGCCATTTATATCTCATCAAATCACATACTAGAGCTTATTTATTTCGATTCTTACACACTAGAAATCAACAATAATTTTGTAGAGTTTTTCAAATTGTCCAATCGGACCCTCCCGTCTGGGCTTGGAGAAATAGATTGGGCTGTATGGTGCAGAGCTGAAACTGACCACGCATGAGTACTGGTCTAAGCCTAACAGGCAAAGTGATGATTCAGGCTGTCCAATGCACATAAGCCTTTTCATTTTATTGGGCGGCATTTCATCTCAATGTCAGGTTAAAGTCCCACATACAATGTATTTGGAAGCAACTTCTCCAAAATGACTTAAATAGTGTTGACGGAGACATTAAACCTCAAATCAAAATCCTTCAAATCCTCCCAGCCTTTCGCCATTTTTAGAAGAAATCCCACCAACACCATTGACTGTATCACACACATTTTATGTCCTTTTGTAATGTTTTTGATGCGAGAAAATAATGTTTCACAGTCTCGACTTCAATGGACTTCTTAAATGGCAACTTTTTATGACGTCACTCATCACACACTTCTGCTCAGTGATTTGTTGTGGAATAAATCACTGTTCATTTCCATTGCCTATATAGGTTACAGTATTTGTTATCAAATCTGACAACACATTATTATGACATAATGTGTAAGATTAGATTACAGTTGTAATATACCATGCAAAACCCTCATCAAATCCTAATATTGTTCAGAAAGAACATTTTGTTAATGGCTTTTAATGGACAAAAATAATAAATGTTTCTGAAATTATATAAATTTGTCATGAAATATTAGGTTGTTTTGTGTTTTTGTGTTTAAAGGTTCAATGTTATCAAAATCTGAAGCATTTCATATTACATTTAAAACCGGAATTTTAACATTACCATAATGATCCTAAGTACTGGGACAGTTAGGCCTAAGCAAACAGTGCAGACCAAGATCAGACTGCTCCTGGAGGAGCAGTCTGATCAGGGTCTACACTGTTTGCCATTCTGTCTGCACATTTTGGACTCCTTGTTGGATTGTGAAACAAATTTGTTAAATTTGAGGAGAATTATAGAAGGTCCCCAAATGTGTCCAAATTGTTAGCATTTTTATGGTAAAAGATGAGCCTCGGGGTGAGAAAACTGGTGTTCAAGGTCATTATCATGGAATATTCCTCCTTATATATAGCACAAGACAGGCCGCCGCCAATCGGAGCTTGGAGAAATAAATTGGCCTGCATAATGCTTCCACCCAGAGCTGAAACCGAGTACTGGTAAACTGTTTAGAGGGTCTAAGCCTGCCCAGGCAAAGTATTATGAGTCGGACTGTTCCTAGAATGCGGCGTCTGATCTGGGCCTGCACTGTTTGCCAATTGCCCATTGTTGGTTTCCAGTACGTAATGGGTAAAACAACCAAAGAATCAGAGCACTGACAGTAGTGAAGGAGTACTTGAACTGTTTCATTTTATCCTTAAATTCCTGTATTTTAAACAACCTTGACCCTGATTAGATGATGTGTTCTGTGGCATCTGATCTGGGTCTACACTGCCAGTGACCCAGCACATGACATTGGTAGATTTTACAGATAACCTTTACAGAGCGCCCTCTGGCATCAGAGTGACGACAATAGTGAAGCTATTCCCAGGACACTGGTAGATTTTACCGATAACCTTTACAGAGCGCGCTCTGGCATCAGAGTGACAAGAATAGTGAATTTATTCCCAGGACACTGGTAGATTTTACCGATAACCTTTACAGAGCGCCCTCTGGCATCAGAGAGTGACAAGAATAGTGAAGCTATTCCCAGGACACTGGTAGATTTTACAGATAACCTTTACAGAGCGCGCTCTGGCATCAGAGTGACAAGAATAGTGAAGCTATTCCCTGGACATTGGTAGATTTTACAGATAACCTTTACAGAGCGCCCTCTGGCATCAGAGTAACAAGAATAGTGAAGCTATTCCCTGGACATTGGTAGATTTTACAGATAACCTTTACAGAGCGCCCTCTGGCATCAGAGTGACGAGAATAGTGAAGCTATTCCCAGGACACTGGTAGATTTTACAGATAACCTTTACAGAGCGCGCTCTGGCATCAGAGTGACAAGAATAGTGAAGCTATTCCCAGGACACTGGTAGATTTTACAGATAACCTTTACAGAGCGCCCTCTGGCATCAGAGTGACAAGAATAGTGAAGCTATTCCCAGGACACTGGTAGATTTTACAGATAACCTTTACAGAGCGCCCTCTGGCATCAGAGTGACAAGAATAGTGAAGCTATTACCAGGACACTGGTAGATTTTACAGATAACCTTTACAGAGTGCCCTCTGGCATCAGAGTGACGAGAATAGTGAAGCTATTCCCAGGACACTGGTAGATGTAATAGATATATCCATTGTTTTTGTGAAATATTGGTAAATATTTGTACTGATTGATATCTGTACAGGATAATTTGACGAGCCCGCCAGGGCGAGTCTAATTATCCTGTACAGATGTCAATCAGTACAAATATTTACCAATATTTCTTAAAGACAATTGGATATATCTGTTTTAATCCACAGCTTATTGTAACTTCCTCTTAAAGGTAATAGATAAAACCTATTAAAGCATATTTGTTTTATTTACTGTTAATTTCAATTTCTTTTATTTGACCTGATTTACCCCGTCTGGAAAATGGATTGTCCTGTCTGAAAGGACACTGTCAGCTTCTCTGCTTCATTAATATTCAATTGGATTTGATTGGTCTAAATCCAACTGACCACAGGTTATTTGATCATGCTTTTTTAACCTGATGTTTATCACTGGGACATTTTAATGCTAAACCTTCATGTGTAGGACGTACTTTGAACTCAGATGTGTGTTTTTGCTGCATGCAAATGTTTCATAAAATGTTTGGCATCAGTAAATGGGAGTGTATTTTGTGATAATTCAGGGATATTTTTTTCTCCATAAAAAGGTATGTTGTGGGTACTCATTTTGAACAGCCTCATCCCACAAAAACATGTTGTGGGTACTCATTGGAATTGCCTAGATGAGGCGGTTCTAGCGAGTACCCACAATTTGATTTTATGGAGAATTGGAGAAACTTAATCAGAAGAAGCAGTCTGATCAGGGTCTGCACTGATTAAGTAAAGGCTATTTTAAATGTGGGTACTCATTCAAATAACCTCGGCGAGGCTATTTTAATGAATACCCACAATGTTAATTTTGTCATGCTAGAAGCCCCTTCCCATTTTAAGATCAGAAGGAGCAGTCTGGTCAGGGTCTGCACTGTTTGTCATTAAGTAAAAGCTATTTTAAATGTGGGTACTCATTCAAATAACCTCGGCGAGGCTATTTTAATGAATACCCATAATGTTAATTTTGTCATGCAGAGCTAGAGGCCCCTTCAAATTTTAAGATCAGAAGGTAGCAGTCTGATCCGGGTCTGCACTGTTTGCCATTAAGTAAAAGCTATTTTAAATATGGGTACTCATTCAAATAACCTCGGCGAGGCTATTTTAAGGAATACCCACAATGTTAATTTTGTCATGCAGAGCTAGAAGCCCCTTCCCATTTTAATTGTAGCTCAGTTGATTGGTCCATTCAAAACTGTACATGATATCAGTACATGATATCTGTACATGATATCAATACATTTATCAAAATTTATTAGTACTGCCAGCATCAAAGGAAAGTACTGGAAGCTGTGGATTAATTTACAGATAACCTTTACAGAGTGCCCTCTGGCATCAGAGTGACAAGAATAGTGAAGCTATTCCCAGGACACTGGTAGATTTTACAGATAACCTTTTCAGAGCGCGCTCTGGCATCAGAGTGACAAGAATAGTGAATTTATTCCCAGGACACTGGTAGATTTTACAGATAACCTTTACAGAGCGCGCTCTGGCATCAGAGTGACAAGAATAGTGAATTTATTCCCAGGACACTGGTAGATTTTACAGATAACCTTTACAGAGCGCCCTCTGGCATCAGAGTGACAAGAATAGTGAAGCTATTCTCAGCATTACCTGATTTATTGGTCAAGGAAATTTCTGTAGTAACTTTGGATCAGTTGATATTACAAAAAAAGCAACCGAAAGAGATACATGTATTCAGGATGTATAAGCTACATGCGAGAATAAAGAACACAGCCATCATAAACCAGAATGAGCCCTATGGTGAGAAAACTGGTGTTCTAGATCATCAATCCATTTTGTACCGTCAACCCCAAAACGGGTAATTGGCAAACAGTGCAAGCATCTGATCAGGACCTACACTGTTTGCAAAACGTTCAGTCTGTTTACAAATAGATTTTGAAGAAAACACAACCTGATGACCCTAAATTTTGAAATGGACTCCTGCTATACACGAGGGATGTTCGAAAAGAATTGCTTATTGTCCTCTAGCTCGATACCCACATGAGGCAGGATCAAAACCAAAGCATATTTGTATAGGGCTGTTCAATATCTGCACAATGGTGTATAAATGTACATGTTAGACTAAGTGTAAGACATAAAATTTGCCATTTGAATACACACAATCATTGACCACTGCAGTAAAAATGGTTGGTAGAAGTGTCAACTAAAAAGATGAAATACGGGCTTACACCAAAGCTTGCTCTAAACTTGGTTGTTCTTTGAAGAAGCTGATGATTGAAATTTCTACTGCTTTTGGACCTTCTTGTGTGTCTTATGACACAGTTCGGCGGTGAAAAAAGAAATTTGAGTCTGGTGTAGAGTCCATCAAATATGCACCGAAATCAGGTAGGCCAAAATCTCATCTCGTAAAGAAACCGTTTCCAAAATAAAGGAAATCATTGAAGCAAATGCCAGATTTACAGTTGGATATTGCACGAAAGGTAGGCATATCACTATCAACAGTTCACCTTATTTTGAAGAAGCATTTGAAAGTCAGAAAGATTTCTGCTACATGGCTGCCACATCTGTTGACTGACGAGCAAAAGAGGCAACGGGTTAAAATGGCCAAAAAGCTGCTTCGAATGTTTACAAAATATGACAAAAAGCAGTTTGCCTATGTCGTCACAGGTGATGAAACCTAGGGTCCATTATTTTGAGCCCGTCAGAAAGGTTAGCCATAAGATCTGGGCCACTAAACACAGCAAACACCCAATAATTTGCCAAACTTTCTTTGGGTTTAAAGAAGGTTTTGTATGCAATCTTCTTCTCTGGTGAAGGAGTTGCAATAAAAGTTCCATGAAAAAGGGCAAAAACATTACCGGAAAGTACCACAAAGGCGTAGTACTGAAGAAACTGAAAAAGTATTATCAGAAACAACGCCCTGCCACTGGTTTTAAACATGTTCGTCTTCTACATGACAATGCAACCGCTAATACCGCCGCAATAGTTGTGGCGTTTTTGAAGAAAGAAAAAGTAACTGTTTTGCCTCACCCCCCGTATTCCCCAGACCTTGCCCCATGTGATTTCTTTTTGTTTCCGAAATTGAAATTATTCCTCACTGGGCGGAAATACCAGTCCCAACAGGCACTTGGATCTGCCATTTATTAGTACCTTATTACTGTGCCCAAACCAACGTACCGTGACGCCTTCAAGAAGTGGGCACATCGGCTGAAACTTTGCATTTCTAGCCATGGGGAGTACTTCGAGGACATGAACTGAGCATTTTTGGGCTAACTTGAAATTTGAAGTCTCCAGATAGAAATAAGCAATTCTTTTCGAACATCCCTCGTATATGTAGGAAGATTCCGTTTGGTACAAAAAGGGTTAAACATTTTTGTCAGTGAAATAGAAGAAATCAAAGCACTGACAGCACTGGTGGGGCAATTATATTTGTGTGCAGGCTGGAAAAATGATCATGAATGGTGACATAAGAGGTTAACATTTCGTTTAATCCCATTAGCAAAAAGTATAGACCCCGATCAAAAGTAAGCAAACAGTGTATGTTTGCAAAATCCAGTCTGCTTATAAAATAACCCTCTTTACACAATACTCTAACCTCACATCAATAAGAATAATGTGGCTATTTTATATAAATAGCCTGGATTTCTTACAAATCAGTGATGGTCTAGTGGACTTTAGCAGACCTATTTTGCTTTATAACTCTGGATCGACTGGCAAACAATTGACCGAAAAAAGTTTCTCAGCTAAAGCTACATGTATGAACAAAGAACACAGCCATCTCATGGTAAGAAGTCAATCTTAACCCTTATCTTGCTGTTCATGACAACCCCTATTTTGCACAAAGTGTAGATCCAGATCAGAGGGATCTACACTGTATGGCATTCATTTTATGAGTTTGTAGCAATAAATTATATCAAGTAATTTGATTGGTTGATAGACAGAAATGGGTGTGGCTTGAGTCAAAGTTCCTGATCAACCTTCATGGATGCACAGGCTGATCCGCACTTTTGTTGTTTACAAAATTTAATGGCTAGAGCAGACCTGTGCTACCCTTTTTGTACCAAATGGAATTTTCCTCCTAATATATAATGTAGCGATATCGGTAATTATTCAAACCCCTGGGGGTACTCGCTGATATCGGTAATTATTCACACCCAATTTACTCCCGGAAGTACAAAAGCGAAAGTAGACAAGTTTTACAGAGCGGTTCGGGATCAAGTTTATTGAGTATTTTACAGGTATCTTGAAGTTTTCTTACCGTGAAATTATTCTCCTTGTTTATTTTTAACTATCCTAATGTCAAAAAGCACACCTGTCTATGTAAAAATCAGATAAACACTCAGTTAACATAGATCGTACTTTTCCGTAAGAAATCCGGAGATTTACGAAGGTAATATATGCCGATAGGTGGCGTGCGAACAATCGGTATATAAAGGCCTGCAACACAGTAGCAGGTCAGAATGTCTCTAGCCGCAGAAGAGAGCACATCGTAAAAGAAATAAATAATAATTAGCAATTATTATTTATTGTATTATTAAGGCTTTAGAATTAGCTGGTAAGAGGCTCAGGGCCGAAATATCTCAACTTATTACCCGGGTTCTTCAGTAAGCACAGCTCACAGAAGAGGGACTATAAGTAGTAGACATTAGTGACCTGGCTGCATCTATCTAATTCTTGATTTGAGCCTTGAAGTAAGTTGTGCCCAAGTGTGTTGCAGCTGTAAGTTGACAGAACTATAAGTCGTGACCCAATTTGTTGCAACTAAGACTTTGGCAGAACAGATGTGTATACGACAGAGAGTGTTGTCGTAAACTATTTTGATAAAGTGTATGCATAAGAGTAAGGACTCAGCTTAAAGTTTTAGCAAGTTTAAATGTTGTGATTGAACACTGATTTTTTGTAGCTCCAAATCATTTTAGAAATCATTTATACTAATCAACAGGCAAGGTAGCCCAACGGAAAATTTTAATATACGTACTCTTTCATATATTGTATCTCACTAGCTGAGATTGAAGTTATAACTCGGCAGAAAATTCGTTACATTTGGTGGCAGTGTGGTGAGATTTTGATAGTTTTTTTTTCTATCACGGACCCAGTTGTAAAACATTACATTTGTAACAATGGATGATACAAAGGAGTTTGATATGTCAATGAAAGCCATTGGTAAAAGGCTAGATGTGATGAAGAAGAAAAATGAACTAAGCCGTCTTCAACATGAAGTCTTGTCTCTAGAAAGTGAGTTGCGTATGTTGGAAATAGAGGGTAACCAGATTCATGGAGACGATATCAGGGACACGAGACCTCGAAGACATCTACCAGATTTACCTAGAGGCAGGGATGATCATGAGCTGACAAGCAAACCGCCTGACTTACATGTATACGACGAAAGTAGTATAGATGCAACTGGTTACAGGACATCAAAGGACTCACATTATGGTGGTCAGGATTCAAGACGTGATCCACAGACGTCAACACCTGGTGTTTCCACACCAAGGGGTCAAGGCAAAAGCAGCTTGACAAAATCAAAGACAAGTGACAAAAGTGGTGTTAAAATGAAGCCTGCAACATTTGATGGAAGTGTACACTGGTCAGATTACAAAGCACACTTCGACGCTTGCTCAGAAATTAACGGATGGACGGATAAAGAGAAGGGTCTTTATCTAGCGGTATCTTTGAGAGGGCAAGCTCAAGGAGTCTTTGGAAATTTGTCAACGAAGGCGAATGATTACTCAGAACTATCAAATGCGCTTCAAGAGAGATTCGCTCCACCCAATCAAACTGAGTTGTATCGAGTACAACTTAAAGAAAGGAGACAGAAAGCTACAGAATCTTTGACCGAACTTGGCCAAGACATTTGGCGTCTTACTAATTTGGCATATTCACAAGCACCAGCCGACCTGAGGGAAACACTTGCCAAAGAACAGTTTATAGATTCACTCGTCAGTTCAGATATGCGGTTGCGAATCAAGCAAGCCAGGCCAACCAGTTTGAATATGGCTGTGCGTCATGCTGTTGAGCTAGAAGCTTTCAATAAGGCGGAACGAAAGCATATAGAGGGTCAAGGATACATGCGTACAACAAATCAGCAAGAGCAAGGAAGGCAAGATCAGTCACTTTATGAATTACAATCACTAAAGAATGCCGTGTTTAATATGCAGAAGAGTCTGAAATCTATCCTTGATGAGAAACAGTTTGCAAATAAACAACACGAAAATGTGCCCAGTTTCGAGTCTCAAAATCGTAATCGGCAGAATAAACCGAGAGAACAGCAAACTAACTATAGACGAAAATGTTGGATCTGTGGTTCGGAGAAGCATTTACAAAGAACATGCCCTGAAAGACAGGAAAGGAAAACAAACCTGGAAACAAATGTGCAACAAACAAAACACATAGCTAGTACGGGAGCCGGACTTTATGCTTCATGTAAGATCAACAATATTCCAGCAGAGTGTTTAATTGATACTGGAGCCACATTGACAATTGTGTCTCGATGTCTGTGGGAAACTATAAAAACAAGTACATCTACGGAACTGGAAAAGTTTGATTCCAGTGTATTCACAGCATCAGGTGAACCAGTTGAAATAGAGGGCAAAACTTGTGTTTTCATTGAGATAAATGGGATTCTTTGTCCATGCAATATTGTTGTGGCTAAAATTGATGTTGATCTAATAATAGGGTTAGATTTCCTAGCAAAGAACAAATGTCAGATTGATGTGGCAAAAAGTAGCATGGTGATTCAAGGCAAACATTGCAAGTTAACTCAAAATAAATCAGCAGGATGCTATCGCGTAGTTGTATCTTCTAAAACGCAAATCCCCGCTATGTCTGAAATGATAATTGAAGGAAAAGTAGTTGACCGCGAACCCAGTGAAATTGGCTTATGCTTATTAGAGCCAACAACATTGAAGCAAGAAAATTCATCTCTGCTGATCGCCAGAAGTCTAGCTTATGACCAGGATAAAACACCGGTTCGGGTGATGAATTTATCAAATGAGTCTGCGACTTTGTATCCGGCCACAAAAATTGCGACTTTAAGCCCTGTAAGTACAGTACAGAAAGTAAAAGAAATCCCAAAGTGTGAAAATAAGGCTGTACCTGATCATTTGAGAGACTTATATGAAAGGACCGTGGAAGGTATGAGCATTCAACAGCAATATCAAGTAAGTAAGTTGCTCTACAAATATTCAGAAGTATTTTCAAAATCAGATAATGATATAGGGAGAACTGGTATAATAAAACATAAGATTCCCACAGGAAATTCTCGGCCTATCAAGCAGCCACCTCGAAGAGTACCAGTACATATGTCAGAAGAAGTTGACAGCCAAATTGACAGCATGTTAAAAGAAAACATCATTCAACCGTCGACTAGTCCTTGGGCCAGTAGCATCGTGATGGTAAGGAAGAAAGATGGGTCAAACAGATTTTGTGTAGATTATCGCAAGTTAAATGATGTTACTATTAAGGACGCTTATCCTTTACCCCGCATTGATGAGTCTTTAGATCAGTTAGCAGGTGCCAAATGGTTTTCTTGTTTAGATCTCAATGCAAGGTATTGGCAAGTCGAAACAGACCCCCAAGATCGAGAAAAGACAGCATTCACGAGTAGAAAAGGACTCTTTGAATTTAATGTTATGCCGTTTGGCCTCTGCAACGCACCGGCAACCTTTGAAAGACTCATGGAGATTGTACTGGCCGGCTTACATTGGCAAGTATGTCTTATATACTTAGATGACATCATCGTTAGTGGCAAAACCTTCGAAGATATGATAGAAAATCTAAGTTTAATATTCGACCGATTTCTTCAAGCAGGTCTAAAATTAAAACCAAGAAAATGTAAGTTGTTCGCTCACGAAGTTGAATTTTTAGGCCATATTATTTCAGAAACCGGAATTAAAACAGACCCAAATAAAACAAAATGCATTGTAGAATGGCCTGAGCCAAAGAATGTGCATGAAACTAGGTCGTTTCTTGGCCTATGTAGCTATTACAGACGATTCGTTTATAAATTTTCAGAAACGGCAAAACCTTTATACAAGCTTACGGAAAAGAAGGAACCTTTCGTTTGGTCAGAGGAATGTGCTGCCTCATTCAGAATGTTAAAGAAAAAGTTGGTGGAGGCGCCAATTTTGATACACCCAGATTTTTCAAAGAGTTTTACCTTAGATGTTGATGCAAGTGACATTAGTATTGGAGCAGTGCTTTCTCAAAATACAGAAAATGGGGAGTGTGTAGTGGCGTATGCCAGTAGAACACTGACTAAAACAGAACGCAGATATTGCGTAACAAGAAAAGAGTTATTAGCACTGGTATATTTTGTAAAATATTTCAGACATTATCTTTATGGGAAGAAATTTAGGGTACGAACTGATCATAGCTCTCTGAGATGGTTAATGAGTTTCAAGAGTCCAGAGGGACAGGTTGCTAGATGGATAGAGTTCTTATCGTCATTTGACATAGAGATTGAACATAGGCCTGGCAGAGCGCACGGAAATGCCGATGGAGTCAGTAGAATTCCTTGTAGACAATGTGGTAAATATGAAGAGAAGCCGACCGATGCTCCTCACGTGTTGAATCAGTTACATGATACTATGAACACAGTTGAAGTTGCGTGTAATGATCTTCGAAAAGCACAAACAGAAAATCGAGACACGCATATTATAAAACAGTGGTTGGAAAGTGGGGAAAAACCCAAGTTAGAACTTATTTCGAGTGAAAGTTGGTTTGTTAAAACTTTGGTCAATCAATGGGAAAGACTTGATATACAGAATGATCTCTTAGTTAGATGCTGGAATGTGCTTGGAACAGATAATGTTATATGGCAAGCTATTGTACCACTTAATCTAAGGAGACAAGTTCTGCAATATTCACATGATATCAAAGCTTCTGGTCATTTAGGAATAAGAAAAACATTGAGCAAAATACGCCAATCATATTATTGGCCAGGCCTTCAGAATGATGTGCGTGCATATATAGGGGGTTGTGAAAAATGTGCTAAAAGGAAAAACCCAATTCCGACTAGAGTGGCACCGATGCAAGTTGTTCGAAGTGGATATCCGATGGAACGCATTGCCATTGATATACTTGGAGAATTGCCCGTGACAGAAAACGGCAATAAGTATATACTGGTTATATCAGATTATTTCACAAAGTGGACAGAGAGTTTTCCAATGCCGAACATGGAAGCTAAAACATGTGCCAAAATTTTAGTTGAGGAAGTTGTAGCACGTTTTGGGGTTCCCAGTAAAATTCACTCAGATCAAGGGAGGCAATTTGTTAGTAATTTGTTTACTGAAATGTGTGATTTATTGCAGATAGATAAAACAAGAACAACACCATACCATCCCCAGTCGGATGGCATGGTCGAAAGGTTCAACAAAACTTTATGCGCAATGTTAAGCACTTTTATTGAGGATAATCATCGCAACTGGGATTCTTTGCTTCCATACGTCATGATGGCATATAGGTGTACAGAACACGAAACAACCGGGATGTCACCGAATATGCTTATGTTGGGTCGCGAAACTAGCACTCCTCTTGATATCTGTTTCGAACTTCCGCCGCGCATAAAAACGCAACCAGCAAATAACTGGGTTTGGGAATTAAAAGAAAATTTAGAGTTTGCCCATACATTTGTCAGACAGAACACTGGTCTTTCAATATATAGACAAAAACAGTATCATGACCGTAAAACCAGCTTTGAGAAATTCGAAGTAAACGATAAGGTGTATGTCCTATTCCCAGTCAAACAAGTAGGTCAGTCATCAAAGTTTTGCTCTTTCTGGCGGGGTCCTTATCAAATTAAAGAAAAGCTCTGTGAAGTGCTTTATGTTGTCAACTGTGGCCGAAATGACACGCATCAAGTTATACATATAGATAGACTCAAACTTGCCCGGTCCCAGATATTAAGTGGTGAGGTAGAAATAAATGGTAGTGTCCAAAGAGAAGGCTTTACTGAAACTGCAATGCCTGAGGATTCAGTTATAACTGGGCAAAATGATGCAGAGTTACTCGAAGAAGATTTTAGTAGGTTTGGAAGGCAGAGGCGAAAACCTGTATGGTTTAAAGATTATGTTTCATCTCTTTTCAGGGACAAGATGCCACAGCTAAAAACAACCCCTAGGAAAGCCATTGGACCATTGTGCCATTACTGCAAGAAGCATATTGGGCCCGAAGAAAGTTTTGGAACCCATATGGAAATATGCTACAATAAGAGGTTTCAATGTGATACGTGTGGTAAGCACTTCAAGGAGAAGGCATATTTGAAAACACATCAAAAGAGAAAGCACCCCTTGACGACTGTGACTACATCAAAGTTTCAGCCTAAAGAAAAGACAGACGCGAGTTCAATTTGTTCCAGTGATACAGTTGAAAAGGAAGGGTACAATAGTGACTGGGATCAGGAACCAGATTTCGATATAGAAGAAGTCGACCAGAGAAAAGTGAATGATATTCGCACAGGAAGACTATATAGAAAGCCTTGTGAGCCAATGCCTGTTATGGCTCCCATTAAAAAGAGTAAACCTTCAGCTACGATAACTTCGGGAGACTCTTGCGAACATGACAGCGGTATCAGAACTGATCAGAATAATAACATCTCTAATAAAGTATCCGATAGAAAGGAGATTGTTGTGGACAGTAATGTTAAGGTAGCTGAGAAGAATGAAAGGAAAGTTTCAAGCGAGACTATTTCAAAAATGGATTCTTCAGTTTCAGCTGTAAGTCGCTCAGAGAAGCAAACTGACAAAACTGTGTTAAGTACGAAAGGAAAGTTAGAAATAGAATTTACTGTTAAGGGAACAGGAACCACCAAACAGACACTGAGAGTAGTAAAAGATGAGGAAGAAATGTTGTCGACTACAAGCGTAAACCTAGGGACAATCTCCGCCAGTGACATAAGTTTTACTTTGGCAGACTTTCTGGGACAGGAAATCCTAGACCCAACATGTGTTCAGCTGCATATTCAGAAAGAGAGAATAATAGTAAAAGTGGATAAAGACTTATCTGAAATGCAGAATTAGATATTAAGAGAAAAAGTTATGTATGAGAAGAAGCACTCAAACAGATAAGCAGGGTAGCATTAATCCTTAAGGAAAGGATTGAGACCGATTTATTTTTTTTTCTATACAGTATGAGAAACATACCATAAGCTTTTTAATTGGAGATAGCACGAGTAGTGCTATATTAGTACTCACAGATTAAAGATAGCATCAGTAGTGCTATGATACAACCCATACATTGAACGATACAAGGTTCTTGATTTATGGTTATTAATAATAATAACATGTTTAAGATAATGTTGTCCTATCTTTTTATCAAGACCAGGTTGAGACATACATGTATATGTAAAAGGATGTAGAAATTATATACATGCGGGACGCATGTACCCGGAGGCGTGGGTAATGTAGCGATATCGGTAATTATTCAAACCCCTGGGGGTACTCGCTGATATCGGTAATTATTCACACCCAATTTACTCCCGGAAGTACAAAAGCGAAAGTAGACAAGTTTTACAGAGCGGTTCGGGATCAAGTTTATTGAGTATTTTACAGGTATCTTGAAGTTTTCTTACCGTGAAATTATTCTCCTTGTTTATTTTTAACTATCCTAATGTCAAAAAGCACACCTGTCTATGTAAAAATCAGATAAACACTCAGTTAACATAGATCGTACTTTTCCGTAAGAAATCCGGAGATTTACGAAGGTAATATATGCCGATAGGTGGCGTGCGAACAATCGGTATATAAAGGCCTGCAACACAGTAGCAGGTCAGAATGTCTCTAGCCGCAGAAGAGAGCACATCGTAAAAGAAATAAATAATAATTAGCAATTATTATTTATTGTATTATTAAGGCTTTAGAATTAGCTGGTAAGAGGCTCAGGGCCGAAATATCTCAACTTATTACCCGGGTTCTTCAGTAAGCACAGCTCACAGAAGAGGGACTATAAGTAGTAGACATTAGTGACCTGGCTGCATCTATCTAATTCTTGATTTGAGCCTTGAAGTAAGTTGTGCCCAAGTGTGTTGCAGCTGTAAGTTGACAGAACTATAAGTCGTGACCCAATTTGTTGCAACTAAGACTTTGGCAGAACAGATGTGTATACGACAGAGAGTGTTGTCGTAAACTATTTTGATAAAGTGTATGCATAAGAGTAAGGACTCAGCTTAAAGTTTTAGCAAGTTTAAATGTTGTGATTGAACACTGATTTTTTGTAGCTCCAAATCATTTTAGAAATCATTTATACTAATCAACAGGCAAGGTAGCCCAACGGAAAATTTTAATATACGTACTCTTTCATATATTGTATCTCACTAGCTGAGATTGAAGTTATAACTCGGCAGAAAATTCGTTACAATAGCAGGAGTCCATTACTAAATTTAGGGGTGTCACGTTGTGTTTTCTTCAAAATTTGTTTGGAAAATGGTTTAACTTTTTACAAACAGTGTAGGCCCTGATCAGACATCACTTTGTGCAGTGTCTGATCTGGGCCTGTGCTGTTTGCTAGGGTACCCGTTTTGGGGTTTCCGGTACAAAATGGGTTGAGCAAGCATCCATGGAAAAGCCAAAAAGTAGCTGCTTTAGACAAGTGCTTGCTTAATACAGGTATAAATCTATAAACTTTGAAGCCATCTACATATGTGCCACTCCCCTGCCCATGGGGGCTTGGAGAAATAGATTGGGCTTCATGATGCTTACTCACAGAGCTGAAACGGACCAAACATGAGTACTGGTAAACAAATTAGAAGGTCTAAATCGGACCGTCCCTAGTTATAAACCCTAGCAGTTTCTTTGGGTTGCATGGCTTGAGATGTCATTTCATCTCAATGTCGGCCTGAAGTCCCACAAAGTTGGAAGCAACATCTCAAAAATGACCTAAATAGTGTTGACATGGGTGTAAAATCTCAACTCAAACAAAACAACCCATTGTATGCTGGAAACCCCTAAAAGGGTATCTTGGCAAACAGTGCAGGCCCAGAACAGACACCCCAGGCGTCTGATAAAGGCCTTCACTATTTGCTAAAAGAATTTTCCGTAAAAATAGAATAAAAACGAAAAATTGGCCTGACACCCCTTATATGACAAATGGACTTGTTCAACCTGTAGCAATAGAAGAGTTCACTAGCATACAATGGGTTAATACAGAAGGTGGTTCTCAAGCCCTGTCCTGATGAATCAGGAAATGCTCTACCTTCACTAAGCCATCTGATTTGGAATGTCACTGTGATTATGTTGGTGAGTTAATAGAAATTGATAACATCCAGTTATTATAGCCCTGCAAAATGTTTGTCTCCCAGTTTTCAAATTTTAATGATTTTTTCAAGTGATTTGATTGATCGCTAATCAGAGGTAGGGATGGGTGTTGCTAAACTAATTTATTCAGTAGGGTAGGAGTTAACAGTTTCTGAGTCAATTCTATTATTCTTTGCAATCATTGACTGAATGAGAGAATTGTTATTAGGGGATTTGCAGTTTTAATTCATTCTTACCTCAGCAGGAAACCTGTAAAAAGGGACATATGCAAATAGTTCAGACCCAGATCAGATGCAGCATAATTGAGCATCTGATCAGGGTCTAAACTGTCTGTGGAAAGAATTTCCATCATTTTGGCTACTCTTAAGGGGAATGGATACACTTTCAGGGGAGGCAACTCCTGCAAAAGCATTTTTGTCTCCCATGTCAATAGGGGTCAACTCTTAAAGGAAAGAATTTGCTCCTAAGGAGCAAATTCTTTCCTTTAAGAGTTGATCTCTTTGTCTGTGGAACAGAGCTTATAGAAAAGTGAATAGGAAGTCCCGAAAGTTGTCTCCCTTTGAAAAAATCGCGGAAAAATGGCTGGGTGTTCCCATTCCCCTTTAAGGAAAAAATTTGCTCCCCTTATTCTCTCCATTATGAGCAGCATCCATTATATGCAATGGAAGAGGTGGTTTCTCTTTATTGCAAATTCTCTTGCAATTCTCTTTATTGCAAATTCTCTTTATTCCAAATTCTCTTGTAATTCTCTTTATTGCAAATTCTCTTTATTAGGGCCCTGCACTGAAAGTGTGGGTGCCCTATAGTAATCACTGTCCGTCCGTCTGTCCGTCCACAAATTTCTGATAGCGCTGCCGGGGCCCTAGTCAGTTTCACTGACAGCTCTAGTTGCAAATAGTTTACATTCTGCACCTGCCATGTGTAACATGCATTACACCAGCTATGGTATCAAGTGTGATCACATTGAAGCTCTGAAAACAAACCAGAAAATCTTGTTAGTTCTCAAATTGAATGAAGAAATTAAATCACAACTCCCGAGCCTCCCCGGAGGAGACCACAAATGCTTGAAACATATTAAAGCCTTAAATCATGTCTAATGTAAAATGGTTGGGAATCACAGTGGGGAATAGAGAAATAACTGAACAATAAATTGCTGGCAATTCTTCATTACACAGCATCCAACATATTAGGTTGTTTTTTTACCCCAAAACTGGAAATGAACATTCCAGATCCCTGCTAAGTTTGGAACAAAAGCAAAACCATCACATGAACCTTAAACCCTTTCAGTACCAGAAACCCCTAAACGGGTACCCTGGCAAACAGTGCAGGCCCAGATCAGACGCCGCAAAACGCGGCATCTGATCAGGACCTACACTGTTTGTGAAAATTTAAGCCATTTTCCATATCAATTTTGAAGATGACACAACCTGACACCCCTGAATTTTGAAATGGACTACTGCTATATATAAGAAAAATTCCATTTGGTACAAAAAGGAATAAAACTGCATCACGGGACAATGTGAAAGTAAGGCTTCTGATTATTTCATCATTTTAATAAGTCTATGTAATGGACACCCCTCTAAGCCCCTTTTTATATAGTGAAAACTGGGGTTTATGGGGGTATGCATTATTTTTCTTATTTCTGCTCCAAGCCAAAGCTAGGTTGTGGGTACTGCTTAGAAGCGCCTCTATAAGGCAGTTCCAACGACCACCAACAACCTATTTTTCGACTATAACCCTTATCCTGCTGAATATTCAATTTAGCCACACCCATTTCTGACTTTGAACCAATCAGATTACTTGATGTAATGTATTCCTACAAATTCATAAACTGAATGTCAGTGTAGATCCAGATCAGATGGCTTCTTCAGAAACCATCTGATCTGGATCTACACTGTTTGCAAAGATAGGGGTTGTCGTGAACCGCATGATAAGGGCTAAGACAAATATTATAAATTTTCATCAGAAAAGTTAGCATTTGGGAGATATGAAAGAATGCACTATGGCACATGGGTGCGTTACCGTTATGTCTCAGACTATCTCCAGCCCTCCTTGTATGTGTGCATGGGTGGGGTAGATCTGCTTGGTAGATGATTCACATGAAGGTCAAACCTAATTTTCTCTGAAAAGTATTGAGAAGCTTCAGTGGTGTAGTGGTTATGCTACTCGCCTTGTAAACTAGGGATCGCAGGATCGATCCCGGGCAGGATCGATCCCGGGCTTCTCCTGACTTTCGGATGAGTATTTAAACCGAGGTCCCGACTCAGTATGACCTTAGCTGTTGGTGGGATGTATAACTCAAACTGAAAAATAATAAGAAAAATTAGATTACCAGCTACTCTAACATTTTCATTGTTACTGGGTTAAATCTATCTATATGTCTACATACCTACCTGCCTCCCTCCCTCCCTGCCTGCCCTGCGCTGCCCCGCGCCTACCCAAACCCTACCCTTTCCCTACCCCTACTTACCCTACCCTGCCCTACCCTAGGGATCTTTAACCTGCACAGGGGATGATTCTCCTTGCACAGAGGGCCTCCAGTTAATCCCGATCTGAAGGATGGTATACTTTGTGGCATTCATCCCTGCAAATGATGCCAGTGGAGCATGTTCGGACACCACAATTTTATTACTGCTGCCAGGAATCGAACCAGGGATCACTAGCATCAGAGGCAAATGCACTTACCATTGAGCTACCATGCTCCTCGAAAAAAAAATATATATTTTTTTATGCCCCCTCCATTCGAAGAATGGTGGAAAGGGCATATAGCGTTGCCCCTGTTCGTTCGTCTGTCCATCCGTGCGCCCATGCATCTGAAATCTCATCGCTGTCAATAAGTTCCTTATTTCTTGATGGATTTTAAAATTACTGGGTAGAAATGTTAACCATCATGAGACGACGTGTCATGTGTAAAACCCAGGTCCGTACCTCCAAAGTCAAGGTCATACTTAGAGGTCAAAGGCAAAAAAAGGGTTCAAAACTTAAACGCAGTCATTAACTTTCTTATTAATGCATGGATTTTGAAATTACTTTGTAGAAATGTTAACCATCCTGAGACGATAATTATGTCATGTGCAAAACCCAGGACCGTACCTCCAAGGTCAAGGTCATACTTAGAGGTCAAAGGTCAAAAAAAGGGTCCGAAACTTAAACACAGTCAATAACTTACTTATTTCTGGATGGATTTTGAAATTACTTTGAAGAAATGTTGGCCATCATGAGACGATGTGTCACATGCAAATCCAGATCCGTACCTCCAAGGTCAAGGTCATACTTAGACGTCAAAGGTAAAAAAAATGGTCCGAAACTTAAACACAGTCAATAACTTTCTTATCTGTGGATGGATTTTGAAATTACTTGGCAGAAATGTTAGCCATCATGAGACAAATCTGCCTCACACAAAACCAATGTTTTTACTTCCAAGGTCAAGGTCATACTTAGAGGTCAAATGTGAAAAAAGGGTCCAAAACTTAAACACAGTCACTAACTTTCTATGGATGAATACGAACATAGACATATTTTCAGGCGGGGCATCGTGTCCTATGGACGCATTTCTAGTTTTATCCTTTCATTAACCCATTTTTTACAGGAAACCAAACGTTGGTCATTAGCAATCAGTGCAGACTCAGCTCAGATGCCAGAGAACATGGCGTCTGATCAAGGACTTCACTGTTTGCAGAAAGTTCCACCATTTTCTAAATAAATTCCCTAAACTAACTGAACCTGACACCCCTAAAATTTGAAATAGATTCCTGCTGTATATAAGTGCTGGGTATTCCATTCAAATCCATCACACGAACAAGTCCGTGAAATAAGGACCCCCCTATACCCCACTTTATATAGAGAAAACTGTGGTTTACAGGGGTATACATTATTTTTCTTATTTTTGCTCCAAGACATAGGTTGTGGGTACTCGTTAGAACCACCTCAATGAGGCAGTTCTAACGAGCACCCACAACCTACGTTTGCAGTATTTATAAGAAAAATATCACGGATTTTCATAAAAAAAAAAAATAGCCATTTTGGAGATGTGAAAAAACGCACTATATCGCACGGGTGTTTTATCATTATGAAAATTGGCCACTTTGCGGAAAAGAACACTCTATCGTCTCATTAAGGGGAATGTGGACACCTGGCAGATTTTTCTGACATTTTTCAAAGGGAGACATTTTTCCAGACTTCCTGTACGCTTTCTGGAAGCCCTGTCACACTGAAAAAGGGGTCTACTCTTAAAGAAAAGAATTTGCTCCTCAGGAGCAAATTCATTCCTTTGAGAGTTGACCCCTATTGACATGGGAGACAAAATCACTTTTGCAGGAGTTGCCTCCCCTGAAGGTGTTCCCGTTCCCCTTAAATGGAGACTGATGTATATATTTCCTTGTCAGGTTATATTTTGTATTATTGCATGCAGACTGTTTAATACTCTGCTACTGCAGTATTTCCACGTCTGCATTTGAAATTATTTCCAGCCATAATTTGATATTGTCTTAAATATTTTAATTTCTTTTACCAAATGCAGTAATTCCTTTGGTTCCTAGGGGGAAACCTGACAATAATTTGGACACTTATTGCCACTATCCTGAAATTACCGTCTGCTTCTCGAATTCTAAAGTTACAACCCTTCTAATTTAGTTGTCTGTCTGTTGTTTTTTTTTTTACCAATTTCATATGGGTAATGACCGAAACATGGCACTGGAAAACAGTGCAGGCCCAGATCAGACACTGCATAATACAGCATCTGATCACAACCTTTACTGTTTGCAATGCACTTTCTGGTCAGACCCTACCTTAGTCTGAAAAAGATAAATTTGAAAAAATAACCTGGCACCTCTCAATTTCAAAATGCAAGATTTGAGTTACTACAAAAGTACGGCCCCCCGTCCATCGGGACTTGAAGAAATGGGCTGCATGTTGCTTCCACGCAGAGCTGAAACTGACCACACATGAGTACTGGTAAACAGCTTGGAGGAACTAAGCCTACCCAGGCAAAGCGGTGCGAGTCTGACAATCCATGCTTATAAACTCTATTGGTTTCATTGGGCACCAGGACTTAAGATATGATTTCATCTCAATGTCGGGTAAAAGTCCCACAAAATTGGAAGCAACGTCTCCAAAATTACCTAAACAGTGTTGACTGGGATGTTAAACCTCAAATCAAACAAATCAAACGAAAGGGTTAACCCTTAAAATGCTAAGAAAAACTGCATCATCTTGTCTGTTTATGTCATCTGCTGCATTTTCTTGCAAACTTTTTAAATTTATTCTTGCAAATAGTGTGGACTCAGATCAGACTGCAACAATGACTTTAAAGTAACTGGCAGACCTAACAGCCTAACTTTACACATGACCCATATTACAATAAGCAATAGTAACCTAAGCTGAGGGCCATATCAACCTGGCGGTCCAGGCACTGGCCCCAGGGCAGCGAATTCTTTCCTTAAAGAGTTGATCCCTTTGTCTGTGAAACAGAGCTTATAGAAAAGTTAATAGGAAGTCCCGAAACGTGTCTCCCTTTGAAAAATGGCGGAATAATGTGCTTGGTGTTCCCATTCCCTTTAAAGGAAAGAATTTGCTCCCCTTATTCTTTCCATTATGAGCAGCATCGATTATATGCAATGGAAGAGGTGATTTCTCTTTATTGCAAATTCTCTTTATTGCAAATTCTCTTGCAATTCTCTTTATTGCAAATTCTCTATATTGCAAACAGTTTACATTCTGCATATGCCATGTGTAACATGCATTACACCAGCTATGGTATCAAGTGTGATCACATTGAAGCTCTGAAAACAAACCAGAAAATCTTGTTAGTTCTCAAATTGAATGAAGAAATTAAGTATGACCTTGGAGGTACCAACCAGGGTCTTGGGCACGACACATCGTCTCATGATGGTTAACATTTCTGCCAAGTAATTTCAAAATCTATCCAGAAATAAGAAAGGTCATGACTGTGTTTACCTTTCAGACCCTTTTTTAACCTTTGACCTCTAAGTACGACCTTGACCTTGGAGATACGGACCCGGATTTTGTGTGAGACAGATCACCTCATGATGGTTAACATTTCTGCCAAGTAATTAAAAAATCTATTCAGAAATAAGGATGTTATTGATCGTGTTTAAGTTTTGTACATTTTTTTTTTTTATCATTGACCTCTAAGTATGACCTTGACCTTGGAGGTACTGACCTGAATTTAGTATGCAACACATCGTCTTATGATTGTTAACATTTCTGCCAAGTAATGTCAAAATCCATCCAGAAATAAGAAAGTTATTGACTGTGTTTTTCGAACCCTTTTTTGACCCTTAATTGATCTCTAATTACAACCTTGACCTTGGAGGAATGGACCTGGGTTTTTTGTGTGACATATCACCATATGTTGGTTAACATTTCTGCAAAGTAATTTCAAAATCCATCCATAAATAAGAAAGTTATTGACTGTGTTTTAGTGTTTTAAGTTTTGGGTGGATGGATAAACAAACAGACAGGTGAACAAACGGAAGGATGAACGGTCAGGGGCAGCGCTATATGCCCTTCCACCCTTCTTTGAATGGCGGGGGCATAAAAAAATGTCTAATTGTATATGTCACAGGCATGTCGTGGTACCAAACTAGACCATGGTGTTGATGTTGTGGACACAGCTTCAGTGAAGAGTGATGATCTAGAATCTACTAATGTACCATGTAGAAAGGTTCCAGTTGAAGCAGACTTTTTATTCTCATATTCAACAGTACCAGGTGGGTATGAGAAGCAGTGTACAGTCAAATTCCTATATTAAGACCACCTTTGGGACTGTTCAAAAGTGGTCTTAAAGACCACTTTTGAACAGTCCCAAAAGTGGTCCCTAACCAGGGGACCCATAGGGCAGAAAACACAAAGAAAGGTTAAGTGCACCCTTCAAAATAAGCTTCTTAAAGCAGAATTAGTCTTAATTTTATGTGGTCTTAATAGTGGAATTTTACTTTATCTATCTATTATTTTGAGCAACATCATGAGAAAACATATTTTAGGCCATTTGTGGACAAAGAGGCAGATCAGCCTGCAGATCTGTGCCCATGCAGTCTGATCAGCACCTTAGCAGTTGTTGCTGGGATAAAACAGTATCCCTAGTTTTGTTTGTAATGGAATTAAACGGCCCAGTCAACACAAATTAGGTCATTTTTGAGCCGGTCAGTTTACCTATCAACACTTTTCCTGGCCAGGCTTATACGTAAGTGCTTAACCAGTACAGTGCACATTCTTTCGCCAGAAACTGACAACCGCCCTTCTTGAATCAGTGGAAGGGAGAGAATGACCGTAGAAAAGATTTCATGATCAATCACCATGAAAGAATGTTGCCGACCCCGGCAGGTATCAGACCGGCGACCGCCTGATTACCAGTCAGACACGCATCATACTGAGCTACCGAGGCTGGCATAGTATCCCTAGTTACAATATATAAAATTCAACATATGAACAAGTCTGTGAATGAACACCCCACTTTTTATAGAGAAAACTGGGGTTTACAGGGGTATACATTATTTTTCATAATTCTGCTGAAAGACATCTGTTGTGGGTACTCGTTAGAAAACCGCCTCATTGAGGGGGTTCTAACGAGCACCCACGACCTATATTTGCAGTATAAATAAGAAAAATATCACAAATTTTCATTAGAAAAATGCCCGCTTTTGGAGAGAGGAAAAAATGCATTATGCCTGACGGATGTGTTATCATAATGCAAGACTTGCTAATCAGTGTAGCTTAGCAGGCCTGTTAAGGTCTAATGTTTTGCAAACCCTGAAGGCGATTTTCATTTAATCCCAGTAAAACATGTAATTAACAGTAAATTGTTGCTAGTACTATCTTTTTATATGCCATCATGAAAGACATCATCTTTCAGATGAAAATTTTAGGTTTGGGTCATGCTCAAATTGAAACTGTGTTTGCTAAATACCAATTTATATTCGAACAAAAATGTATAGAAAATGACCCTATGATATGTATACATTTTCGGAATCCATTTTCAGACAGTTATATCCAAAAATAGTCTTACAGTGGACATTATTATTAAGAGGATGTGGAGTACCAAAAGATTCTTAGGATTTATTTGGTCCACTTCAGTCTGTCATAGCTCCAGATAAGTGGGGTGGGGATAATTCAGGGATAAGTTTTCATAAAGTTTATAACAGACATACGAAATAACCAGGACTGACAACTCCACTTCAGTCTTGAATTTGCTTTGTACTTTCCAATTTGAGCTGAAGCTCCTGTAGTAAGTACCAGAAAAATGCTAATAATTTGGGCATATTAAAGACTTGCTGTAATTCTCCTAAAATTTTGACAGTTTTGTTTCACCATCCAGCAAGGAGTCCAAGACGTACAGATGGAATAGCAAACAGTGTAGACCCAGATCAAACTGCTCAACCAGCCTGATCAGCATCTTCACTGTTTGCTTAGGCCTATCTGTCCCAATATTTAGGATCATACTGGTACCCATAGTTCGAGATAAAGAGGAGTCTTTTGGATAATTTTCCTAGTTTCTCCATACAAACATATATTGTGGGTACATGTTAGAATTGCCTCGATGAGTCAATTCTAACAAGTCCCCACAACATATGTTTCTTACAAGAACTAGAGCTGTCAGTGAAACTGACTAGGGCCCCGGCAGCGCTATCAGAGGAGTAGGAAAAAAATTTGTGGACGGACAGACGGACGTTCTCACGAACGGATACTTAAGTGGCTAGGCGTCGGCATATTGACTACTTAAGCGGCAAATTCTCTTAAGCGGCAAGCCACCTAAGAGCGAATTTTTGCCACTTAAGTACCCAAATAACGGAATAGACCCCATTTGGACTCACGAATATATACTTAAGTGTCAAACTGTCCAAATTTTTTGCCCCCTAAATGTCGTTTCGTTGGTGCGGACAGACAGACAGAGACGGACGGACAGAGTGATTACTATAGGGCACCCACACTTTCAGTGCGGGGTCCTAATTAAGGAAAATTATCTCTTAGTTGTCTTTGTTACTCCCAATCTGGTGTTATGAGCCCACAACATGTTTTGCATTCACCCAACAGCCTCCTAATCAAGTTTTGTGCACTGGCCTATGGTCTGTTCAGTTCCCTGGTAAATAGACTTTCGGATGTGTCTTTAAACTGAGGTCTGCACTGCACTGGTTTACCACTTATTTACAAGCCTGCCCAGGAAAAGTGTGGTTGATTAAACTGACCAGCTTCATATGACTTGGCCTTTAAAAATCCGAACAAAATCTCTTAGCTTGAAATGTCAAGAATGATTTTCTCTACAAAGACAAAAAATAGTCTGTTTCAGTTGTGCTTAGCACTTAGGGCTTATTCTGTCCAAAAAGTGTCCTGTAAAATGTCAGATAGTCCAAAGAAATGGTTTTGTTTGCAGCATGCTGAGAATGCATTTAATAACTATCCACCAGCTTTTTTAGTATTAATGTAGGTCTTGGTTGCCTCGGCATATTCAAGAAGGGCAGTTGTCAGTGTCTGGCAAAAGAATGTGCACTGTATTGGTTAGCTGCTTATGTATAAACCTGCCCAGGAAAATGTGTAAGTAAACTGAAAGGCTTGGTATGACCTAAAGAGTTGACTGAGCCTCTCAGCCATTGAGACAGTTCTAACAAACACTCACAATCTTTATTTGGACTAGGAAAAAGAAAAATATCGAGCATTTTCATCTGAAAAACGTTAGTGCTAGAGATAAGATGGACGCTATTTTAGTGTCTTTACATCAGGTGAGTTTAGTGGTTTAGCAGTGATGGTGTCACTGATGATTTTTAAGTAGGTAAATCAACTTTAAGGATAAAAAGTTTTAACACAGTCTGGAACTCTACACCAGGCGTGATTACCTCTGTCCATTAAAATACATACTTTCCAGTTATCAGTCTGGGCTAGCAAAAAATGGTTATCAGGAGAAGAGCCAATAACCACTATAATCGCATATGCAAATTTGTGGTTAAAGAATGTAATATAGAATCAAGTATGTGATGATATATTTTTTTCATATCATACAGGATATTACTCGTGGCGGAACAACCAGGATGGCTCATGGTACATTCAAGCTCTGTGTATCGTCCTAGCAAACTACGGTAACAAAATGGAACTTGTTCATATGTTAACACAGGTCAACAGGATTGTGGCATATGAATTTGAGTCATGCACGGATGAAGAGTTCACGGACAAAGTGAAACAGATGCCTTCTATTGTGTCAATGTTAACCAGATATGTTCATTTTAGACCAAAGAAACCAGATATTAGAGGATAGACAGAAGAAGCCCAGAAAATAATTTTATGTGATGTTAATGTTGATGTGATGCTACACTGACAAAAAAGTGAATTACTGTAATGTGCCTATGAAAAGCTGTCCTATTTAACAAGACTTTTTCTTAAGGGGAATGAACACAGCTGGCATATATTCATTGCCCCTTTAGCAAAGGAGACCATTTTTTGACTTACCGGTACTATACAGTCAAACCTGTCTTGGGAGACCACCTTTGGGAAGACCAAAATTGGTTTCTCCAGACAGGTCTCTTAAAGCAGGGAGGAAAAAAATCAAGACTTTTTTTTTTCTGGAGCCATTTAAAAGTCAAATCATTAACATCCTCGAATGTTTACGAAATGTTTCTTCCCTTGCGGTTAGAAGGGACATTGTTCTCAAAGTTGTTGATTAGTTCACATTCCCGCTTTTTGATTGACTGGATTTGTGTTTTGCCATGCGTAATTCATCAGCCACTTGTCTACCCAATTTTCTTTTATGACCTCCTTTAAAACAATTCTTTCTTCCAAAATTATAATTTTCTGTTTCGGTGTCCCAGCCATTTTTAAAAACATATGATTTCTTTGATCATGGTAGAATGATTTCAGACTGGTTCACAATATTACAAAATACACCATTCAATTTTTAGATTCGGGAATTTCCATTTCCAATTATTGGCACTTGAGCACCGGTTGATCTTCCGGTGTCACAGTAAACTTATTTAATCGTATATTGCAGGGAAATTTTACAATTTGGACAACTTTTAAGCGGTCGTTGGTTGCCTTGGGCATTTGTGCACTCAGGACTGGTAATTCAACATTGAAAATCGCTTGGGAGGATTGCATGACAATCATTCATGACAGGAAACCACTTAAAACAGGTGGTCACCCCGCAGGTTCAACTGTAATTACACTTTCCTGTAAGCTGATCCTTGTTACTGAAAAGAAGGAGTCAGTTTGGTCTTGAGAGAGTCAACTCTTAAAGGAAAGAATTTGCTCCTGATCAGGAGCAAATTCTTTCCTTTTATGAGTTGACCCATGTTGGAAAGTGAGAAAAAAAATAATTTTGAAAAGAGTTGGGTTCCCTGAAGTTATATCCATCTCTCTTAACCCTTTTTGTACAAAATGGAATCTTCCTCCTTATATATAGCATGAGTCTATTTCAAAATTTAGGAGTGTCAGGTTGTGTTTTCTTCAAAATTGATTGGAAAAATGTCTGGACATTTTGCAAACAGTGTAGGCCCTGATCAGACGCCGCATTCTGCGGCATCTGATCTGGGCCTGCACTGTTTGCCAGGGTACCCGTTTTGGGATTTCTGGTACTAAATGGGTTAAGAATAATAAAATTGTATATGCCTTCCTGAGATGATTTATGAGAAAATCATGGTTCTTGACACCTGGCAGACTTTTCTTAACACCTGGCAGACTGGGAACACCTGGCAGACTTTTCCAGCATTTTTCAAAGGGCGACAACTTTTGGGACTTTCTGTTCACTTTTCTATAAGCTGTGTCCCACTGAAAAAGGGGTCTTCTCTTAAAAGAAAGAATTTGCTCTTTAGGAGCAAGAATTTGCTTCTTAGGAGCAAATTCTTTCCTTTAAGAGTTGACCCCTATTGACATGGGAGACAGGAGTTGCCTCCCCTGAAGGGGTTCCCATTGCCCTTAAGTGCACAAGGATAAATTTGTAAAAACATAACTAACACATCTAACAAGGCGGTGCAATGCAGTTGTGAATGCTAGGATATTGTCAAAAAATCACCATGGCATATTCTACAATTTAGTGTTGCAATCCCGACATCATTATTAACGTCACTTTTCATTGGCAGTCATTTAACAATGCTGATTGTACTAGTCTTTTGTGCAAATATAACAATTTTAAAACGAAACAAATCAATAAGTGATTTAAAATGGAGATAACTGTTTTGAAAGTTGTTGTTTATGGGAGATAATTTAATCTTTGGATTATGTTTTATGGGTCCACAGATGCATCATCAAATTGAAATTGGCGATTGTGAAATTGATGGTTTACCTCCCCAAGTGACAGTTTTGGAGACAGTTATCAAAGAATAATCTAACACATGTTCCTTTTCGATGCACGAAATGGGGTAAACATTATGCATATTTGCTTTACTGTGTATTGGAGATGTTTTTCTGACTGAAGCAAATACTAGCAATCAGTGATTGTTATATTTTCCAGCTACCATGACTTTCTTTAACCCTTTTTGTACCAAATGGAATCTTCCTTCTTATATATAGCAGGAATCCATTACAAAATGGTTGTGTTCTCGTCAAAATTTATTTGGAAAATGACGCGTTCTGCGGCCTCTGGTCTGGGCCTGGAACTCGTTTTGGGGTTTCTGGTACTATAATTTTTCAGTCTTCTAGTTGCATTACTCATTAGAATTGCATCATGTCAACAAGCCCATAGAATAAACACCCAGTACACCCACTGTACGTAGAGTAGAGAAAACTAGGGTTTACTGGGGCATACATAATTTTTCTTATTTCTGCTCCTCAACTTAAGTTGTGGGTACTCTTTAGAACTGTCTCTATGAGGAAATTCTAACCAGCACCCACTACCTATGCTTGGAATGTAAATACGAAACATAATACAAATTTTCATTGGAAAAATGACCGTTTTGGAAAATTGGAACAGCCTGGAAGAGGAAGTTTTAACAAGCACCCACAACCTATTTTTGGAGTATGAATAATAAAATTCATCAGGAAAATGACTGTTTTGGAGAAATAAAGAGAGCACTATGCCACTGGGATGTGTTATCAAAATGCCTGGACTGGAAGATTCTATTAACCCATTTTGTACAGGAAACCCCTTAACAGGTTCCCTGGCAAACAGTGCAGGCCCAGATCAGACACAGCAGAATGATCAGGGCCTACACTATTTGCAAGAAGTTCAGCTATTTTCCGAATAAATTTTAAAGATAACTCAAACTGTCACCCCTATATTTTGAAATGGACTTCTGCCATATATAATGACGAAGATTCCATTTGGTACAAAAAGAGTTAAATTCATGTAATAGACTTTGGTTGAGGGTTTGATTCCCAGCTAGGTCCCAAGGTTATATAATTTCTGTTATGCTCTTAAATATTAAAATACAAAAAAATGAGGAAAATTGTCTGTTCAGATCAATAGAAAATAACATAAATTTTGTTCTGCTCAGTTGTTGGAAGTTTTGTCAGAATCAGAATTGTTCCTGGTGATACATCCGATGATATTTATTCGCCAGAACTTGCAATATGGAAAATAATTAGACCCAAGCTCTCACCAAACTGGTAATTATTAAGGATCACAATAAATTTCGTTCACAATTGAGTTGAGCATGACTTTCACAGAGATTCATGAAATTTTAATGACCAAACTTTGCCTTTCTCCGAGTCAAGAAGGTTGTCAGTTACTCTGTCATTACAGTAAGTTGTTTGTTAAACAAATATGTTATAGACAAACAAAAATGTATGTAGTATATAGAAAAGTGACCATTTATGGTCACTTTTCTTTATAATCCATACGTTTTTTGGATCCAGCTTTAAACCATACTATATCCAAAATGTTTTCCTTGAGCGCCAAAATAACATGACTGCAAAATATAAGTGTTTTACAGTACCCTTACCTGCTGCAAAAACAGCAGACTTTGCCGATTGTGTCAATATCTTTTTGACATCCCAATGGAAAATACACAGCATCTTGTATGAACTGATTTTGGTCTGAGCAAATTGCACATTAATTGGTACACCCTTGGAAAATTAAATTTTCATTTTGAAAGCATTAACATTTGTTACCCTGTAATTTGAATCCTTCCAAACTGGAGGCTTTCCAAGAATATGGGGATGAATACACCAGAAAGGGATGCAACTCTTTCAAAAATTCTTTTGTCGCCCCTGTCGATATGGGTCTACTCTTTATAGGAAAGAATTTGCTCCTCAGGAGAAAATTCTTTCCTTTAAGAGTATACCCCTTTCCAGTTGAGCAAACAGAAAAACAGGTCACAGAAGTTGTCTCTCTTATAACAATGGCCGAAAAATATGCCAGGTGTGTCCAGTCCACTCAAGGGGAATAGGAACACCTGGCAGATTTTTCTGCCATTTATCGAAGGGAGACAACTTTCGGGACTTTCTGTTCGGTTTTTAGCTCACCTGAGCCGAAGGCTCATGTGAGGTATTAGTATACCACGAGCCGTCGTCCGTCGTCCACACTTTCAACGAAGTATATCTCTGGAACCAGTGGGCCGGCCTTGATCAAATTTCATATGAACCATCATCAGGTAGGGGGAAAGGCTGTATTAGGTTTTCGTGCTGATCGGATGAGAACTCTGGTTGCCACAGCAACAAAGAGCTCCCATAGGCTTAACAAAGGAAAAAGCTTGTCATCACTCTAGCTCCGTCAATTTTTTTCTGATTGACTTCATTCTTGCAGATAACGAGGACAGGCATGAAATCTCGGTCAAGTTCGATTTTGGGCTGAATCGAATTATTATCCCCCACCGAAGGCGGAGGGATATAGTTTTGGCGTCGTCCTTCCGTCCGTCCGTCCGCACCAACAAATGTATAGTTAGGTGGCTATGTAAATGGACAGAATCAATGTAAGTCTATGGGATTTATTCCGTTAGACACCGAAAATACTTCTTTTCTGTGGCTAAAAGTAGCCACTTAAGTATCAATCCTGCCAAAAAAAGCCACATAAGTATACGTCCATCCTTCCGTCCGTCCGTCCGTCACACTTTGTCCGGAACCGTTTCTCAGCAACTATTGCATGGAATTAAATGAAACTTGAAATAAATATGTATTATTATGCTGTGGTGATGCACACGCAATTTTTTTTCGGATTGACTTTTTACATCCAGAGTTATGGCCCCTTGAATGATTGAAATTCTGGATTTTTCGTCGTCTCACTTTGTCCGGAACCGTTTTTTAGCAACTATTGCATGGAATTAAATGAAAATTGAAATAAATATGTATTATTATGCTGCAGTGATGCACGCGCAATTTTTTTTCGGATTGACTTTTTACATCCAGAGTTATGGCCCCTTAAATGATTGAAATTCTGGATTTTTTCGTCATCTCACTTTGTACGGAACTGTTTCTCAGCAACTATTGCATGGAATTAAATGAAACGTGAAATAAATATGTATTATTATGCTGCGGTGATGCACGCGCAATTTTTTTCTGGATTGACTTTTTACATCCAGAGTTATGGCCCCTCAAATGATCGAAATTCTGCATTTTTCGTCGTCTCACTTTGTCCGGAACCGTTTCTCAGCAACTATTGCATGGAATTAAATGAAACTTGAAATAAATATGTATTATTATGCTGTGGTGATGCACGCGCATTTTTTTTCCGGATTTACTTTTTACATCCAGAGTTATGGCCCCTTAAATGATTGAAATTCTGGATTTTTCGTCGTCTCACTTTTTTATCGGGAACTGTTTCTCAGCAACTATTGCATGGAATTAAATGAAACTTGAAATAAATATGTATTATTATGCTGTGGTGATGCACGCACAAATTTTTTTTGGATTGACTTCTTACACCCAGAGTTATGGCCCCTTAAATGATTAAAATTCTGGATTTTTCGTCGTCTCACTTTGTCTGGAACCGCTTCTCAGCAACTATTGCATGGAATAAAATGAAACTTGAAATAAATATGTATTATTATGCTGCCGTGATGCACGTGCAATTTTTTTTTCTCAATTTTGGCCAGATATATTTTCTTGCCATTCTACACGAAAAACCCATTCGGCGTGGGATATCAATTCAACGAATTTGCTTGTTCACTCAGGAGTTACGTGCCCTTGAGCGTTGAAAAAATTGCCTATTGACTTAACATGGGGAGAATGTTGTCATCACCGTAGCTGCTTCAATTATTTTCAGATTGGCTTTATTCTTGCAGATAACCAGCACAGCCATGAAATCTCGGTCAAGTTCGATAACTGGCAGAATTGGATGATTCACTTAGGAGTTACCTGCCCTTGTGTGCTTTTGCATTAGGGTTAATGGGAATTTCAAAAATGTATATCTTAAAGACTACTTGGCCAACTTTGATCAAATTTCATGTGTCGCATTATTGGGCAAGTGGAAAGGCTTCATTAGGTTTTCAGGCAGATCTGAGTGGAACTCTGGTTGCCATGGCAACATCTAGCTCCCATAGACTTCACATAGGAAAAAGCTTGTCTTCACTCTAGCTCCGTCAATTTTTTTCTGATCGACTTCATTCTTGCAGATAACCAGTACAGGCATAAAGTCTCGGTCAAGTTCGAGTTTGGGCCGAATCAGATAATTCACTCAAGAGTTACGTCCCCTTGAGCGCCTGAAAAATTGCCTATCGACTTAACATGGGGAAAATGTTGTCATCACTGTAGCTGCTTCAATTTTGTTCGGATTGGCTTCATTCTTACAGATAACCAGCACAGCCATGAAATCTCGGTCAAGTTCGATAATTGGCAGAATCGGATCATACACTTAGGAGTTACCTGCCCTTGTGCATTTTTGCATAAGGGTTAATGTGAATTTCAAAAATGTATATCTTGAAGACTACTTGGCCGACTTTTATCAAATTTCATGTGTAACATTATTGGGCAAGTGGAAAGACTGCATAAGGTTTTCATGCAGATCTGAGTGGAACTCTGGTTACCATGGCAACATATAGCTCCCATAGACTTAACATAGGAAAAAGCTTGTCATCACTCTAGCTCCCTCAATTTTTTTCTGATCGACTTCATTCTTGCAGATAATAAGGACAGGCATAAAATCTCGGTTAAGTTCGATTTTGGGCAGAATCGGAATATTGACCTCGTAGTTAAGTGACTTTGAGCGACAAAAAATTTTCCCATAGACTTAACATAGGGAAAATGTTGTGACTACGATAGCGACTTGAATTTTTTTCAGATCAGCTTCAAACTTGCAGGTAACGAGGACAGACATAAAATCACGGTTAAGTTCGATTTTGGGCCGAATCGGATTATTTGCCTTGGAGTTACCTGCCCTTGAGCATGAAAAAATACGTTGTGACCACGATAGCAACTTTATTTTTATTCAGATCAGCTTCAAACTTGCAGGTAACGAGGTCAGGCATAAAATCCCTGTTAAGTTCGATTTTGGGCCAAATCGGAATATTGACCTCGGAGTTATGTGACCTTGAGCGACAAAAAATTTGCCCATAGACTTAACATAGGGAAAATGTTGTGACTACGATAGCGACTTGAATTTTTTTCAGATCAGCTTCAAACTTGCAGGTAACGAGGACAGACATAAAATCTCGGTTAAGTTCGATTTTGGGCCGAATCGGATTATTTGCCTTGGAGTTACCTGCCCTTGAGCATAAAAAAATACGTTGTGACTACGATAGCAACTTTATTTTTATTCAGATCAGCTTCAAACTTGCAGGTAACGTGGACAGGCATAAAATCTCAGTTAAGTTGGAATCGGAATATTGACCTTGGAGTTACATGACCTTGAGTGACAAAAAATTTGCCCATAGACTTTACATAGGGAAAATGTTGTGACTACGATAGCAACTTGAATTTTTTTCAGATCAGCTTCAAACTTGCAGGTAACGAGGACAGACATAAAATCTCGGTTAAGTTCGATTTTGGGCCGAATCGGATTATTTGCCTTGGAGTTACCTGCCCTTTAGCATAAAAAAATACGTTGTGACCACGATAGCAACTTTATTTTTATTCATATCAGCTTCAAACTTGCAGGTAACGAGGACAGGCATAAAATCTCGGTTAAGTTCGATTTTGGGCCGAATCGGAATATTGACCTCGGAGTTACGTGACCTTGAGAGACAAAAAAATTTGCCCATAGACTTAAGGTAGGGAAAATGTTGTGACAGAAATAGCGACTTGAATTTTTAGCTCACCTGAGCCAAAGGTTCCAGTGAGCTGATAGTATACCAAGGCTCCGGAGTCCGTCGTCTGTCGTCCGTCCATCCGTCGTCCACACTTTCAATGAAGCATATCTCAGAAGGCAGTCGACCAATCTTGTTTAAATTTTATGTGTAGCACCATTGGGCAAGGGGAAAGGCTGCATTAGGTTTTGGAGCTAGTCTGGTTCATTTGTTCCTTCATTCTTCTTTCTCTCCATATAGAGATAATAGACCAATGTTAAATTTTTAATCAAAGATTTCTCAGGAACTATAAAAGCTAGAAGCATCAAATTTGGTATTCAATAGAATAATGATGACTTATTTTGTGTAAGAGACATTGGGCTTTCTCAGCTTATTTGTTCATCTGTTCTTTCTTTCTTCTTTCTCTCCATTTTGACCAATGTTAAATTTTCGTCAAAGATTTCTCAGGAACTATAGAAGCTAGAAGTCTCAAACTTGGAATGCAATGCAATAATGATGACTTATATCCTGTAAGGGTCAATGGGCTGGATTCTATTAGCAGATTTAGTAGTCAAGTCTGTGAATTGTTAAAACTTAAGTTCCTCAGGTGAGCGGTTTAGGCTCATTGAGCCTCTTGTCTATAAGTCCTGTCCCACTGAAAAAGGGGTCTACTCTTAAAGGAAAAATTTGCTCCTTAGGAGCAAATTCTTTCCTTTTTAAGAGCTGACCCCTATTGACATGGGAGGCAAAGCTACTTTTGCAGGAGTAAACCTCCCTTGAAGGTATATCCATTCCACTGAAGTTCCTTCAAAGTACTTGAAATTTCTAGTTCCCTCATTAGAATGGAAACCCTTCATAAGAATGGAAGGAAAGACTTACACAACAGAACAGTTGCTACAGTAAACTCCTTAAAGTGATAATTCACGAAGACTAATGTTTTTGTTGTGATCTTGTTATGTTTTTCTGCCATTGACTTATGTATTTTGTATATTTTGCTCATATCAATGGTTTGCTTCATGTCAATAAATGATAAAAAAATATTCCATTGAAAGGCCTATTTGTAGTCTATTGAATTTCCTGATACTCCTCATCCCCACCTTGAAACAATGCAGCCTTCATGGAGTGAGTGTTTGAGTTTTTACGTCCCACCAACAGCTAAGGTCATACGGAGACAGGACCTTGGTTTAAAGACTCATCCAAAAGTCTGGAGAAGCCCGGGATCGATCTTGCGACCCCTGGTTTACAAGGCCAGTAGCATAACCACTGCATCACGGAGGCTTCTGCAGCCTTCATGGAAAGCACAGGGAATCCCAATTTCCAGCCTCCACAGTTAACCCATTCAGTACCAGAAACCCCTAAAGGGGTACCTTGGCAAACAGTGCAGGCCCAGATCAGACGCCGCAGAACGCAGGGTCTGATCAGGGCCTACTTTATTTGCAAAAAGTTCAGCTTTGGAGAAAACACAACCTGACACCCCTACATTTTGAAATGGACTCCTGCTATTGTGAGTGTGTTTGATTTTTATGTCCCACCAACAGCTTAGGTCATACAGAGATGGAACCTCGGTTTTAAAGACTCATCCGAAAGTCTGGAGAAGCCCGGGATCGTACTCCTGCTATATATAAGGTGGAAGATTCTATTTGGTACAGAAAAGCTTAACAGTGTTTTGCCCAGAAAAATCTTGAACACAACTGTTTTCAGTTCTGTGTTGCAGTTCTTGCTTCCAAAGGATTACCTTTTTCATAGAACAAGCAACCCTCTTTGTACCAAATGGAATCTTCCTCCTTATATGACAATAGTCCATTTCGAATTTTAGGGGTACAGGTTGTGTTTTCTTCAAAATCTATTTGGAAACTAGCTGAATGTTTTGCAAACAGTGTAGGCCCTGATCAGATGCAGTGTAGGCATCTGATCTGGGCCTACACTGTTAGCCAACTACCCGTTTTGGGGTTTTTGGTACAAAATGGGGTAATATCACATATTCAATTTAGATCCATTTTTATGATTGTTTGGTTTGAGGTTTAACATCCCAGTCAACACTATTTAGGTCATTTTGGAGACGGTGCTTCCTATTTTGTGGGACTTTTTTAAATTTACCCAACATAGAGATGAAATGACATTTCAAGCCCTGCCACCCAATGAAACCAATAGGGTTTATATGCATGGACGGTCCAACTCTCACCATTTTGTCTGAGAAGGCTTAGATCTTCTAAGGGGTTCACCAGTACTTGTGTTTCAGCTATGCATGGAAGCACCATGCAGCCGAACATATTTCTCCAAGCCCCGATGGGTCCAGACCCGTATTTTTATGAGCTGTAACAAAATTATTCAGTGGTATGTGCCTTTCATCTTGTACTAGTAACACAGTTCCGTTCATATGTTCAGGTAAGCAGTAATGAAAATAAACTAGGAATAATTTTCTTTTTAGAAACATATTGTGGGTACATCTTAGAATTGACCTAATAAGGTAATTCTAACAAGTAACCACAACATACTGTAAAATTCTTGCATTAAGACCACCTTTGTGACTGTTCAAAAGTGGTCTTAAAGACTTTTGAACAGTCCCAAAGGTGGTCCCTGACCAGAGGACACTGTGGACAGAAAACACATAGAAAGATTAAGTGCAGCCTTTAAAATAAGCTTTTTAAAGCGGAATTAGTCTTAAATTTAGGTGGTCTTAATAGTGGAATTTCACTGTATAGTTATATGGAGAGATAAGAAAAATTTTATCCATAAAATTTCCTTATCTTTGTTGCTCCTTATCCAGAGCTATGATTCATTTACATTATATGATGTTGATCAAATTTTGGTTTGTTGTTTAATTCCCAGTCAACACCATTAAGTTCATGTCTAGCTTGTCATTTTACCTTGCCACTATTTTTCTGGGTAGGCTTGCACATAAGTTGTAAACCAGTCAAGGGCACATTCTTCCATCAAAAACTGACAACTACCCTTCTGTAGCCAGCTCCTAACTACCCATCTGGGCTAAGAGAAATAGATTGGGCTGCATAGTGCTTCCAAGCAGAGCTGAAACTGACCACACATGAGTACTGGTAAACTAGAAGAACTAAGCCTGCCAAGGTAAAGTGGTGTGAGTCAGACCGCCCAATGCATATAAGCCTTTTGGTTTCATTGGGCGGCAGGTCTTATTTCTGTTCTATAATTATGAGTACTGACAAACTTTGTTTCTGAGCAATAATCATGCATACCATTGGAAATCCCACTTTGCCAACATATAATGTGTGTTTTAGAAGTGTGCTTACTGAAAAGACTTGTTTGCACGATGATAACCGAAGGCCAGATGTATTTTTAACTCACTTCTTTTAACCCTTAAGACGCCGAGAAAAACTACATGTGAAAAAGTCGTCTGCTGAATCTTCTTGCAAACTTTTTAAAAATATTTTTGCGTACAGGTAAACAGTGTGGACCTTGACAGAGGAGCAGTCTGATCTGGGTGCACACTGTTTACAAAAAATGACTTTTAAAGTAACCGACAGACAACAAAACAGATGGCAATTGTTGTTATTGGCATTTTATGGGTTATTAGCATTCCAACTCTGGCAATATCACATGATTTGGTAAACAAAGAATGAGGAAAGATAATTTCACAAGTTTCCATTTTATTTGACACACTTGGTGCTATTTTGTTAACAAACATTCATTATCTCCAACTACAGTGGCTATGCATGCTGACCTGAGGCTTCTCTCTGCACACATTAGAAAATATTTTTACTTAATATATTCCGCATTTATTCTTCCAGCGAACTAAGAAATACAGCTTTTATATCTTCTGTTTCATATTTATATACAGTATAACTTCTATGGCATGAACGCCGATGGCTCATTTACCATGGCTGAGTCGAACCTGTTTTGGAGTCCCCAAAGAATTCCTCTACACAGGAAGCGGTGTGGGATAATTAAGGTCATTTTCGAATTTTAACTTGCAAATGTATGCTGTGTGTACTCATTAGAAATGCCTCAATAAGGCGATTCTAATGAGTACACATAGCATACATTTTTATTATAGATCAACAAAAAGATGTCCCAAAATTAACCCCATTATGCTTTCTGGCAGTAACCCTCAGAGGCTCAAAATACCCGTCTCAGACTTATTTTCAAGGTCCCAAAGGTGTTCGAGCCATTGAAGTTCGACTGTATATAGCTGATAGCCACCTTTGATGTTCAGATCTAATGACCATTTCTTCCCCATATCTGACCTGCCCCTTAACAGAACTTGTTTTGTAATGAAGCATGTTATGCCATTTGCAACCATCTTGGCACTCTGAACGTCTTGACTCATCATCATCATCACCATCATAATCATCAGAGTTTCACAAAAAATACAGTAACAGCAATGATAATATTTTGATCTATAATTACATTTTTCCTGTTGAATTAATTTTGCCACACCCATTTCTGACCATTAACCAATCAAACTACCTGACCACTTCTGAAGCCTTCAAAGCCTCCAAAGGACTATTCTTCCTTAACATTCAAAACATCTGTTTACGGTAATAGAGAGAAAAGCCTTAGTCAATTTAATTTGCTCTACATTCAATGTGACAAAAAAACGAACATTTTAGCTAGCTGAGCAAATAAGGTTAATCTTACATTCTCCATAGAAACATTAACTTTGATAGGGTACTCATTATACGTATATATGGAACTTTAAAAGAAAACTCACAGTATCTGCTTTTATAGAGAGCACAAACTTATGATCAAATATGCCTGATTTGAGTTTCGTAATTTCACTTTACTGGAATGCCCATATATATATATACAAACAGGTCATGTTAACTCTTATCCTACTGAACACAATAAACCCTTTGCAAACAGTGTAGATCCAGATCAGATGAAGAAGCCATCTGATCAGGATCTTCACTGTTATTCAGTTTGTGCAAACATATCAAGCAATTTGATTAATTGACAGTCAGAAATGGGTGTGGCAAAATTAATTTATTCAGCAGGATAAGTGTTAATGTCAAACTGTCTGTCTGATTTTTCACCGGGCATATCTGGCAGAAAACAGACTTTATTGCTTTACAATAATTAGAAGTCTTCATGTTAAAGGCTCTGTTTATATTTAACATCAGTGTATCATCTCTGTGACCAGAACCTTATTCTGTCTCTGTTTTTGAAGGCAACATATAATGATGCAATTCCCAGTCCAATTCCACCACCTTTTAACATTGCTCTCTGGCCAGCTGTAAATAGAAAGTGAATCCATGAAAACAATGCAATTTGCAGGTGCCAACTGTCAGTTACCTTCAACGCTCTGCATTCTGGGTATTTTTTGCAGCAGATGGCATTTTGAAATATTTTTCTAATTTTTTCCAGAAAACAGGACTTGACATCTCATGCAAATTGTCTCCAAACAGGACTTTAGATCTCATGCAAATTGTTTCCTATGAAGACAATTTGCATGAGATGTCAAGTCCTGTTTTCTGGGAAAAATAAGAACAAGAGGGCCCAGAGGGCCCTGGGTTCGCTCACCTGATCCATAGTGTAACAAGTGGGCCTCAGGCAGGACCATTTTAGCCCCTGGGCTTTAATTTGAACAACCTTGGTAGAGGTCCACAAGATGAAGCTTCACACCAAATATCAAAGACCTGAGCCCTGTGATTTCTAAGAAGAATTTTAAAGGTATTTCTAACAGAAGTCTATGTAAAACATGTGGGCCCCAGGGCAGGACCAGTTTCTTCCCATTAGGGCTATAATCTGAACAATCTTAGTAGATGTCCATCAGATGAAGCCTCAAATCAAACACCTAGGCCTAGGTAGTCGGGGAAAAAGATTTTATAGGTTTCCCTATGTAAGTCTATGTAAATCATGTGGGCCTGGGGGCATGGCAAATTATGGCTCCAGGGCTAAAAATTTGAACACTCTTGGTAGAATTCTGCTGGATGTAGCTTCCTAGTAAATATTGAAGACCTGGACCTTGGGGTTTCATAGAAGAAGATTTTTAAAGATTTTCCCTATATAAGTCTATGTAAAACCAAAGGGCCACGGGGTGGGGGCATTTTTGGCCCTAGGACTATAATTTGAACAATCTTGATAGAGGTCCACTAGATGAAGCTTCATACCAAATATCAAAGACTTGAGCCTTGTGGTTTCAGAGAAGAAGATTTTTAAAGATTTTCCCTACATTAGCCTATGTAAAACCAAAGACCCCCGGGGCGGGACCATTTTTTGCCCTAGGGCTATAATTTGAACAATCTTGGTAGAGGTCCACTAGAAGAAGCTTCATACAAAATATCAAAGACCTGGGCTTTGTGGTTTCAGAGAAGAAGATTTTTAAAGATTTTCCCTATATAAGCCTATGTAAAACCAAAGGCCCCATGGGGTGGGGACATTTTTGGCCCCAGGGCTTTAATTTGGACAATCTTGGTAGAGGTCCACTAGATGAAGCTTCATACCAAATATCAAAGACCTGGGCGTTGTGGTTTCAGAGAAGAAGATTTTTAAAGATTTTCCCTATATAAGCCTATGTAAAACCAAATGCCCTCGGGGAAGGGGCATTTTTGGCCCCAGGGCTATAATTTGACCAATCTTCATAGAGGTCCACTAGATGAAGCATTACACCAAATAACAAAGACTTGGGCCTTGCAGTTTCAGAGAAGAAGATTTTTAAAGATTTTCCCTATATAAGCCTATGTAAAACCAAAGGCCCCGGGGCAGGGGCATTTTTGGCCCCAGGGCTATAATTTGAACAATCTTGGTAGAGGTCCACTAGATGAAGCTTCATACCAAATATCAAAGACCTGGGCCTTGTGGTTTCAGAGAAGAAGATTTTTTAAATATTTTCCCTATATAAGCCTATGTAAAACCAAAGGGCCCCAGGGCGGGGGCATTTTTGGCCCTAGAAGATTTTTTAAATATTTTCCCTATATAAGACCTGGGCCTTGTGGTTTCAGAGAAGAAGATTTTTTAAATATTTTCCCTATATAAGCCTATGTAAAACCAAAGGGCCCCGGGGCGGGGGCATTTTTGGCCCTAGGGCTATAATTTGAACAATCTTGATAGAGGTCCACTAGATGAAGCTTCACACCAAATATCAAAGACTTGGGCCTTGCGGTTTCAGAGAAGAAGATTTTTAAAGATTTTCCCTATATAAGCCAATGTAAAACCAAAGACCCCCGGGGCGGGGCCATTTTTGGCCCCAGGGCTATAATTTGAACAATCTTGGTAGAGGTCCACTAGATGAAGCTTCATACCAAATATCAAAGACCTGGGCCTTGTGGTTTCAGAGAAGAAGATTTTTAAAGATTTTCCTTATATAAGCCCATGTAAAACCAAAGGCCCTCGGGGCAGGGGCATTTTTGGCCCCAGGGCTATAATTTGAACAATTTTGATAGAGGTCCACTAGATGAAGCTTCATACCAAATATCAAAGACTTGGGCCTTGCGGTTTCAGAGAAGAAGATTTTTAAAGATTTTCCCTATATAAGCCTATGTAAAACCAAAGGCCCCCGGGGCGAGGGCAATTTTGGCCCCAGGGCTATAATTTGAACAATCTTGGTAGTGGTCCACTAGCTGAAGCTTCATACCAAATATCAAAGACCTGGGCCTTGCGGTTTCAGAGAAGAAGATTTTTAAAGATTTTCAGTAAAAAAATCTATTTTTAGCTCCTGTGACCCAGATGTGCAATGGACCGGAACCATTTGAACAATTTTGAAAGGGGACCACATAAGGATCATTGCTGTGAAGTTTGGTCAAAATCTGATCAGTGGTTTAGGAGGAGATGTCATTTGAAGAAAAAGTTTACGCACACACACACACACACACACACGCACGCACACACGCACGCACTGACGACGGACGACGGACGAAAAGTGATCACAAAAGCCCACCTTGTCACTACGTGACAGGTGAGCTAAAAATATCAACAATTTGTCATCTGCAGAAGAAAAATATCAACAATTTGTCGTCTGCAGAATAAGCCTGGAGAGTGGTAAAGGTTAAGAGAAGCTACACTCTATACCTCCAATGTACTCATGACTGGTGATCAGGAGGTTATGAGTTCGATACCTGCCAGGCCGGCAGCATTCTTTATGACGACTGATCAAGAGGTCTTTTCAATGGTCATTCTCTCGCTTCCCCTGATTCAAGAAGGCAGTTTCTGGCAAAAGAATGTGTATTGTTCTGGTTAAGCCTGGCCAGGAAAAGTGTGGCTAGGAAACTGAACAGCTCCATATGCCCTTAATAGTGTTGACTGGGTCTTTAAACTACGAACAAACAAACCTACCTTAATTAATTTTGCCTGCTTTTTTTAGATGCTATACTAGATATATTACATTTGGAACTTCCAGCTTGCTTTCCTTTAAATTTAACAACCCCCCCCCCCCCCCCCCCCCAAAAAAAAAAAAACACACACACACTTGAAAAAGAGCCTCCTCATAAAGGAAGGAGAAAATTCTTTCCTTTTAGACTTGACCCCTACTGATAAGGTAGTTGTTATTTTTGAAAGAGTCTCTTGCTCAGAGGGTGTATCCCCACCTTATGCTTCTGCTAGATGGTCAGATCATCTTATCTATATGTTTGTTCCTTATAAATAATTGATTGATTGATTTGAGGTTTAACGTCCCCATCAACACTGTATACATGTAGGTCATTTTGGAGATGTTGCATGCAATTTTGTGGGACTTCTATCCAACATATGAAATGACATCTCAAGCCCTGTGGCCCAAAGTAACCAGTAGGGTTTATAAGCATGGGCAGTCCGACTTGCCCTGCTATGCCTGGGGCAGGCTTAGATCCTCTAAGCGGTTTACCAGTACTCGTGTACGGTCAGATTCAGCTCTGCGTGGAAGCATGATGCAGCCCATCTATGATGGGCGGGGGCCGTCTTTATAAATGAGTACAGTATATTGGTAAAATATGAGTTCAGGCTAATTATCCTTGGATGTTTGACAACACTGATATGGAAACTATTCATTTGCAACATCAAATATATTTGTTCCCTGTAAATAAGTACCTATGGTAGTTCAAGACTTTGAGGATTCACAGAAAGTATCTGCTATTAAACAGTCATTGGGTGTGTGACAACACTGATACTGAAACTACACAATTGTAACATCATAGTTCAGATGTTTAGAATTAAATATATTGGTAAAATATAATAGTTCAAAGCTGCCATGGTTCACACAAAGAATCTGCAAAAAGTTCTGGGTTGTGTGACAAATCTTATACCCATCTGATTTTGCAAAAAGTTTTCTAGTTGCATGTAACTGTCCATCATTCCGTCTTCTAGAAATGTTTTCAGAATTACCCTATTTCCACCTCGCCACCCCACACCCATACACACACACACAATAGTAAATACAACCATAAAAACTGAGACCTTGAAAAGATTTTGTTTGTTTGCTTTGAGGTTTAACATCCCCCTCCACACTGTATAGGTCATTTTGGAGACATTGCTTCCAATTTTGTGGGACTTTTACCCAACATCAAGATAAAATGACATCTCAAGGCCTGCCACCCAATGAAACCAAAAGGGCTTATATGCATGGACGGTCCGACTCGCACCACTTTGCATGGGCAGGCTTAGAACCTCTAAGCGGTTTACCAGTACTCATGTGCGCTGCGTGGAAGCATCATGCAGCCCATCTATTTCTTCAAGCCCCGATGGGCGGGTGGCAGTACCTTGAAAAGATGAAATGTCAAAACAAGCATAAAATATTATTTAAAATTCTGATTGCATTCATATGATGCATCATCTTCAGCTTACCTCTTGATTTAAAGACAACTCCTGTTAATGTTGCTGCTGATAATGTGTTTAAATCATCTTCTGCATTTCCTCGAAGTTTTGATAACGCTACTCCAAATATACTGTAGATCAATGCTGAAAACAAAAAGAGTTCTTTTCTGGGTTAAACAGAAACAATATCAGTAGTTAATGTGTCATTGAAAATTTGATCATTAAATATAGCAAACATACTATTTTTGCTGAAAATGTGAGCAACTCTTAGCTACTCACATTTTTCCAGTAAAAATACATGAGTATTTGATATGGTACTTCTTTAAACAGTTTACATTTTGATTACTATCGAGATTGTTAAGTTAGCAATGCTTTGAACTATGGGGTCCAGAAATTGTCTCCATTAATCCTCCTTATCTGGAGGTATGAAGCAGCCACTATACATCTCTACTGGTTACAGCTATATGTACACTGCAGAAGACTGAATAGGTTTGAGGTAAGCAATATCCAACAAACTATAACTGGAAATCAGTAGATGTTATATGTAATACTGTATGTTTCTGTAAACCTTTACTGTGATGAAATGGCAATTTCTGAATTCTCATCAGGGTTAGACTATTACTCAACACTTCTCAACACTATGATGCCAAGAAAAAAACACATCTGAAAATATTGTTGTTTATGTCATCTGCTGATGATTTTTTTTTTAAAGAAATTGCCCACAGGCAAACAGTGTGGACTAAGGCTGCCACGATTAATCGTATAATCGATTAATCGATCAATAAATTCCACAAAAATGATTATCATTTCTGATTTGCTTTTAATTGATTACTTGATAGGTACATTTTACTACCAAAAGTTATGCCTAAAATAGCTGGATGAGTGGCAAACAGTGCAGACCCTGATGAGACGCCACATTATGCGGCGTCTCATCTGGGTCTACACTGTCTGTTCAGGCCTGTCTGTTCAAATATACATGTGGTAAAGTGCAACATATGGTAAGAGTCATGCTCAGACAGAAAGCCAGACAGGTAAAATAATGACAAAAATCTAGCGATTACTAATCGATTATCGATAGCAGTGACAGGACTGATAATCGATTATTTTTTCAGCTCGGATTAGCCAGCCCTAGAGTGGACCGTGATCAGACTGTGCTCTTAGAGGAGCAGCTTGATCTGCATCCACACTCTTTGCAGCAGTAACTTAATATGCTAAATGTACAATGTAGTCACCCTCGTAAAACAGTCTTAACTTACTTATGTTTTAAGTTAGCAGCAGACAACAAAGCAGATGACAACTGTTGTGATTGACATCCCAAGGGTTAAAATGGCATTAACCCTTCTCTTGCTGAATATTCATTTAAGCCACACCCATTTCTGTCTATCGACCAATCAAATTACTTGATGCAATTTATTGCTACAAATTCATAAACCGAATGTCAAACAGTGTAGATCCTGATCAGATGGCTTCTTCAGAAGCCATCTGATCTGGATCTACACTGTTTCCAAAGATAGGGGTTGCCATGAACAGCAAGATAAGGGTTAAATTTTATCTGCACACAAGTGATGTCTAACAGTGGTGGATATCAATTTAATAGCGCAATAAAGATTTATGAAAACAGAAGACAAAAGAAATCATTTTTATCCTCAACATTTTCTTTCAACAGTCTCTTGTGTAGATTCTTACCTATAACTCCTAATGTCTGTGCTGAGGCCGCCCCTTGTTTGGTGACAAAATTTAACATCCTACAAAATAAAACAACAGTGCTGTATTATCTTTTTTGTATTTTTTACAGCTTAGCTTATATGATTGTGTGTGTTTCAGTTTTATATCATACTAACAGCTAAGGTCATAAGGAGATGGGACTTAAAGACTCATACAAAAGTCTGGAGAAGCCTGGGATCGACCCCTGATTTATGAGGCGAGTAACATAACCATCGCAACACAGAAGCTTCTAGCTCATCTGATTGAGCCTAATCAATGATTTACTGGATTTGAAAACAACTACTGACACTGATGAGCAAACAATTGCTGTTTATGTTTTCTCATACCCCATATGAGATCATACCAAAGATGAGACTATCTTCTTATGTAAGACAATTAGATATCCACTGCCCTACATCATGTTAGCAAGTCCATGAAAAGAACACGCTTGTAAACCACACTTTATACAGAGAAAACTGGGTTTTAAGAGGCATTGGAACACTTTCAGGGGAGGCAACTCCTGCTGAAGTATTTTTGACGCCCATGTCAACAGGGGTCAACTCTTTAAGGAAAGAATTTGCTCCTGAGAAGCAAATTCTTTCCTTTAAGAGTAGACCCTTTTTCAGTGTGACAGGGATTATAGAACAGCGAATATGAAGTCCCGAAAGTTGTCTCCCTTTAAAAAATGGCAGAAAAAAATCTGCCAGGTGCACCCATTCGCCTTAAGACAAGGGTATATAGTGTTCTTCTTATTTCCACTCAAAGACATAAGTTGTGGGTACTCGTTAGAACTGCCTCAAAAAGGTGGTCCTAATGATCACCCACAACCTTTGGAATTCAGATAAGAAAAATATCACAAATTTTTACCAAAAAAAAAAAGGTTAATTTCAGAGAAACGAAAGAAAGCACTTAAGTCTAATAGGTGGGTTATCCCAATAACACAAGGGCCCAAATGCCGCCTCTGGCCTTAGTTTTGCCTCATCATCTCAATTTCAACTAAAATCATACTACAGCCTGAAAAGAATGCAAGAGCTGGATGTTATAAAGTGGTTGTGGTGTAGAGCTTTCATCCTTTCATCCAAAATAACATTGACTGATACTTGACAGGGTAACATGGTTCTAATTACATATAAGGAAATGGCTAAAACTAATGGGTGAGAAAAATAATGGATGATGGGCTGCACCCTGAGCAAGAATATATCAGGCTAAACTCCAGATCAAGTTCATTTAAGTCTCAAGCTTGGCATAGCCTTGCATGAGAACATAAGAACCTTACATGGGTGCGAGGGGTGGATGGAAAATCTGTCCCCGAGAGTCACTGCTGGGGATCAAGAGGCTTGCCTCGTGATGCCAGACAGTGATCCCCGAGTGACGGATATTTCTATCCACCCTTCACACCCATGTAGGATTCTTTTTCTTGCATACATTTCATTTCTGAGCATAGAATTTTGATAATACAGTCACCTTGGTTGCTGACGTAAGCCATATTGTCATGACCTTGGTGTGATGTTTAGTGACGTCACGAAACGTGCTGTGACATCAAACTTAACGACGGAGCATGAGGTCATATTCAACCAGTGCATTCATGAAACATGGAGGTTATTCGATTTTGGGTAAGAACACCAGCGTCAGAACAGAATTTCTATCCCAAGCTAAAACTATGGATGGATTTCCTGATCTGGTGTGCAAGAAATTTAAAATAACCTTGCCCAATATTACCTTGTCTCAGTCTCAAATGCATCATACACTCTCTTACTCTATAAGCAAGCTAGAAGTTCAACTGCCCTTTCAAGATTATTCCACTAATATTGAACTCATAATTAATCAGGGGGGCAAAAACTGGAGAATTGATAGAAAAACCTCCTGACCATCCACTGCAGAACTTGGCGTTTCATGTGACCTATGCAAACTAGTCCAACGTCCATAGAAATGATAGACGTTATGTTTAAGAGTAGCGCCCTTAGCAGCTAGACCATGGAGGAGCTACACCAAACTATAAATGTATGGTATAATTATCTGTCATAATTGAAAACAAAGTGTTGCTCTGGAAGCAGAACAGGTGGTGCCAGAAAAGGAGAAAAGACAGGGATGATTTCGAGATATTTTTTCTTAATTCTCAATATTTAATATTGTGGGCATTTATCAGAGAAGCCTGACCAAGGCAATTCTAACAAGAAAAATGCCCACGGCGTAAGTAAGTAACAAGAAAAATAGGCCGCCCCCGCCCATCGGAGCTTGAAGAAATAGATGGGCTGCATGATGCCGACCCACACACGAGTACTGGTAAACTGCTTAGAGGGTCTAAGCCTGCCCAGGCAAAGCGGAGCGAGTCCATGCCAATAAACCCTATTGGTTTCATTGGATGGCAAGTCTTGAGATGTCATTTCATCTCAAGGTCTGGTAAAAGTCCCACAAAATTGGAAGCAACGTCTCCAAAATTACATTTACAGTGTTGACAGGGACGTTAAACCTCAAATCAAACAAAACAAGAAAACCCGTAAAAATCCTGAAATTCAGACACCTTCAGGACTTGCGGTAATTCACTTAAAATTTTAACAAATGTGTTTCATGATCCAGCAAGAAGTCCAAAAGGTGCAGACGGAATTGCAAATAGTGTAGACCCTGATCAGACTGCTCCTTCAGGGTCTGCAAACAGTCAAACAGTGAAGATCCTGATCAGACTGCTCCTTCAGGAGCAGTCTGATATGGGTCTGCACTGTTTGCCTAGGCCTACCTGTCCCAATACTTAGGATCATTACGGTAAAGAAAATTATCCATTAAATCATCCTTGTCATTCCCAATCTCGAGCTAGGAGAACAGGATAGCAGTTATCAAAGAGAGTGTTGCAATGCAAAGGTTTTTAATATTTCATTCATTCTGGACAGATAGTAAAACTTACTGTGTTCTTTTCACTGCTCCTGACAACTGTTTTGTTTCTCTGAGCCCTGAGACAATACCATTTATACCTCCAACTCCCGCCCCTAGGAGTAAAACATTAGAAATCAGCATCAAGAAATCAACCAACACACTTGATATACACTACAACCAATTTATAACACTACTATTGGGGTCCAAAGCAGAACCATGTACAATTTACTACCCAATGTTGTGCCAAAAGAGTGGCAAACAGTGTATCCCTAATGAGACACCACATTCTGCAGTATATCATCTTAGGCTGACACGATTAATCGTATAATCAATTAATTGATCGATAAATTCCACAAAAATGATTATCAGTACTGATTTGCTTGTAATCGATTATTTGATAAGTGCAATTTACTACCCAAAGTTGTGCATAAAATAGCTGGATCAGTGGCAAACAGTGCAGACCCTGATGAGATGCCGCATGTTGCGGCGTCTCATCTGGGTCTACACTATTTGCTCAGACCTGCTTGTTCAAATATACATATGGTAAAGTGCAACATATGGTAAGAGTTCTGCTCAGACAGAAAACCAGACAGGTAATATTATGACAAAAACCTAAGCGATTACTAATCGATAATCGATCACAGTGACAGGACTGATAATCGATTATCTTTTCAGCTCCGATTAGCCAGCCCTAATATCATCTGGGTTAGCTCAGGCCTATTTTGCTCAGGCCTATCATTCTGTCCAAATACATATGGTAAATAGGTCACATCAAAACAAAAATGGAAATTATACAGAAAAAAATGACCTCTACTGTAAAAATCCTAACAATTCGGGCTTTTGATCTCCTAAAATTGAACAAATTTGTTTCATGATCCAGCTGACAGAATGGCAAACAGTGTAGACTGATCTGGGTCAGCACTGCTTGCTTTTAAAAGCTTATCTGTCCCAATACTTAGGACCATTACGGTACCTCCAGACATGCTGGCCTTGGCAGCTCAGTTGTATGCACGTCAGACTGGTGATCAGGAGGTCACGGGTTTAATACCAACTAGGTCGGAAGCATTCTTTCATGGAGATTAATCATGGTAAGTATCTTTTAACCCTTATCTTGCTGCATATTGATCTAAGCTACACCCATTTCTGTCTATCAACCAATCAAATTACTTGATGTAATTTATTGCTACAAATTCATAACTTGAATGCCAAACAGTGTCGATCCTGATCAGATGGCTTCTTCAGAAGCCATCTGATCTGGATCTACACTGTTTGCAAAGATAGGGGTTGTCCTGAACAGCAAGATAAGGGTTAAACGATCATTCTCCCCGTTCTGCTGATTTAAGAAGGGTAGTTATCAGTTTCTAGTATAAGACTGCATTGCACTGGTTAACCACTTATATAAGCCTGCTCAGTAAAAGTGTTTTTATGGAACCATGACTGGCTCTCTATGTTTTAAATAGCATTGACTGGGTCGTTTGACTCCAAACAAATAGACCTTAGAAGTGCCCAATAATGTAAGACTTACAGCAGTTTGACCGGATGTGTTCACTGCAGTCATCTATAAATAAATATCTGACTATCCATAGAGTGACAAGTACATGTAAATACTTATCAGGCTACACAGACGCACATGTGGATCTGAGTCTACACATGCCATCCTGTACAATGCAATGCCCCAGCTCCTTTCATCAAGTGTGACATAATAGATTAGCCATCACATTTTAATCAGACTACAATGCTTTATGACCATATTCCACATTCATGATTTTGTTTGATTTGAGGTTTAACGTCCCTGTCAACACTGTAAAGGTCATTTTGGAGACATTGCTTCCAATTTTGTGGGACTTTTACCCAACATTGAGATGAAATGACATCTCAAGCCCTGTCGCCCAATGAAACCAATAGGGTTTTTTAGCATGGACGGTCCACCTCGCACCGCGGTTCCTGGACAGGCTTAGATCCTCTAAGCGGTTTACCAGTACTAGTGTGCGGGCCGGATTCAGCTCTGCCTGGAAGCATCATGCAGACCATATATTTCTTCAAGCCCTTATGGGTGGGGGCCGCCCACATTCATGAACTTATTCTGAGTACATGTATCTGTATTTGTAAATGCTGTTATATTTCCAGGAAAGTACCTAAGGTTCAGGCTTAAAAAAGAATGTCTGACATTTATTTATCAAAAAACTGTGTGGTATCAAAGGTAACTTACCAACCATCACTGAGCCTCCAATTTGTGAAAATGCTTTTTCAAATCGTCCTCGTTGACTTTCTGCACCTTCTGGGAAGATGAATTGATCTGTGTCCTAAAGATAACATTAAGAAATGAGCCACGCCAAGCGAATTTGTATCTTCGAGCATTCTGTCATGACAAATTTTAACTGCGCATGCCCAGCCATTCAGAGGGGCCAGGGATATGGCTTTCTGTCTGAAGGTTCCTCTTGATTCACTGCTTGTATGAGCGAGCAGCGAAGGTTCTGGCGAGACTGCGCGGATGCGCAGGCTCGCCTGAACTTTCGCTGCTCGCATAGGCGATAAGTACCAAAATCGCTTGACAGGGCCCAAATGACTCTAGTATTAACCCTTTAGATACCAATTACAACAACGGTCGTCTGCTTAGTTGCCTGTTATTACTTTAAAAGCCATTGTTGCACATAGTGTCGTTCCAGATCAGACTGCTCTTCCTAGAGCAGTCTCATTACGATAACACACCCGTGCGACATAGTGCAATTTTTACATCTCCAAAATGGCTACTTTTCTGACGAAAATCTCTGATATTTTTCTTATTTATACAGCAAACATAGGTTGTGGGTACTTGTTAGAACTGCCTCAATGAGGCGGTTCTAACAAGTACCCACAACCTATGTCTTGGAGCAGAAATAAGAAAAATATTGTTTACCCCCGTAAACCCCACTTTTCTCTATATAAAGTGGGTGTAAGGGGGTGTTCATTTCACGGACTTGTTCACGTGATGGATCTGGGTCCTCACTGTTTGCCTGTATGCCAAAAATGTTTCAAAAGCTGCACCAGGCAGTATAACCGTCATCATGTTAACAAGTGCATGCAATAGACATCCCTGTAAACCCCACATTATGTGGGGAAAACTGGGGTTACATAATTTTTCTTATTTCTGCTCTGAACTGCCTCAATGAGGTGGTTGAGCACTTACAACCTATGTTTTGAGTATAAATAGGAATAACATCACATTTTTATCAGAAAATTGATCTTTTGGAGATATAATGTGTGAAACCAGAGGACCATGATGGTCCTATATCGCTCACCTGAGCTAAGAGATTTACATGTGGGTCCCGGGGCGGGGCAATTTTTGGCCTCAGAGCTATAATTTGAACAATCTTGGTAGAGATCCACTAATTGAAGCTTAATATCAAATATCATAAGCCTGGGCTTTCTGGTTTCAGATAAAAAAATGCTTAAAGTTTTCCCCATATATACATATGTAAAACATGTGGGCCCCTTGGCGGGGACATTTTGGCCCCTAAGCTATAAATTGAACAAGTTTGCAAGAGGTCCACTATATGAAGCTTCATACCAAATATCCAAGAAATAGGCCTTTTGGTTTCAGACAAGAATATTTTTAAAGGTACTCCCTATATTTGCCTATGTAAAACCCAGTGTCATTTTTGGTCCCAGGGCTATAAGTTGAACAATCTTGGTAGAGGTCCACTGCATGAAGCTTCATACCAAAATATCAAAGACATGGGCCTTCTGGTTTCAGACAAGAAGATTTTTAAAGATTTTCCCTATACAAGCCCAAGTAAAACATGTGGGCCCTAGGGCTGGGCCATTTTTGGCCCAAGGGCTAGTTTTAACAATCTTCGTAGAGGTCCATTAGATGAAGCTTCATGCAAAATATCAAAGACCTTGGCCTTCTGGTTTCAGACTAGAAGATTTTTAAAGGTTTTCTTTATATAAGCCCATGTAAAACCAGTGGGCCCCTGGACCGTGCCATTTTTGGCCCCAGGCAATAATTTGAACAATCTTGGTAGAGGTCCACTAGATGAAGCTTCATGCCAAATATCAAAGACCTGGGACTTCTGGTTTCAGATAAGAAGATTTTTAAAGGTTTTCCCTATATATTAAGCAGTGGGCCCCATGGCTATAATTTGAACAATCTTGGTAGAGGACCACTAGATGAAGATTCATGCCAAATATCAAAGACCTGGGCCTTCTGGTTTCAGACAAGAAGATTTTTAAAGGTTTTCCCTATTACAAGCCAATGTAAACCGGTGGGCCCTGGCACGAGGGGGGGGGGGGGCATTTTTGGCCCCAGGGCAATAATTTGAACGATCTTGGTAGAGGTCCACTAGATGAAACTTCATTCCAAATATCAAAGACTTGGGCCTTGAAGATTTTTCTTATTTTCTCCTTTTCGTTGTCATGGCAAAATGAGTTCTGCATGGAATGGAATTCTTTTAACATCTTTGAGAAAGGACCACCAAAAGATAATTTCTGCCAAGAGTTCGGTCAAAATCTGTTAAGTGGTTTATAAGGAGATGTCGTTTAAAGGAATTGTGGGCGGACAGACACATGGACATTCGACGAGCGATCACAATAGCTTCCCCGCAGCCTTCGGCTTGGTGAGCTAAAAAGGCACAATGTGGCATGCATACATGAATGTTATTGTAATGGACAACATTTTAAAATGTGTTTTTTCTTGGTGTCAAAAGTGTTAAATATGAAAAGACAGTTTTCCTTTCAACTCTTTCTGCCAGTTATTGCAATATGCATTCACATAAATTAATACAAGATATATTTTCACAGAGAAATGAGAGAAATTATCCTCTACTGCAATGATCCCAAGTATTGCGACAGACAGGCCTAAGCAAACCGTCAAGTCCCAGATCAGGGTCCACACTGTATGCCATTCCCTCTGCACCTTTTGTCCTCCTTGCTGGTCTGTTAAAATTTTTGGAGAATTACAGCAAGTTCTTAACCCTTATCTTGCTGAATATTCATTTAAGCCACACCCATTTCTGTCTATCAACCAATCAAATTACTTGATGTTATTTATTGCTACAAACTCATAAACTGAATGCCAAACAGTGCAGATCCTGATCAGATGGCTTCTTCAGAAGCCATCTGATCTGGATCTAAACTGTTTGCAAAGATAGGGGTTGTCGTGAACAGCAAGATAAGGGTTAACCCTTATTGTTTGTTTGATTGATTTGAGGTTTAACATCCCCCTCAACACTGTAAAGGTCATTTTGGAGACGTTGCTTCCAATTTTGTGGGACTTTTACCCGGCATTGAGATGAAATGACACCTCAAGCCCTGCTGCCCAATGAACCAATAGGGTTTATAAGCATGGACGGGCAGACTCGCAGCACTGCTTTGCCTGGGCAGGCTTAGATCCTCTAAACGGTTTACCAGTGATCGTGTGCGGGTCCGTTTCAGCTCTGCGTGGAAGCATCATGCAGTCCATCTATTTCTTCAAGCCTGGATGGGCGGGGCAGTGTAAACCCTTAAGTTACCGTGAAAAACTATATCTGAAAATGGCACTGCTTATGTCTGCTAAATTTTTTGTAAACTTTTTAAAAATATTTTTGCATACAGGCAAACAGTGTGGACCAAATCAGACTGCTCCTAGAGTCTGATTTGTGTCCACACCGTTAGCAAAACTGACTTTTGAAGTAACCAGCAGCCGACAAAGCAGATGACAAATGTAGTGATTGGCATTTTAACCCTTGTCCTGCTAATCCCGGATATGCCTTATCTTTGAAACAATGTAGATCCAGATCAGATGGCTTCTGAAGAAGCCATCTGATCAGGATCTTCATTGTTTACCATCCAGTTTATGAATTTGTTGCAGTTAGTTGCATCAAGTAATCTGACTGGCTGATAATCAGTAGTGGGTGTGACATATTTAAATATTCAGCAGGACAAGGGTTAAGATTTGTAAGATTTTTATGGTAATTATCCTTCTTACTCCACGTGATCTGGATCTATGTCAGAATATACATATAGATTATTCATTCTCCTAGTTGAAATATGGGATTTATAAACCGAGGGAGGTAAAACAATCCGATAAAGAAACGAGTGCGAAGCACGAGTTTCTTTAACGGATTGTTTTACCTCCCGATGTTTATAAATCCCATATTTCAAATAGGAGAAATGTATAATCTGTATATTACATGCACTTCCATAGACTTTTAGGAGAGTTTGGATCTTGAATTTTGGATCTGAATGCCCGTTCAGTTGACTGTTTACAGCCCATGTAAACAGTTCAATCAGCGAAGTGTTACAGAATCTGGGTGGAAGAACAACTGGATGGGCGCCATTTTGAAAGCGCTTTCTACAGTCTTGAACAAAAATAGAAGAAACAAAGTGTTTCAGTGATAAAACAAGTAAAACGTTAGATTAAATAAAGCAAAACTTACATCCTAATCAATGGTCATATCCATGTTTTCTTTTGTTTCAGCATTGCATCCGACTCAAACGTCATGCATTCTGAACGTCTGTTGATATTTCTTGGACGCCATTACAATGACGTCATGAATAACGTCGCCGTGATTGAAACTTTCCCGCGTTTGAATAGAACAATTTCACTGCAAAGCGGTATCTCGTATCTTGTACATAAAGTAGGTCCAGCTGAAGGGATTTATTTCCCCGGCTAAGAGGAAATATTTCTTCTTAGCAAAAAGGAAAATACCAAGTTTATGTCTGGTAGAAATCATGGTATTTCTCTGTAATGCATGTAATATATGTACTTACTGGTGTTATATAGGCAGGATCATAATTCAAGTATGGAGACTGGATACCAGCACCAGTTCTGGGGCCAGTAACTGAAACAAAAAGAACAACCATGTAAGCATATTCAGCAAGAAATTGGTTCTGTTTGAAATGAGGTTTTACATCCCCGTCAACACTGTTTATGTCATTTTGAAGACATTACTTCCAATTTTGTGGGACTCAACACTGAGATAAAATGACAAGCCCTGCCACCCAAACAAACCAAAAGGGTTTATATGTACGGATGCTCCACCTCGCCCCACTTTGCCTGAGCAGGCTTAGACCCTTTTAGTGGTTTAGCAGTACTCATGTGGTCAGTTTCACCTCTGCATGGAAGCACCATGCAGTCCAATCAATTTCTCTAAGTATAATGCTTCCGGTGCTAGAATTGCCTGGGTGAGGTAATTCTTACAAATAACTACATGGTAAGTTTAATAAAAGTGTGGCTAACACTGCATGATACACCACCACTGCTGGCCAATATGGTTCAATTCATGACCTCAATAGGCTTCCATATCTGTAAAATATCATCAAGGTATTTCATATAGTGAAGCAGCTATGGGCCAAAAACATTTCTTACATAGAAAATAAATGGAAGTGTCTCCTGACGGTTGTCAGGAGCATTTTTGCTATATAAAATGCTCCTGACAACCGGTTGTCAGGAGCATTTTTCCTATCAAAAATGCTCCTGACAACCAGCAATATTTTTCCAATATAAACCTATAATATTAGTATTATTTTAGTTACCTTTTTAGTATTTCATGGTTCTTGATACATGTTTAATGCTTTTTTCTCATTTTTTAGTATTCAAATGAACTTTAATTGAAGTTAATTCATGTAATTTTTATTCAGATTTTTTAGGTCACCAGAGTCAAATAAGGCTCCATGGGAGCTTATAGGATAGGCAGTTGTCCGTCGTCTGAAATATGTCGTCAACTGGCGTCAATACTTTCAAATGACATCTCCTCCGAAGCCACTAAGCCGATTTGACCCATTTTCAGCAATCAAAGGGATGTAACTCTATGATAAATGGGCCGACTTGGCCGGTTTTCGAACTCATCAGAGGTTTTATCCCCAGCCACCTTACATATAAGTTTCAGAAAGATGCCATCAGAACTGAAGGGGCTACGGTGATGACAAGATAAAAAATCGGCCTTTTCAGCAATCAAAGGGATGTTACTCTATGATAAATGGGCCGACTTGGCCGGTTTTCGAACTCATTCCAGTTTTTATCCCGTGCCACCTTACATATAAGTTTCAGAAAGATCCGATCAAAACTGAAGGCGCTACAGTGATGACAAGCATTTTCCCATAGTAAGTCTATGGGACCTTGTGGTTGCCATAACAACCAAAGTTTTAGAGTGATTTCGAAAAAAAGTTTATGTCATCAATGCCCCACCAGAGACATGCTACAGATGAGAAATGATTGAGATCAGCCTGCAGGCTGCAGAGATATAGTTGCTCAAAAGTGTGGACGGACAAACTGACGACGGAGGACCCACTATACATGTACTATAAGCTCCCCTGGAGCCTTCGGCCCAGGTGAGCTAAAAATCATCTCCTCAAAAACCTTAAGCTCTAGGAGGCTTCATGAAAATATTCACCATATTTGCCTTTACAGTTTTTTTGTGTTTTTTTTTTAAAGAAATTCAGCCATTTAGATGGTTGCTATGGCAACTTAGATTTTCCATAGACTTATAATTAGGAAAATTGAAAAATGACATTTACTTTCAAACCTTTGCTGATATTTTGCCACACTTTCATAGAAATTTTCCTTGAGTAAACTTCTCTCAGCCATATGTTTTTAAGTCAACTTGGGCGTCCCCGAGGTTGTGCCGGGGCCATGTCTCACCCCTCCACCTCATAAAATGCCATTTATCTCAGAAACCATTCAGATCCCCACCCCTTAACCACATATATTGATAATAAGAAGCACGAAGTGACACCAACCTGGGGGTCCCCCGGGATGTGCCAGGGCCATGCCACACCCCCATCCACTTCATAGAAGGTCGAATATCCCAGAAACCTTACAGTTCCCACCCCCAAACCATATATATTCTTGTCCCTTATGATAAGTGGCATTCAGTAACACCAACCTCGTGGTCCCCCAGGATGTGCCTGGGCCATGCCCACCCCACTCCACTTCATAAAAGGCCCAATATTCCAGAAACCTTACCGGTCCCCGCCCATACGGACTTGAAGAAATGTATGGGCTATATGATGCTTCTGCGCACTGCTGATTCCGGCCCGCACACTAGTACTGGTAAACCCCTTAGAGGATCTTAGCCTGTCCATGAACAGCGGTGCGAGGTGGACCTTCCAGGCTGATAAACCCTATTGGTTTCATTGGGTGACAGGGCTTGAGATGTCATTTCATCTCAGTGTTGGGTAAAAGTCCCACAAAATTGGAAGCAAGGTCTCCAAAATGACCTTTACAGTGTTGATGGGGACGCCCGATGTTAAACCTCAAATCAAACAAACTAGAAACCTTACAGATCCACACCCCTAAACCATATTTATTCTTGTTCTTTATGATAAGACACTTTCAGTAACACCAACTTAGGGGTCACCCAGGGCGTGCTGCACCCCTCAACTTCACCAAAGAGCATATACATGAGAAACTGTTTAGAGCCCCGACCCTAAACCATATATATTCTTGTTCTTAATTATAAGACCCAATCAGTGACATCAGCATGCCGCCCGGGGGGTGCCAGGGGCCATGCCCCACCTCTTAACTTCATTACAAGCAATATATCTCAGAAACCGTTCAGATCCCCACCCCTTAACTATACATATATATATATTCTCTAAAAGGGAATTGATGACATGTTTTTTTCCATAGCACTCAAGTGAAATTGACCCTATATTTAGTTGGTATTTATAATCAGTATTAAATAAACATTAAATTCTACAAGTACCATATGTTTTTTCTCTTTAATTTTCAATCCAATAGTTATGTTAAAATACCAGAGAACACAAAAATATTTAACATGTATCAAATTCAAGAAACTAAAAAAAACTGTGTTAAGAAACAAAAATAATGCTACACATGTAATATAGCAGGTTTTTATTGGAAAAATACTGCTGGTTGTCAGGAGCATTTTGGAAAGCAAAATGCTCCTGACAACCGGTTGTCAGGAGGCTTCCTTTAATAGAATATATATGTGAAGTTTCATCCATATATTCCATTAAGTTAAGGAATAAGAGCCCAAAAAACATTTAATGGGATTTGTACACGGCCATATCTGTTGAATATGTTAATGTATTTTGTCAATTAACAATACCAAACATTCTCCCTATAGTGGTCTATGTACATGTATCTGCTTGGTGTGGCAGCTAAGAAAACAGGAACTTGAATAGGTTGAGTGGCTCAGAGATTAGAGAACCAGACGGCCAAAGGATGGCTTTTGCTCAATACACCACAACCTTGTTATACCCGCTTTTTTCAATAAAAAAAACAAAAAACGGTATATTTTTTTCGTCATGGGTGTCCGTCCGGACATCCATCCGTCCTTCCGTCTGTCATGTTTCTTGTGAATGCAACTACTTTTTTATTTCTTTACCTACAGTGACCAAACTTACTACATACATTGCTTGGGGACTGCAGATGTGCATGAAGGTGTCGAAATTTTCATCTGACCCCCTGGGGTCATGGGGTGAGGTTAAAGGTCAAATTTCTAAGAAAAGGCTTGTGAATGCAACTACTTTTTTATTTCTTTACCTGCAGTGACCAAACTTGGTACATACATTGCTTGGGGACTGCAGATGTGCATGAAAGTGTCAAAATTTTCATCTGACCCACTTGGGTCATGGGGTGAGGTCAAAGGTCAAATTTCTAAGAAAAGGCTGTGAATGCAACTACTTTTTATTTCTTTACCTACAGTGACCAAACTTGGTACATACATTGCTTGGGGACTGCAGATGTGCATGAAGGTGTCGAAATTTTCATCTGACCCCCTGGGGTCATGGGGTGAGGTCAAAGGTCAAATTTCTTAGAAAAGGCTTGTGAATGTAACTTCTCAATTGTACTATTCAGTGTACACATGCATTTCTAAGTGTGTTGTCCATAGAAAAAGCGGGTATTTGCGATGGTGCACCATCGACTGCATGATTCTAGTTATAACATGTTTCAATATAACACAGTTTTGGATATAACATGATTTCTAGATGGATCCCAAAAATGTATAGATTCTATAGAAAAGTTACCATAAATGGTCATTTTTCTATAAAATCTATATATTTTTGTTTGGATATAACACAGTTGTTTAACTGACACGGTTTCTGTTTTGGACCCCATTAATAGTGTTATAAAGAGGTGCTGTACTATGAAGAACAGAGTTCCCGTTAACCATACCTGTGATAATTTTATGTTGACCATGAGGGAGTTGGAGTAAATTACTCCAAAATTGGAGTTAACGGTTAACTCCAAATTTGGAGTAATTTACTCCAACTTTTTCATTCCAAGACCTCTCCAAACCTAAAGACAAAGGATATGACTCCGCTTACCTAGTACTCTACAGAGTCAGACATAATTTGATTGAACAGACTGAAAGTGAAGAGGTTAGGAGAACTTAGAGACAGTTTCCCCATTAACCAAGGAGTCAGACAAGGAGGAATATTATCGCCCTTTCTATATAAGCTACTGGCCTATATAAATCCATGCCTGCTAGAGTTAACACAGGGCTTTCGTTAGGCGGACGTGCAGCGTATATTTCGTCCTGAAATTGCTTCAAAACGCCCAAATCAAACATCAAATGTGTCCCGTGGACTCCCAAAAATTTCTCTGTATGGCCGAGACGTATAAACCCGCCCACATTTAGTAGTTTGTAAAAAGGTTGCTCCCCCTTCTTAGCTGAAACTGCTTTCTGTGTTTATTGAGTACTAAGGACGTATTTTTCTTATTTCTGCTCAAAAAATATAGGTTGTGGGTATTTGTTAAAACCGCCTCGTCAAGGTGGTTCCAATGAGTTCCCACAATCTCCCATTTTCAGCAGAAATATGATAAATTTCAGAACTTTTTATCTGAAAAATTTCCATTTTTTTGGTGGTAAAATTTACAATATATTAGTTCTGCTGATGTTCCTCTTTAAGCAAAGTTGAGGGTTTGAGATGCAACATTGTTGACAACCCTATCTTTGTGGGAGCCCCAGGAAATGCTGCTAGAGACATCAACCCCTCAATTTTTTTTTTTTTGGGGGGGGGGGGGGGGGTTACGGCCCTTTTAAGATAATTTCACTCATATCGAGCCAATTGTTAATAAAAGGTGGACGAAAACCGGAGAAAAACCACAGGATATTCCATTGCAGAACTTGACATCTCTTGAGACTGGAACCCACAGCAGGGAGAGACCTAATGATTAAGAGTCAGCACTCTTATCCACTAGGCCATGAAGGCCCGTATCAACCCCCAAATACATAGCACAACTGAGTCTCCAGGACCTCAACAAGAATTTTTTAGGTGGCATTCATAGGTTTCCTGGATGCTGTTACACTGTCACTTGCACCACCTGGTAGTTGCATTTTTATCAACTTCTTTGGATTTCACTTATTTGAAGGTTTTGACTACTCACACTCGCACAAAATTTCCAACGAAATTGCCGAATTTGTTCCGGTTGTTTGAACTGTACCAGTAGTCAACATCATCATTTCCAGCGTGTTACATGCAGACTTGCCTACCCCCCTGAGACAGAAAATAGTAAGATCCCATAAAAAAATTGTAAGATTCAAATTTTATTCATTAGGGTTTAAGGTATCCGATGTGAGGTCAAAATAAGCCCATTGTCTCGCATTTTTTTTTTGACTGCAATGAATCAGCCGATTCAGCTTTTCTTTTTTTCTCCATGTTTTTATCCTTCGTAAAGGCATCCATCTTGCCACTCATACCGAAACAAATTTGTTAAATGAACTGTGATTGGATTACTTCCTTATCATTAGCCAATGAAATTTAATTTAATTTCGCAACCAGAGTAAGCCAGGAACGACAATTATTGTCTTGTTCTGGTATAAAAGCGCCCATACCCGAACCGAAATAATTGCGTTGATTTACCGATTTTTTTTTACAAACACCGAAAATAGTACGGAAATCGACTGTGGTCGTAAGGTCGTAATTTGGACACGAAAATAGTAAGCCTTACGACTAAATCGTAAGGGTAGGCAAGTCTGGTAACATGTAACACTGGGACTGTAAACATCATGCAAAATATGGACAAAACCAAAGTATAAAATATATTTGCTCATTTTAAGGCAGATTTCCTTGAAACAGTCAGGCTCAATCACTTTACAAATGAGTTTTACTAGATATAACTTCTGTACAAGCAGGCAACTTCTCCTAGCCACATGCTTTCAGCTTCCTGTTGTAGTTGATCAAACAAACTAGAGAAAGTGACCAGTGGGTCACGTATACCCCCGGCCAGCGTCACCCTCTGATATATCTTTCGCGCTTGTATGTGATATGAATGAAGTCAAGAAGCTATAAGAATCTATAAATGTGCTTGTAAAAGCTAAACCAAACATAAAATTTCTAAATGGACCAAGGGAGTGAGGGCATCAAATAGAACATACAGGCATCTATAAACTTTGACATAAAACTTTAACCAAATGCAAAAATTTCTAAGTCCGTGACCTTGAGGTCAAGGTCACCATGGGTGGGGGAAGGGACATGCATCATGAAATCATTTATCAAAAATGAAGAGAATGTAACATGTGGTTACAGGGATATCAGCCATGAAAAAGGTTTAACACAAAACTTTGACATAAAAGTAGATGAACAGACAGACAGACAGCCCTACCAGGGGCTTGACCCAAAAGCTTAGATATTCCATATGAAAGGTAATGCTATAGAGATATCCTTTACCATACATGAAGATAATCTAACATGAGGTTACAGAGATATCAGCAATGAAAAAGGTTTAACACAAAACTTTGACGTAAAATTAGATGAACAGACAGACAGACAGCCCACCCAGGGGCTTGACCCAGGGGCTTAGACATTCCATATGAAAGGTAATGCTATAGAGATATCCTGTAACAAACATGAAGAGAATCTAATATGTGGTTACAGAGATATCAGCATTGAGCAATGAAAAAGGTTTAACACAAAACTTTGACGTAAAAGTAGATGAACAGACAGACGGACAGACAGACAACCCACACAGGGGCTTGATCCAGGTGCTTAGATATTCCATATGAAAGGTAATGCTATAGAGATATCCTGTACCAAATATGAAGAGAATCCAACCTGTGGTTACAGAGATATGAGCAATCAAAAAGGTTTAACGCAAAACTTTGACGTAAAGGTTGACGAACGACCGAACGAACGAACATACGAACGAACCAACAAACGGACGAACGGACGGAAAGACGAAAACTATATACCCCCTGACATACTTCGTATGCCGGGGGTATAATGAATCGCAGCACTGTAGCTAGGTTAATTCATTTTCATGGTCGTATGTATTTCTTGTTGATAAAATGGTTCAAATAATAAATTTACATCAAATTGATTATTACATTTTTTTCCCAATTTCAGTCAAACTGTTGTGAATTTTCCCCAATTCTAAAGGTCCCGGTCCCATTCCCAAAAAGTTGTGTGAGAGCCCTGTGTCCAGGCAAAGGGGTGTGAGTCCAGGTTCATGCTTATAAACTCTTTCTTTCTTTTCTTTCTTTCTACTGATACCGCGCCGGTCACATTTGACCATTACCGCAGGTGTACATACACTCCAGGTTTGCAGGATGAAAGCCTACACAGTAACCATGTTATTACGGCATGGCTTTAGAGAAAAAAGGTCATGTAAGACACAGCTTACCATGTTGGTCGAGGACCTTGCTAAGAGTGTGAGTACAGGTAAACAAACTGATTTAGTACTGCTGGACTTTTCAAAGGCCTTTGATAAAGTTAGTCACTCCAAACTCCTTTGGAAGCTCCATCAGTATGGAATCAGAGGTACTGCACTATCCTGGATCTGTGCCTTCCTGGGAAACCGGTCCCAGGCGGTAGTACTTGATGGCGAGGAATCGGGTTCGGTCCCTGTAACCTCTGGTGTCCCCCAGGGATCAGTGCTGGTGCCGATCCTCTTCCTAGTCTACATTAATGACCTGACGGCTGAGCTGTCATCACAGGTGCGTCTGTTCGCAGATGACACAGCCGTGTACCTGACAACTGGAGGTACGGAAGACGGAACTGTGCTACAGAATGACCTGGACAGACTATCTATGTGGGAGGACCAATGGGACATGGAGTTCAACCCATCCAAGTGCCAGGTGGTACGGGTGACAACAGTCAGGAAAGCAATAAATTCAGTGCACACTTTAAACGGTCAAATCCTGGAGGCTGCCACCAGTGCTAGGTACTTGGGAGTTGATATCTCCAGTGGTCTATTATGGAACTGCCACATAGATCGTATAACTGCAAACGCTAACCGGACCTTAGGATTCATCAAAAGAAACATTAAAACAAAAAATCCTAAGGTACTGGAGACTGCCTACAACACCTTGGTCCGCCCTCAGCTGGAGTACGCCGCCCCCATCTAGGGATGCACATACTAAGGAGAAAATACTCCAGCTGGAAAAAGTCCAACGCAGGGCAGCTCGCTGGTACACAAGTAATTACGATTACCATTCTTACCACTCATGGTCAACTACAGTATGGCTCAGGTATAAGAACCAAAAAACTCTTTATTCCGAATCTCGGCGTTTCGAGTACTTTCTAAAACACTCGGAATTGTTCCGAGTATATGTATATATTCGGCGGACACTCCTCGAAAACACTCGCAAGGTCCGCGGTACGCGAAGTTTCGCGAAATTATTCCGAGTCGAAATATCGTACCTGGAGGCAATATTTTCTCGCGAAGTTATGCGGAAATACTCGGAGGAATTTGACGAAATACCTGGGCATTTTTTTTGTTTATTCAATGTTCTTTTACCATCATATATATTTATATATAATTATAAGATAATAATTATCACTGATAGCTATTATAATGTAAACAATGTCAAAAAAGTCAACAAAGAGGTAATCATTAATTACCCAGGGTGTGAAACTGCACAGTGATTTCAAACAAGGGAATCAGTTGGGCATGACGAGTACATACATCTCTTTCAAGTCCGTAATTGAAAGCATGTTTACATCATAAAATTACAGGAAAATCGGTCATTTTGAACTCAAAATTTCTCCATGTAATTTTGATATTTTCAAAAAAAGAAAATTATTTTGATATATATATAATATAACCATTTGTCTTTCATTCTTTAATAATTTTAATGTTAAGTATTATCGGACAATTGAGAAACAAATAATCAAAGGTGATAACTGTCAGCGAAATTTTGACGGGTTTCGGACGCCATTATTGGCTTCTTTTAAACTGCAAAATCGGTCATTTTGAACTCAAAATTTCTCCATGTAATTTTAAGATTTTCAAAAAAAGAAAATTATTTTGATATAATATAATCATTTGTCTTTCATTCTTTAATAATTTTTATGTGAAGTATAATCGGACAATTGAGAAACAAATAATCAAAGGTGATAACTGTCAGCGAAATTTTAACGGATTTCGGCCGCCATTTTTGGCTTCTTTTAAACTGCAAAATCGATCATTTTGAACTCAAAATTTCTCCATGTCATTTCGATATTTTCAAAAAAAAGAAAATTATTTTGATATAATATAATCATTTGTCTTTCATTCTTTAATAATTTTAATGTGAAGTATTTTCGGAAAATTGAGAAACAAATAATCAAAGGTGATAGCTGTCAGCGAAATTTTGACGGGTTTCGGCCGCCATTATTGGCTTCTTTTAAACTGCAAAATCGGTCATTTTGAACTCCAAATTTCTCAATGTAATTTTGATATTTTCAAAAAAAAGAAAATTATTTTGATATAATATAATCATTTTTCTTTCATTCTTTAATAATTTTAATGTGAAGTATTATCGGACGATTGAGAAACAAATAATCAAAGGTGATAACTGTCAGCGAAATTTTGACCGGTTTCGGTCGCCATTATTGGCTTCTTTAAAACTGCAAAATCGGTCATTTTGAACTCAAAATTTCTCCATGTAATTTTGATATTTTCAAAAAAAGAAAATTATTTTGATATAATATAATCATTTGTCTTTCATTCTTTAATAATTTTAATGTGAAGTATTATCGGACAAGTGAGAAACAAATAATCAAAGTGATAACTGTCAGCGAAATTTTGACGTGTTTCCGCCGCCATTATTGGCCTCTGATACGTCGCACCGGCGACACATGTTTAATTAAATTAATCACCACTCGCAAATACTCGCAAACACTCCAAATATCACAGGTAAGCTCTGAGGTCCGCTGAATTTCCTCGGAATATCGAGCGCATAACTTGGAGTAAAATATTTTCACTCGGAGTGGTTTACTCCAAACCATTCGGCGGAAAAACGCGGATTTAAAAAGTTGTTCGCGGAATGAAAAAGAAAAACGGTTCAAATACCTGAGCCGTACTGTATCTTGGCTGGAGAACCCTAGAGCAGAGACAAGCAGATGGGCGCCTTTGCCTTTTTTTACAAAATCGTTCATGGTTATGTAGCAGTGCCCTTCCCAAATACATACAACCTGTTGCCAAGGAAAACCTATGGTACTGCCACAATTTGGCCTTCTGTCAACTTCACAAAACTTGAGATTATTATAAGTATTCATTCTTCCCATTGGCTATTGTCCAGTGGAATGCCCTACCTGAAGCAGTGACAGGACATCTTGGCCCCTAACAAAGTCGGCCCCCAACAAACTCTACCCCTGACAAACTCGGCCCCCAAAATTAGAATATGTATATATTAGTGTTGGAAATGACTTATTATCAACCTATTACGCATATTTTAATGTACATATGCCTAATTACCTTTTGAACTCATTTTGATGAAATTATGAGTAACCCATCTAACATGAGTTAAATGAACATAATGCCGTTGATTGAACCAGTGTATGACACGCTGCTGTCGGTCCACTGTCACTCACCTTCCGATGTAATTAATAAACTGATGTTGATTGGCGTGTAAATAAATCTCTGCCACTTAAAAGAGACTAGTAGTATGATGATAGTAGTATGTTCTGTTGCGCACTTACAAAAATTGAACCATTTTGTTTTTATTATCATTTGCAGGGTTTGACCATTTTACAGCCATTAGCCTTTTATTCTATTAATACCAATGATTTTGATTGTTTGACACCTCCGCCAACATTGTATAGGTAATTTTGGATAAGTTGCTTCCAATTTTGTGGGGCTTTTATCCGACCTAAACCCATGAGGTACTGGTGTGTTCATTTAAGAAATGAATTTTATTTTTCTGCTGTTCATGACAGTATGACGATCCCCGCCCGTCGGGGCTTGAAGAAATATATGGTTGCATGATGCTTCCACGCAGTGCTGAAACCGACCTGCACACAAGTACTGGTAAACCGCTTAGAGGTTCTAAGCCTGCCCAGGCAAAGCGGTGCTAGTCGGCCCGTCCATGCTTATAAACCCTATTGGTGTCATTGGGTGGCAGGGCTTGAGATGTCATTTCATCTCAATGTCGGGTAAAAGTCCCACAAAATTGGAAGCAACGTCTCCATAATGACCTTTACAGTGTTAACGGTGACGTTAAACCTCAAATCAAACAAAAACAAATCATGAAAGTATGAAATCAGCGGATCGCCTGCAAAGTAACTTAACACCGAAGGGGTTCATATAAACTATGCTAGCCCTACGCTGTCATTCATACTTTCATGAATGGCAGAAAAATTAAGTTTCTTATTTTTCCTATATCTGCTATATTCACCATGTTTGCATTGTTTGCTGGCTCCCGGCTTGCACATTGTCAGTGTTGGGGGAACGGGTAGCAATACCCACCCCAACCCCATGACCTTTCAAGTCTTCGGACCGGGAGTCGGCAGATTGAGCAAACAGGGTGAAAAAGTCCGTACTGTAGCCTCAGTAAACCATGAGATACCTCGCTTTTGTCATAAATAGAAACCATGCATGCTATTCCATTCCCCCCTCCCACACACACACACACACATATATATATTCTTGCTAAGAAAGTGTTATTCTAAGTTTTACATGTAAATACATATGCCACCATGTCTCAATGTATTATACTTGTTAATATCATCATATGTCTGTATAGACCTGAGTGTTAATAAAGTTCTGTTCTGCTCAAAAAACAGATTGTGAGTACTCGATGGAACAGCCAAGGCGGTTCTATCGAGCCCCCGTAATCTATGTTTCGAGCAAAAAATAAGAAAAATATCACAATTTTTCATCTTATAATTTCCATTTTTGGCCCCCAAAAATTAACAATGTATTTGTATAGGAATGTTTTCGTAATGAACAACACCAACGCACAATAAGATCGTGGAGAACCATGTATATCATGAAGTTTATTGTTTTATATTTGTTTTTGTATGTTTGAACTGGGGTTTAACGACACCGTCACTCTTCCTTTGCTAATTAGGTCATTTTGGAGACGTTGCTTCCAATTTTGTGGGACTTTTACCCGATGAAATGACTTCTCAAGCCCTGCCGCCCGATGAAACCAGAAGGCTTATATGCATTGGACGATCTGACTCACATCGCTTTGCCTGGGCAGGCTTAGTCCTTCTAAGCAGTTTACCAGTACGCATGTGTGGTCGATTCAGCTCTGTGTGGAAGCATCATGCAGCCCAAACTATTTCTCCAAGCCCCGATCGGCGGGGGCGAATATTGTTTTATATAGATTTACATTTGGTTTTACACTGGAAATGTTAATATCACAAAAAAACAAACAATAAAAAAAAAACCACGCCTTTTCTAAAATATTGAAATTTTCACCACCCAAATATGAAAATTTTCAGATGAAACATGACAATATTTTTCTTATTTCTGCTTTAAACATAGAATTTGGGTACTTGTTAGAACCATGTTGACAGGGCGATTCTAACAAGTACCAACAATCTATGTTTTTGAGCAAACAGATTTGGGTACTTGTAAAAACGGCATCGACGAGGCGGTTCTTACAAGAACCAACAATCTATGTTAATGAGAAGAAAAAAGTTAATTTATATAAACCCTTGTAAACACCAGTTTTACTATATATAGAAGTGTGGTTGCATGTGGTCAAAATTATATAGGCATGTTTTCGTGATGTCACACTCAATTCCAATACTGTGCCAATTACAGCATGGGTTTCCGCTTTTATCGTGGGTAAGGTTTCGTATTTAAAACGATAATATGTTCAAACTTTCTGTGAAACTACCTATCCACCTTCCAAATTGATTCTCTGAAGAAAAAAAATGTATTTTAGGACGTAAATGCTGCTAGGGACTGAGTTTTTATGGACGGGGTTGAATGGGGGCCGAGTTTGTCAGGGGCCGGGTTTGTTAGGGGCCGAGATGTCCATAAATCCCTGAAGCCGCTGCATGCTCACCAGAGCTGGAATCATTCAAGGTCAAAATAAGCGAGCTGCAGCTCTCCAGGCCCTAGATCCATAGGTTGTTGTTTTTAACCTGAATTTAGCTCATCTTCACTTTTTTAACCTATCATCTCTCGTCCCCGTCACTATCTGCTTTTAACTTTTCTTTTCCATTAATTGTGTTCTACAGCGCATCTGCCTAGAATGTCCTCGCTGTAACTGGTAAACTCGTACCTAAATCAGCTCTCGTACCTAAGTCAACTCGTACCTGTTTTTGGTCAACTCGTACCCGTTCTTTGGTCAACTCGTACCCCCTAGTCAACTCGTACCCCGCCCCCAGGGGGTACTATATATTTTTGGCGGGTCGGGGGTCGAACCCTAGTTGACTTAGGTCATAACTAGCCCTATGGATTCGGACTTGAAGAGCGACACGCTTTTTTTTTTCCAATCCCCCCTCCACTCACTCCCAAGTGTGTGCTAGGCCTGGGGGTGGGGCACAGGAGACCAAAACCTACTTTGTTCAAACATGATCGTGTTGCCTATCAAGTGAAACAGTAGAATACAGCGGTGCCCAAATTTTGCCCCGAGACATGTCTTGGGTTCACGGAGGCCAGAAAGAAGTACTTTTGGTCCTTTTATTGTAACCCGGTTTTCACAGCCCGGGGATTTGCGATGGGGCCCAACAAACCTGCTCTAGTTATTATTATAATTGTTATTATTCACCTTTAACCCATTCAGTACCAGAAACCCCTAATGGGGTACCTTGTCAAACAGCGCAGGCCCAGATCAGACGCCACAGAACAGGACCTACGCTGTTTGCAAAAAGTTAAGCCACTTCCCGAATAAATTTTGAAGAAAACACAACCTGACACCCCTAAATTTCGAAATGAACTCCTACCATATTTTTTGTTTGTTTGAGTTTTACAGCCCTTTCAAGATTATTTCACTCATATCATGCCGATCGTTAATCAGAGGTGGGCGAAAACCGGAGCACCCGGAGAAAAATCACCTGACCTACCGTTGCCGAACTTAGCGTCTCACATGTGAGGTTCGAACCGACAGCGGTGAGAGACCTAATGGTTGAGAGTCAGCGCTCTTATCCACTCGGCCACGGAGACCTGTTTCCTGCCATATACAAGGTGGAAGTTTCCATATGGGTTAATTAACACTTTAGTTAAACGTGTACCGATTAATGTAGGTGTTAAACAAGAGGCCCATAGGCCACTATGCTCACCAGAGCTCAGGTGGGCACTGCCAAATTGCAGCCATGTATTTTAACATGATATCATTTTAATCTGCCAAATGAACCCCCATATCCAAATGAGCATCAATGTGGACTCAGTATATGAAACATTAGGCCTTTTATGAAGTAGAGGGGGTGGGGCATGGACCCAATGGAGCCCTGGTTGGTATCACTAAATGTGTCTTATCACAAAGAACAAGAATATATATGGTTTAGCAGTGGGGATCTGCATTGCTGGAGATATAAGTGGAGGGGTTGGAGCATGCCCTGTCGTTCCCAGGAAAGCCCAAGATTGTTGTCCCTAAATGTGTCTCATCATCAGGACCAAGTATATATATGGTTTAGGGGTGGGAATCTGAACGGTTTCCAAGATATCCTTTCATGAAGTGGAAAGGAGAGGACTGGCCCCTGCGGACACCCCTACAGTAGGTGTGCTAATAATAAGGAACAAGAACATATATGAATATGGGGTGGGGATTTGAATGGTTTCTGAAATATATGGCCTTTTATGAAGTGGAAGGGTGGGGCACATTGCCTCAGCACAAAGAGACCCCCAAGTTGGTGTGACTGAATGAGTCTTATCATAAGGAACAAGAATATATATGGTTTAGGGGTGGGGATCTGAACTATTTCTGAGATATGTGGCTTTTAAAGAAGTCAAGCGGTGGAGCAAGGCCCAGGCATGCCCCGGGGACTCACAAGCTGGTGTCAATGAATGTGCCTTATCATAAGGAAGATGAATATATATGGTTTAGGGGTGGGGCTCTGAACAGTTTCTGAGATATAAGGCCTTTTGTGAAGTGCAGGGGTGGGGCAAGGCCCAGGGAGACCCCCAGGTTGGTGTTAATGAAAGTGTCTTATCATAAGGTACAAGAATATATATGGTTTAGGGCTGGGGATCTGTAAGGTTTCCGAGATATTGTGATATTATGAAATGGAGGGGGTGGGGCATGGCCCCAGCACATCCCTGGGGACCCCCAGGTTGGTGTCACTGAATGTGTCTCATCATAATGAACAAGAACATATATGGTTTAGGGGTGGGGATCTGAACAGTTTCTGAGATATATGGCCTTTTGTGAAGTGAAGGGGTGGGGCATGGCTCCGGCGCACCCCGGAAGACCCCCAATTTGGGGTCAATGAATGCGTCTTATCATAAGGAGCAAGAATATATATGGTTTAGGGGTGGGGATCTGTAAGGTTTCCAAGATATTGGCCCTTTTATGAAATGGAGGGGCGGGACATGGCCCCGGCGCATCCCGGGGGACCCCCAGTTTGATGTCACTGATGCGTCTTATCATAAGGAACAAGAGTATATAGGGTTCAGGGGTGGGGATCTGAATGGTTTCCGAGATATTGGGCCTTTTATGAAGTGGAGGGGGTGGGGCATGGGGCATGGCCTCGGCACATCCCGGAGGACCTCCAGGTTGGTGTCACTGAATGCGTCTAATCAATAGGAACAAGAATATATATGGTTTAGGGGTGGGGATCTGTAAGGTTTCTGAGATACAAGTCATTTTATGAAGTACTGGGGGCGGGGCATGGCCCCGGCACAACCTACTGGACCCCCAGGTTGACATAAAAGCATATGGCTGAGGGAGTTTACTAAAGGAACATTTCTATGAAAGTTTTGTCAAAATATCTACAAAGGCTTTGTAGTTAATGCCATTTTTCAATTTTCCCCATTATAAGTCTATGGAAAATCTAAGTTGCCATAGCAACCAAACTAAAGAGCCGAATTTCATAAAAAACACAAAACCTGTAAAGGCAAATATGGTGAATATTTCCATAAACTTTCAGCCTCATAGAGCATACGGTTTCTGAGGAGATGATTTTTTAAGTATTTTTTGTCTATTTTTTTTATTTTGGTTTCCATGGCAACCAACAAAAATGAGCAGAAGGCCTAAAATCATATGGCAGTTAATAGATTGCCTAAGGAATATTTCTATGAAAGTTTTGTCAAAATATCTGCAGTGGCTTGGCAGTAAATGCCATTTTTCAATTTTCCCCATTATAAGTCTATGGAAACTCTAAGTTGCCATAGCAACCAAACCAATGAGCCGAATTTCATAAAAAACACAAACTTTCAATCCCCCAACCCAAGGATGCTACAGATGAAATTTGGGCTGAATCGGCCCAGTGGCTTCAGAGGAGATGTCGTTTGAAAGTGTTGACGACGCAGACGACGACGACGCAGGACAACTGCCTATCCTAAAAGCTCCCCCGGAGCCTTCGGCTCTGGTGAGCTAAAAACTATTATCGATACTAATCTAATTGTCCTTCATTAAATACTGTTTTTAATTCCTTTGATTTTGCCGGTGTTCTGACAAGACTTAATGACACGCAGGAATTTTAAGGTCAATTATTTTTTGTATTATTTTCTTTTGAATTGCCGATTACTGGATATATAAGAAGTACGGAATCCTTGCAGTATCATTCATTTTTGAAATCTCTTGACTAGAATCAAAGCTTTAAACTTCCATCAAAATGTCTGATTAGTGTATTGCATGTGTATTGGTTGTTGGTGGACGTCAGCATGCTGTAAGTTGCGATGTATGCGACCGTTGGCAGCATCGTCTTTGTGGGATAGGTAATACAAATTTAATTTGTTCGATATATTTAGAAAAGTGATCATTTTATTTATTTATTTATTTATTATTGAATTTAAAGGGGAACCACCATAATGACATAACGAAAACTCGCCTATTCAAATATAATGAACAATTATTCCCCCCCCCCCCCACCCCCGAAAAAAAAAAAAAAATAATAATAATAATTAAAAAAAAAATAATTAATAAATAAATGATATTATGTAGAAACTCTTTAGAACTGCCTACTGAGTAACCACAGTCTCTGTTTTTGTACAGAAGTAAGAACTAAATACATGTGTGCTCCAGTAAACAGCAGTTTAACTGTATAAAAATTCACTGACCGTTCCAAGGCAGTTCTTCTGTAGCGGTTTATTTTTTGTTCTGGTTAGTGTGTGTATCTCTTATATCAATTTGTTTTGTTTGCCCCCGCCCATCAGGGCTTGAAAAAATAGACTGGTCTGTACTATGCTTCCACGCAGAGCTGAAACCAACCACGCACATGAGTACTGCTAAACCTCTTAGAGGCTCTGGGCCTGCCCAGGCAAAATGGTGCGAGTCGGACCGTCTATGCATATAACCCCTTTTGGTTAATTGGGCGGCAGGGCTTGAGGTGTCATGTCATCTGAATGTCGGGGTAAAAGTTCCACAAAATTGGAAGCAACGTTTCCAAAATGACCTACATGGTGTTGACGGGGACGTTAAACACCAAATCAATCAATCAATTTGTTTTGGATAGCCAATTGGCCATTTTTGGGATAGTGACTGTCCTTTTGGCTTTCCTCCATAGATGTTTCCATTAGGATCTATTTGTTTCATGTCTGTACTTCTTTCCCTTTGGTGTGTGGGTTAATTGTATTGATTTATGACCATTGCCGTCACTTATATTTTGTATCAATAAAAAACAATAAAAACACATTTTCGTATTCAGAAATGATCGTTTTCAGGTGTACAGGTCTGTTTAAAACGATTATGTTAGCCAACTTTGATGTTTTGAGCATATATGAGAACAAAATTTAATTGTATAACTACATTTTATTATCAAATGAGCATGAAATGAAAGTTCTATCATTATTTTTTTCTCGTCATTTTCATTTACATTTGTAGTTTCGTCTTATGTTAATCATGGTGTTATGAATTACTCCCCCCCCCCCCCGGTGCATAGCTTGTTGGTACTCATTAGAGCTGCCGCAAAGGGATAGTTCTAACGAACACCCATAAATAATGTCTGGATACTATTCAGATAATAAAATCTTCTGGATAAAGGGATATGGGGGTCATACACATGAAAGGCCCCATTTTTGGCGCACGGGTGTAATGGCGTATGATGCGCACACTATATATCGTCTTCGTCGTCCGGAAAAGGGGTCACGAGTCTGCATAGACCATAAAAGTGACCTGTATATACAGTACAGTCTTAGAAATCTTATCATCCCTCACGATCGTGCATGAACGAGAAAAGGATTACGCTTCGCGCACAACCCTCGCAAAACCCACGCTTGATCCACACTTATTTCACGTTTGTCCACGCTCGTACCTCGCAACCATCGCGATCCACGGAAAGCCTTCACGCTACACGCTTAGGTCCACGTTGGCCCACGCTACTCTCGCGCATCATTTTTTATCGAAATTCATGTACATGTATAGGTTTTGTTCATTAAATTACAACCCATTGGAATAAAAATAAAAAAAAAACATTATGAATGGTTAAGTACCGTAAATTACGACTAAATGACCCGGTGAAACAAAGCATGAAATGATTATAGTGCTTCTGTGACTATGAAGAAAGAGATAGTGTTCGGTTTCCTTAAATTGGCAATCAAACATACATGTACATTTGTACATGTAAACGTATCTGTGACGTGACCAGCGTTATTTGCGTAAACAGTTCAGATCCCAATCTGAATGCCCGATGATTGTCTCTGATCAGACCTCGCGGTTGTGCAGGCTGATCAACTCTTGTCAGGCTCCAATCTGAGTCTTTACCGGTCATGCGAATCTTATTGTATTTGGCTGGCGCTCGCTCGAACTTTGCTTCGTGTTTAATGAGGCGATTCCATTATTTATAATAACAATCATGACATTTATATATGTAGCATAACTTGTAATAACTCCTGTTTTCGTGTGTGCGTGTTTTTTTGTTGTTTTTTTTGAAACCATGTAGATCATGATCAGATGCCTACAAAACGGAAATGCTTTTCAAACTGCGCATACGGAAAGGCTGATCTACGCTGGTTAGGCAGGATTTGCAGGTTAATCTTGAGTTTTTGCAGGTCGTGCAAGCACTGGGTCTGATGGGTTAAAGTGACGTTCACAAGAATGATCAATCATGACTTTAGCATACATAATTACGCCCCGCCCATCGGGGCTTGAAGAAATAGCTGGGCTACGCAGAGCTGAAACCGACCGCAAACGAGTACTTGCTTGTTTATAATGGCCAAATCGAAATCGTTCTTGAGCACAAAGCAATTTGTTCCCAAAGCTCTAGATATCTATATACACCACAACCTCTTGGCCCCCGCCCATCGGGGCTAAAGAAATAAATGGGCTGCATGATGCTTCCACCCAGAGCTGTATCCGACCGCACACGGAAACTGGTAAACCACTTAGAGGATCTAAGCCTGCCCAGGCAAAGCGGTGCGAGAAGGACCGTCCATGATTATAAACCCTAATGGTTTCACTGGGCGCCAGGGCTTGAGATGTCATTTCATCTCAATGTCGGATAAGAGTCCCACAAAATTGGATGCAACGTCTCATAAATGACCTATACAGTGTTGACGGGGACGTTAACCCTCAAATCAAACAAACAAACAAAACATACATAATTTTTGTTATTTGCGTAAACAGTTCAGTTCCTTATCCGAGTATCAGACGAGGTTTTCGTCGACTGATCAGTCAGAACTTTCTCGCTACACAGCTATCTTTATCACCTCACCGAGGCGTTTTGCAAAAAGTTCAGCCTTTTTCCTAAGTTTTACCGTCCAAGTTCGGTCACCATAGGCTAAGACATTACGAAAACACGCCTATTGAAATACATCGGTAAAATTTTACCACCCAAAACGGAATTTTTCAGATAAAAATCCTGATAATTTTCATATTTCTGCTCAAAACATAGATTGTGGGTACTCGTTAGCACAACCTCGGCGAGGCGGTTGTAACGGGTACCCACTATCTAATGCATCTATATAAGAACATAAAGATTAACCCCTGTAAACCCCAGCTTCGCTATATAAAAGTGGGATTGAAGGGGGTCATAACTATATAGGCATGCATTTTTGCGTGATGAATAAAAAAGTAGTTGCATTCACAAGGTTTGTGACAGTTTGAAGGACGGACGAACGGACGGACGAACACCAGTGACGAAAATAATATACCCCCAAAAAACAATAACCAGTGACACCACCCAATGAATCGTATACCCTTTAGCTGAAAAATAAAATGTCGTAGCCGGAGCTGACTGGTTTTGGCCGTTGGTCTCATGTTCAGCATGTTTTAAAACAAACCATTGAGATCGTACATTAGCTAGCGCTCGACATGAACAAAGACCCAGAATAACAAGCACTGTCAAAAGTAAGTGTTTTCGCTAATTTCACCATAGATAGAAATGCGGCCACTTGTGACGGACGGACGAACAACAATGACGAAAATAATATACCCATGTTTTTTACTTCAAAAAAAAAAAATCGGGTATATTAAAATCAACAGCATACCCCTATTTTAATCAGTAGACTCGACCAATGAATCGTATACCTTTTTTACTGAAAATAAATGTAGCTACCGGCCCCATGTTCAGCTTATTTTAAAACAAACCACTGAGATCGTACATAAGTTAGCACTCGACATAAAATCCGTGCTACTACAAAGACCCAGACGGCCCCCGCCCATCGGGGCTTGAAGAAATATATGGGCTGCATGATGCTTCCACACAGAGCTGAAACCGTCCCGCACACGAGTACTGGTAAACCGACCATGCAAAGCGGTGCGAGCCGGCCCGTCCATGCATATAAACCCTATTGGTTTCATTGGGCAACAGGGCTTGAGATGTCATTTCATCTCATTGTCGGGTAAAAGACAAAGTCCCACAAAATTGGAAGCGACGTCTCCAAAATGACCTTTACATTGTTCAAGGAGACGTTAAACCTTTATCAAACTAACAAACAAAACAAAGACCCAGAATAACATGCATTGTCAAAGGTAAGTGTATCATTTCACCATGGGTAGAACTGCGACCACTTGTGATGGCTGAATATTGACCAGACTGCATGGATGCGCACGCCAACCTGGAAAACCGTCCACGAAAGGTGGGTGCGTGTGTTATTTCAGCGACTTCCAGTGTATTCATAGGCGAAAGGCTCATAGACATATTACGCATGTGCGTAAAGTAAAAAAAATACTTGCCTTTCGGGAGCAAATTCTTTCCGTCAAGAGTAGCATCCCATCTCGCAAAAGGTTTTTATTATTACACAGCACCACAGAAGTTTTAGGTAGATTGACAATCGACCAAAAGTTACGAAGTGCAGAAGCTTTACGATAATAATTCTAAATGATTGTCACTAATTTGTATGAAATCCAGGTTTGAGACGCCAAGTTCTGCAACGGAAGGTCAGGTGGTTTTTCTCCGTGTACTCCGGTTTTCGCCCACCTATGAATAACGATCGGCTCGATATGAGTGAAATGATCTTGAAAGGGCCGTAAAACCCAAACCCCAAAAAAAAAAAATGAAATCCAGGTAACGGTTTATTATAGCCGCGCTGTTCGTATCAGTGAGGCCAGAGTAGTGTGAAAAGGTTTACCTGTAGCATCGATCTGGTCTGGAAATGGCAAACAGGGTAGATCCTGGTCAGACGCCAAATAAAGGGCCTCTGATTAGAGTCTGCATTGTTTAGAGTTAAGGCATTTAAGGGATTAACAAACAAATGTCTGAGCCCCCATCCAGGGCCATTTTCCCAGCCTACACTCAGACAATCATTAATGCCTCGATTCAACCATCTTATTGTAATGCTGTTTTCATTATTTCTCCATTTGTTTGAATTGGAGTTAAACGGCCCAGTCAACACTATTTTAGGTCATTTTTGAGTCGGTCAGTTGACCTATTCACACTTATACGTGTAAGCGGTTAACCAGTACAGTACACATTATTTCGCCAGAAACTGACAGCTGCCCTTCTTGAATCAGCGGAAGGGAGAGAATGACCGTAGAAAAGATTTCATGATCAATCTCCACGAAAGCATGTTGCCGACCCCGGCAGGAATCGAACCCGCGTCCTCCTGATCACCAGTCAGATGCGCATCCGACTGAGCTACCGAGGCCGGTGTCATTATTTCTCCATTAACCCATTTCAGACTGGAAACCCCTAATAGAAACGGGTACCCTGGCAAATAGTGCAGGCCCAGATCAGACGCCACAGAACGCGGCGTCTGATCAGGGCCTACACTGTTTGCAAAAAGTTCAGCCTTTTTCCTAATCAATTTTGAAGAAAACACAACCTGACATCCCTAAATTTTAAATGGACTCCTGCCATATAAAAGCTGGAAGATTCCATTTGGTACAAGTCTTTAAACCGAGGTCCCGTCTCCGTATGACCTTAGCTGTTGGCGGGACGTAAAACTAAAACTCACTCACTCCATTTGGTACAAAAAGGGTTAAACATCCCTCGCTTCTTGTGAACAACCAGTGTGACAGAATGCTTTTTTCCATGCGCTGTCTATCTATCTATCTTCATATACTGAGTCGGTCAAACTTGGCCATTACCTCAGTTGGGTTGTGCGCTAAATTTAGAATTTAGCAAAAAAAAAAAACACACCCACTGGATGAGTTCTTAAAACTATTTACAATCTGCTTTCAGAGGTGTACTAAGACGCACACCTCTGGATCCCAATCTACACCATGCGGGCTTTGAACTCCTCTGCAGTTTTGGCATTTACCACAGAGGAGGGAAGACTATTCCACTGAGGAATAGTTCTAGGGAAGAAAGAATTCTTCAGGGCATCACTATAGGCCTGGTACCTACGATATTGACTGTTGTTTAGTTTTGATGCCCTTGTTTGAGTTGAAGTAGTCACAGGGGTCAAGTATTTATCTTTATTAAGAGACACTGTGTCAGAGTGTATCTTATAAAAGAAGGTTAAAGAGGACTGCTCGCGACGGGCCTCCAAGGATGGCCACTCCAGCTCATCGAGCATATCACCAACACTGCTTCTGTTCCGCCATCGCCTGCAGGTCCATCGGGCAGCCGTCCTCTGAACCTTCTCAACCTGCTGAACCTGAGTTTTAACATGGGGATGCCAAACAGGTGATGCATACTCTAATTGAGGTCTAACCAAGGTTTTGTATGCAACACCCTTTGTCTGCCTAGGTGCAAAAGCCAAATTACGTCTAAGAAACCCTAATGTCCTAGTTGCTTTAGAGGTAATCTCAGAAATATGTTGACCCCAATCAAGATTATCAGTAATGGTGATACCAAGATATTTTGCGGATTGGACATGTTCCAAAGTAAGCTGATGTAATGAGTAGTTGAATTTAATCTGCTTGTCTGGAGGGTGCCGTGACACCCTCATTGAATGACATTTGGCCACATTGAACTTCATTTGCCAATCGGCCTCCCAACGTGCTAGGCTATCCAGGTCATCTTGTAAGATAAGACAGTCAGAAGTAGTATATATGTTCCTGTACAAAACACAATCATCAGCAAACAAGCGAACAGATGACCTGATATTATCAGGAAGATCATTAATAAATATCAAGAAAAGGACCGGTCCAAGTACCGAACCTTGTGGGACACCGGACAAAACAGGGACTGGATCCGACGCTTGGCCGTCAAGTACAACTTGTTGAGTGCGTCCAGAGAGCCATGAGCTAACCCACTTAAGTGTGGATCCTCTAATCCCATAATGATCTAGTTTGTACAATAGCCTCATGTGAGGTACCTTGTCGAAGGCTTTGGCAAAATCCATGATAATCAGGTCAGTCTGTTTGTGGCCACGATTAATGGCCCCATCCAGATTGCTCACTATGTCATGGTAGAACTGAACTAATTGAGTTTCACAAGACCTTCGACTTTGGAAACCATGCTGGCAGTCAGCAAGAATGCTTTCAAAGGCTAGGTGCTTGTTAATGTTGCTAACTAATATATGCTCCAGGGTTTTGCAACAGATGCATGTGAGCGACACCGGTCTGTAATTCGCAGCATCATATTTTTCTCCTTTCTTAAAGACTGGAGTTAAGTTTGCTTGTCGCCAGTCATCTGGTACAGTGCCCCGAGCAAGTGATTCATTGAAAATAAAGGCCAGCAGGGGAGATATTTCAGCACTACATTCCTTAAGCACCCTGGCATGCAGACCGTCAGGCCCAGATGCCTTATGTATGTTGAGCTTGTCCAACAGTTTTGCGACCCTTTTGGGGTCAACTGTTATGTCCCCCATAGAGGGGAATGGACTTGTACCTTTTGATTGTAGCTCACCGTCAGCTTCACGTGTAAACGCCGATTGAAACTGCTTATTACATATATTTGCCTTTTCGCGTGATTCATTTTTCAAAATTCCATTTTCCCTAAGTGAAGTGATCCCAAATGATTCTTTTTTCAGGGACTTTACAAATGACCAAAATTTCTTAACTTTTCCATTCTTCTGGGGGCCCTCGGGATCAATATTTTCATCATCAAAGGTAAAGATGCTGGAAACATGCTTCCAATATGCATCTCTAATTACCTTTTGTACATGTGCTCTGAACCTTTTGTAATGGTTCTTCACGTCGGGATTGCTAGACTTACGAGCACGAAAGTACATTCTGTCACGTCTTCTGATTAGGTGTTTGATCGTGTTATTGATCCATGGTACACTATGCTTTGTTTTGGTCATTTTTATTGGTATGTACCTTTCCATGGCCGTAATACATGTAAGTTCGGTCTTAAAACTGACCCACAAGTCATTTACTGACATGCGAGAGAGGTCAGAGGAAAGGAAGGAATCCTTAAATCGCGCCATATGGTCTCGCAGACCATCCATATCCGCACGCTTATATAAATATATTTTACGCGGGACCTGTCGGATTCGCTTTGCTTTTATGTCATACTCAATATAAACTATATCATGATCGGCCTTTCCGATCGGGGGCATCCCTTTGACACGACTAACTGGGGATGGAGAATTTGTAAATAGCAAATCTAGGGTTTTTTCTTGCCGGGTGGGTATATTTACGACTTGAGAGAGGCAATGTTTTTTTACTATATCCAAAAGCTGTTGTTGTGTTTGCCTTTTAGACACCCCATGGGGTACCTGCTGGTTGCTCCATTCAATATCACCACAATTGAAGTCCCCTCCTACCAATATGTGGGCATTTCCATTTGACATTATCCTAGCCAAGGATGTATTGAAAGCCTCAAGATAATCTGGGTCAATCTGATCTGGTGGACGATAAAAAGATCCAAGGTACAGAGTCCTACACCCAATAATGTTCAACTTACACCAAACTATTTCACAGCCGGTGTCCAACTCCGGAGTTTCTGTGCAGAGCAGGTCTCTTTTAAATGCCACGAAGACACCACCATGGGCATCTCCAACTCTGTCTTTCCGGATGGCCTCAAATGAATCTGGGAAAATTTCCGAGTTTTTGATATCTGGGGTTAATCAAGACTCATTCCCCAAAATGATGTCTGGTTTAGCCGAGTCGATAATTGTGTGAATTTCAGCCCTTTTATTCTTAATTGACTGACAATTCATAATCAAGATTCTGAGGGGGTGGTTGAGGACCGCTTTTTTGGTCCTCGGTTTAGCTCCTCTTGGTTGCTGCACAATGGGCGAAGAAGCTGCAGTAGGTGGGCCAATATTGTCTGGTATCGGACTATCAGGCTCGGACAGGGATGATAATGGATCAAATCTATTATGAGTATCTAAAGTTGCTGAATCCCCAAATAGCGATGTGGAAAAGTTAGGCATTCCACATTTCAAGCAATCCCATGCCATGCTTGTACTCAATGGACTAGTATAAATGCTATACATAGTTGAAGACATTCCTTGACAGCCTATATGATACCAGACATTACAAGTATCACAACAAATTCCTCGGTCATCCCAACCAACACTTTCAGTACAGACCCCACATGGGAAATGTGTACTGTTACTTCGGGAATCTGGACCAGGATTAGTTTCAACATCCCAAGCATTTCCTATCATCACTGTAAATATGTATAAATAGCAAAGTTTATTTGAGCCAGGAAATTCCTTAAACCTAAAAGATTTCTGTAGAATTGATACCGTGCACAACTGGGGTACATGAAACAAAAGGTTATGCTGGTTAGCTGTTGTACCTCTAGAGTCAGTGTAAACAGGGTAGAAGTCAATTGGAATTTCCTGTAGGTCTTGTCCACTGCAGTTAAAAAGTGAAACAAAACGTGTTGCCAACAGCAAGCAACACACTCCAAATAGGATGTCAAATACAAAATGACACATCATGGATGGTTTGAGTACTGACCCTGGGGTATGAAGGGCAAAAGTTACTGTGTGTGTCTTGGAAAATCTCCTCTGGTGGGCAATATCAGAATGAATAACTTTTATTCTATATTTTCATTATATTGTTGTTTACCTATTTGTGTCTCCGACTGAGCACGTGATTCCCACGATTTACCGCAGTTCGTCATGTAAGCACGTGCAGTTTTACCACACTACGTCATAATAGTGAGCATGCGCACAGTTATTGCGTGTGAACAGGCACTTACAAGAACATAATCGCTCGTTTGAGAATTGATCTGTGCTGTCTGATCAGAGCATTTGCTGTTCCTGTGAGCATTCTGATCTCTGGGCTATTCAAAGAGCAACAAGTGAAGACTTTGACCAAAGTGGATGCATAGACTGGGGAACAGGTAATTCGATAAGACGTGTAACCATTGAAGACTCAGATCAGCCTGCGCATCCGTGCAGTCTGATCAGAGCCTTTGCTGTTCGAATAAGCCTACTGTGTGGACTATTCAAAGAGCAACAAGCGCAGACTGGACATGTCTAAATGCGCATGCTGATCTGATACTTCTGTAATAGAAAAAAGTCTTTGTCGTGCGCCAGCTCACGTACAAGGAAAATGTATAAGAATGCGGTCTACATATGTGTCTGTTTTAGTTTTTTGTCCCACCAACAGCTAGCTAATGTCATACAGAGCCGGGTCCTCCGTTAAAAGACTCAGCCGAAAGTCTGGAGAGGCCCGGGATTGATCCGACAATCCCTGGTTTATGAGGCGAGTAACGTAACAACTATACACCGGATTTTATAATTTATTCCTCAATGACAGATTTCATGTTAAGGAGTCCGTTAACTGACTACAGATAAAGGTATGTAATGTGTGTGTGTGTGTGTGTGAATTCGGGTTTAACGTCGCTTTCAACAATTTTTCAGTCATATCACGACGGTGTCTGGTTGCGACAGGGAGCTCAATGCTCACATTTATAGTGCTGCCTCACAGCAGTATCATGTCCCAGACACATTACATGATACCACACCCAGTCACATTATCCTGACACTGGATTGACCAGTCCTAGCTCTACCCCGTAAATCTGAGTGCCAAACGAGGAGCAGCTAGTACCATTTTTTAACGACTTTGGTATGTCGCGGCCCGGGATCGAACCCGAGACCTCCCGTTCCCCGGAGCGGACACTCTACCAACTGAGCTATCGGGGCCGGTAAAGGTATGTAATAGTGGCAAATCATTATTATTTTAAATATCTGTACACCTATTTCATGCGGCGTCTGATCTGGGTCTTCAAACCCGACAACAGGATTCCAGTCCAGATTCTGGAGATAATCAACACATTTGCGCAACACTCTGACCTCACAGCGATTAGAATAGCGTGGCTATCAATACCAGGATTTGTGACATCAACAATTAATAATCCCCCCGCGAAGCGGAGCGGGGATTATAGGAATGTCTTTCGTCTATCCGTCCTTCGCGGCAGGGATTATAGGAATGTCCGTCCGTAACACTTCCTTGTCCGCCCCATATCTCCTTGACCCTTTGATAGATTTTCATTAAACTTTGGTCAAGTGTTAGTCTCAGTGAGCTGATGTTCAGAACCCATAAATGAACCATGCCGACTCAAGGTCAAGGTCACAGTTGAAGGGCACGAGTTTGAAACTTGATATTTTTTGTCCGTTCTATATCTCCTTTACCCTTGGAAGGATTTTCATTAAATTTTGGTCAAATATTTTTTTGAGTGAGCTCATGTGCAGAACACATATGGTCGTCCACCCAGTTTTCGACTACACTCGGTTTTCGACGATATAAGCGGCGGCGAGATTTTCGGGTGATTTGTGACGTCACTGGGGTTCTTATATCAAATTAAGGAAATTCCATCTGTCTGTCCTAAAGAATAACCGAAAATATACATCAAGCCTGGAAATATTATCAGATTAATTACACTTTTTTAATTGCCTGTAATTGTTTTAGTAATTGGATTCTGTCCAAAAACACATACCAAGCCATTGTACGCAAAATGATAAATTCGGTGGTGTTCAAAATGAGTGGGTTTTGCAGAACGGCATTATCTGGTGGGTATTGTTACTGGTTTTGTATGGACTGATAAAAATAGTTATTTATACATGCTTTTCCATATTTATGATGATGCTAATTGTCCATCGTCGAAAACTGAGTGCTGACGTCATGACATTTTGACATGCCATGTGATCAAATATGGCGTCCGGTAGCAAAGCAAAGCGGCATGAACCATTACACTAACTGGTTGTAACTGGTATAAAGAGTGTGTTTCCATATTTTAGCGCACCACAGTAATGTAAATTATTTTCCTTTTATCCGCTACACAAGTGGTAAAACTTTGATCGTCGAAAACCGGGAGTGGCGGCATACCGTAATGATCCGGCTATAAGACGATTTGGCTATAAGACGGGGGTATTTTTTGGCTTTTCTTTGGGTGATTTTTGCTTAGTCTCGGCTATAAGACGGGTATAAATTCTAACAATCTGACGGGGCTTGCGCCGATGTAGAAAGTGCCGAACATTTCAGAGTGAGACACTGTTTGATCAATTTCGCTCGGTGTTTTGCGGTCGCGAAATCTAATGACAACGACGACTTTACTAAAATAAAATTTATATTAGACCGACTTCAATGATAAACAGATAGTTTTAGGTACCTAGCAAGTCCCTGAATAAATTTTCTTACCTAGAAACTGTAATCACTTATTTTTTGTGTCTGAAATTTGAGTTTATTAACGTCACAACTTTCGCCTCATTATCATTAATATTCATGAACTCATTATCATAAACCAATGAAGGAAGGAAAGTAAAATGATTGACAGTAACTAAGGGAAGCAACTACGCGTAACTGGCATTTTCTACAGCTTAATACATGTGCGTCGGCATACATTTTATATCTCCCGATTCCATCTGGATAACAGGATTTCGAACCCTATCTCCCGGTCTTCCACCCGATGGTCCCAATCTCCTGACAAGACAATTTTCCTTTAAAAATATTTCGCCGCCCGACCATTCTAGTATTTACCGCAGTAAAATAGCTATGCCACGGGTGGTAATCAGGGGAACTAGCTCGAAAATGAGTCAATGGAAATTTGTTCCCTCGACACATCCGGGAACTCTCGAGCTAGCTCCATCACCAAGAATCTCGTAAACAAAGGTAGGTCTCGAAGAGTTTTATCACCATTTTTTTCTTTGTAAGCTATGTATAAAAAAATCCGTCAATGCAGTTCCACATAGAAATGATTTAACTTTGTACTCCGCTAGAATTTGCCATGGAAATTTGCAGCGCTGGAGTATGAATGAAACCCAAACTTTTTATCACGGACCGGAAAAATTGTCAATTTATGTCATTACGGAGATTTTGACCGAAGATTTTTCATTTTCCGTCAAAAGTACGCCCTTGGCACCCACAGAAACAACATCCCTGGTGAAATGAAACATGGAAAGTGTGAAATAAGCAAAAAAATATGGCAGTGATTACGTAACTTGCGAGTTATGACGAAATTACTGTCCGAGCTAGTCTTCTCGACAAGGAGCTAGTTCACTCGACATAAAAAAGAAAATGAAACGTTCATCAGATTTGATGTCTTTCTATGGTCCCACCCAGGTTATCCAACTGGTTTCTTTACCTCTGGCTAACAAAGGTAGGTCTCGAAGAGTTTTATCACCATTTTTTTTCTTTGTAAGCTATTTATAAAATAAATCCGGCAATGCAGTTCCACATAGAAATGATTTAACTTTGTACTCCGCTAGAATTTGCCATGGAAATTTGCAGCGCTGGAGTATGAATGAAAGTAAACTTTTTATTACGGACCTGAAAAATTGTTAATTAATGTCATTACGGAGATTTTGGCCGACGACTTTTCATTTTCCGTCAAAAGTACGCCCTTCACACCCATAGAAACAACATTCCTGGTGAAATAAAACAGAGTCTTATCATAAGGAACAATGATATATATGGTTTAGGGGTTGGGAGCTGAATTATGTTCAAAATATTAGACATTTTGAGTTTTCCATACAAATGCCTATATGTCAATTTTACGTTTTATGTAATTTTACCCCAAGGCCCATCCAGGGGCAATTGTATCATGAACGGAAAGTTCTTTGGCTGAGTAAGTGTCATGCGAAATTTCAACTTTGTAGCATAACAGAAACGGGAATTATGGGCTCCAAGAGAAACGCGAACGTTAACTTTAACGTTTGTTAGACTCTGGTTAGGACTCTTGGGCAATGGCATCTGACACTCGGACACGCTCAGGAGCATGGCCCTGGGACAATCGTATCATGAACAGAAAGGTCACGGTCTGAGTAAGCGTCATACCGATTTTCAATTTTGTAGTATAACATAAATGGAAGTTATGGGCTCTAAGAGAAATGCAGACGTAAACTTCGAAATTTGTTAGACTCTGTTTATGAACGCGACTTTCCATTGCAGAACTAGGACATCCATATATGACTCAAGAGAGGCTCGAACCACACCGACAGGATACCTAATCGACATAGATTCATGTTGTTAGGTGATTAGTTGCTTAATAGATCACTGTCTGTCGGGCACAAGTGCAGAGATCACTCGCGGTACGCGCCCGTGATCACTCGCGCTACGCGCTCATGATCTATTCACTATAACGACTGACTTCCAGTCTGTGATATATTAAGCAACTAATAAGCACCATCTTATCTTTCAACAATTTAGTCGAAAACTGTGTTGAGCATTTATGGGTATAGGGGAAACGATAGTTTGTTCGAGGCATCTGGGTCACATGACCAAGATGGTTACCATGCCCATATATGGTGAAACCATTAAAAATCTTCTCTAGAACCAGTGGGCTGATTTCAAGAAACTTGTAGTACCTAGGACTGCAGCACAACATAATTTGTATAAACGATGACTTTAGGTTTATTAAAAATAATCAGATCACCTGCGGGAACAATATGTGATTTCTGAGGGAAACAAAAATCATCAAAAAGATTACCGATAGGAATCAAATACTTCATTTATTTAATCAAACCTTTACACGACACTGACATTTGTGTGCATATATATTTTCTCTCTTTTTCCATCCATCCTTCCATCCATCTACCCACCGACCCATCCATCCATCCGTCCGTCTGTCTGTCCGTCTATATGTTCGTTCGTCCATCCGTCCTCCAATTTACCAATCCTTCCAAATACCCACTCATCCCTTTCTATTGTGCACCCTTCCATCCATCAATCATTCCATCCATCCATCCATCCATCCAACATCCATTAATCCGCTCCAAATGGGAGGGGGCGAAGCAACTAGGTGGGCGAAATGACTAAGGGGGGCGAAAAGACCAGGCTCTGTTGGCAAAACAGGGGTGTAAAATGGGGGCGAAACGAACAGGGAGAAACGACTGGGGGACGCCTTTGGGGCATAGCATCTTGTTACCCAACTAGCCAGTGGTAAAGAAACCAGTTGGATAACCTGGGTGGGACCATAGAAAGACATCGAATCTGATGAATGTTTCATTTTCTTTTTTATGTCGAGTGAACTAGCTCCTTGTCGAGAAGACTAGCTCGGACAGTAATTTCGTAATAAGTCGCAAGTTACGTAATCACGGCAATTTTTTTTTTGCTTATTTCAAACTGTCCATGTTCCATTTCACCAGGGATGTTGTTTCTGTGGGTGTGAAGGGCGTACTTTTGACGGATACTGAAAAATCGTCGGCCAAAATCTCCGTAATGACATAAATTGACAATTTGTCCGGTCCGTGATAAAAAGTTTGGGTTTCATTCATACTCCAGCACTGCAAATTTCCATGGCAAATTCTAGCGGAGTACAAAGTTAAATCATTTCTATGTGGAACTGCATTGACGGATTTTTTTATACATAGCTTACAAAGAAAAAAATGGTGATAAAACTCTTCGAGACCTACCTTTGTTTACGAGTTTCTTGGTGATGGAGCTAGCTCGAGAGTTCCCGGATTTGTCGAGGGAACAAATTTCCATTGACTCATTTTCGAGCTAGTTCCCCTGATTACCACCCGTGTATGCGGTTGACCGTCAGAAGATTTACACCTGTGTTGAACTGCTGACGCATGTAAACATTATCGGACAGTTAATAAGGTGATTAACTCGGCAGGGGTTATTGGATAATTGGTGTGTTTACATAAGAGATTAAAACAACAGGCTATTGCTAATCAAGAGTGATATAGGAAGAGACAGAATAGCCTGTGCATCCATAATGTTTGACCGGAGATCTGTTTTGCTGCATTGGACATTTATGGAAAAATATAATAATAATAGTAAAAAAAAAACGTAAGGCATCATCAACTTATTTTCTTATGCAAATGGAGTGAAACTTTTGCCTCATTAATATTTATGAACTCATTATCATAAACCAATGGAAATTCGCGCTTGCTTATTATGTTCCGGGGCACCTTCCGGGGAATGTATCCATTGAAAACGCATGGGATTTAATCCAGTTATGATAAAACCCTTTAGGCTTGGATTATAACTGTTCTTCACGATCTTTTGGTTTCTTTTACCGATGTTTATAATTATTAATTTGGAATCACGCTCCCGCTCATCACTTCACAGACCCATAGTTACGCAACAGGTATACACATGTACTTACCGCACGTGATTTTCCTTCCGTTCTTTGCGGAAAATTTCAAGGATGCCCGAGATCTCGGTTATAAGACGGGTGTAAAAATTAGGGGGTATTCTGGCGGTAAAAAACCCCGTCTTATAGCCGGATCATTACGGTAAATGAACCATGCCGACTCAAGGTCAAGGTCACAGCTGAAGGTCAAAGGTTTGAAACTTTGATTTTTGTGTCCGTTCCATATCTCTTTTATCCCATACAAGGATTTTTATTAAACTTTGGTCAATTATCCCCCTCAGTGAGCTTATGTGCAGAACCCATAAATAAACCATGCCGACTCCAGGTCAAGGTCACATTTGAAGGTCACGAGTTTAAAACTTTGAATTTTGTGTCCGTTCCATATCTCCTATACCCCTCAAAGGATTTTCATTACTTTGATCAATCATCCACCTCAGTGAGCTCATGTGCAGAGTTCATAAATGAATCTTGCTGACACGAGGTCAAGGTCACATATAAAGGTTACTAGTTACTACGCCGTATGGCTTTCCGGTCATACATTTTTTATGGCTAGGTTGCTCTCCTGGAATGTTCAAAACCAACAAACAATATTTCTTCTATAATCAATTTATTCTAGTACAGCATGCCCATTGCCAGCCTCGGTACATGTATCTCATTCAGATGCGCGTCTGACTTGGGATCAGGAGAACGCGGGTCCGATACCTGCCGGGGTCGGCAACATTCTGTTGTGGAAATTGATAATGAAATTTGTTCTGGCCTTTCGCTTCCTTCCGCTGTAATCAAGAAGGGCAGTTGTCATTCTCTGGCAAATACGCACTGTGCTGGTTAACCGTTACCGTAAAAGACTGCCCAGGAATAGTGCTGATTGGTAAACTGATCAGTTAAAAAATGACGCCCATAACGGCAATGGAAATGGAGTGTTTTATTATCAGCCGCAGTTGTAGAACGTCAATCCTTGTTTGTGAATGTTGCAAAAGCATGCTTTTTTTTAACATTAGAGATGTCACTCAAAATGCTGATCAGCTGATAAGGATTGTGTTCTATCATAAAATCCCAAACACAACAAATGTCGACTGCTTGTCATCTGCTGGTTACCATAAAAGTAATTTTGGCAAACAGTGTGGACCCTGATCAGAAAAGGTGCAGTCTCATGTGGGCCCACACTGTTTGCCTGTGTGCAAAAGGAAGTTTGCAAAATAATCAGCAGACGACATATACGTTGTTTCGTGATGCTGATCGGATGGCTTCTTCAGTCTTTTGTTTGAATTTGGGTTTAATGTCCCCATTAACACTATTTAGCTCATTTTGGGGACGTTGCTTCAAAATTTGTGGGTCTTTTACCAGACACTGGACGCTCATTTAAGCTGTTGTTCAAAATGACTTTGTTTGTTTGAATTGAGGTTAACGTCCCTGTCAACACAGTGTATGTCTTTTTGGAGAGTTTGCTTCCAATTAAGTTTGACTTTTACCCGACATTGAGATGAAATGACTTCTCAAGCCCTACCACCAAGTCAAACCAAAAGGGTTTTTAAGCATGGACGGCCCGACTCGCACGGCGTTTCCTGAGCAGGCTTAGATCCTATAAGTGAATTACCAGTACTAGTATGCGGTCGGTATCATCTCTGCGTGGAAGCATCATGCAGCCCATGTATTTCTTCAAGCCCCAATGGGCGGGGGCTGTTGTTCAAAATGACTTGTGGTTTTAAATGTTTTAAGGATTTTTATTAAAGATAACCAGTAAACTTGACTCTTCTTTTCTTATATTAGAATCATTTGCTTTCAACCCATAAAAGCCGAATGGATTCTTCTACTCGTACCATTTGGGTTAGTCCAATGGATAAACTAAGCTTGTTTTGGCTTTATTATTTTACCATAAAATTAATGTAGCAAACATTGCAGAACCAGTTAAGATGCCGCATAATGCTGGATCTGCACGGCTTTCCTGGACGCAAGGCTTAAACAGTGTACATGTATATTGGTTAATCCTAATAATGGACGCATTTGAGAGGTTAGAGCAGAGGTTTCCTTAAAGAAATTAATCAAGACTCGGTTCTTGGTCTGTATCGCATCCGTGCGACAAAGCATATTTTACGTATCCAAAACGGCTACTTTTCTGATGAAAATCCCTGATTTTCATTTATTTGTACGGCAAACATATGTTGTGGGTGCTCGTTAGAACAGCCTCTAACGAGTAGCCACAATCTATGTCTGAGAACAAATATGAGAAAAATAATTTATACCCCCGTAAACCCCATTTTCTCTATATAATGTGGGGTTTAGGAGGTGTTCATTTCACGGACTTGTTAACGTGATGTGTCAATCAATGGCGTTGTGCGTCATAAAGAACTTTTTATTGTTGTAGAACATGAACTTGAGTCATAAGTCATAGGGCAACATACTTTGTGTGAGCTGATAAAAGTCAGTATTCTAAAACTGAACTTTACACAGGTATGTATGATGAACGACCCCGGTTCGATGCAGTCCGTTCCCGTGCTCTTTCGGCCTTAAATGTCAGCCACTGCTGTATTCAGTCTAATGCCCACAATGGGCATGTGCTTCAGGATCGGCTGTGGGTATGTGCGTGAGCCCATTCATCCGTTAGATACTCTTTTTGATACATAATAACATATATAAGTGACGATATGCCTTTTGAATCGTATATGCTAGGGTTTTAAAAATTCGTTAATATCCATGCGGGGTTTGTGTTTATTGTATGAATTCTTCATGAAGAAATTTTTTCTCCTCAAGATCATACCTCTTTCCTGCAAATAGTAAGTACAGTAAGTAAGATACATATATCTCAATAACAATACGTATGGTCATTCCGAGCGAGCACACTACAGCAGGCCAACGTCGGGCCGTCAGTGATGCGACAATGTTAACATGTCATGTCATTGTAGACCCAACGTTGGGCTGCAAATTTTGTATATGCATGTGTGCAAAAAAAAAAAACAACAAAAAAAAAACATGCATCCCGGGTCATGCTGATAAACTTCATCGGGATTATGACCAAAGGTATAACTCTCTAAAGTTATTTGTGTTTTTGCGATAATTACTTTCTGCCCTATTTAATAAAATAAATGTACAATTTGCGGCAAAAAAAAACAGGTTCAATACAGGTATTTCTCGCAAAACGAAATATAGATAATCCTCTTCGCGTTTACCGTTAAACTTTTCCACGCTCGCGATCAGGCTCGCGTTGCGCGAGCTCACATTGGTTCTCCACGCTCCACGCGCTAGTTCCACGATTACTTCACGGAAACCCACGCTAAAAAGTCACGTGACATTCGAAATTCATCACGCATATCGTGAGGGATAATAAGATTTCTAAGACTGTACTGTATAGGAGCTTTTTTCGTGACGTACTTCGGTTCTAAAAATAGAACGGGAAAAGTCCTGGCCGTCATCTGTCGTATTGCTTCAAAGGCAGTGGGACAGATAAAGTGTTAATTACAGCGTAAAGCAGTGGAATTCTTTTAAACTTTTGGGGAATTCTAATGTAAGATAATGGTAGAAACAAGGATATGCTTCCAGATGTGAAAAATTTCGCATTACGAAAATGATATATTGTACATACGACCCAACAGGGTCCCCTCTTCTTCTTCTCTCCCTCTCTCTCTCTCTTAGCGCACCAACAATAAGCAAACGCAGGCAAATGTAAATTACAGTTTGTCGTTAAATGACGCTACGTCAACCAACATGTAGCGTGTCAACAACGTCGTGTCTACATCAAACCAACTTCAAAGCGAAGCATTGAATTTGACATTGCAACGTCGATGAAACGTCATAACGTTTCGTTGGCGATAATACGGCGTTGCTTAATAAAATGTCATTTGCCCAGTGCTCGGACCCATCAAGACTCAGTGGGATTGGAACATTAAATTCAAAACAAACGTAGAACACCCTTTCAGAACATAAGAATGTTAAACACTCCTTCGCAAGTGCAAGATTTTATAGTAAAATCTGGTGGATTTGTAGATTGGTTCAACCTACCCAGCCCTTAGGTCTACATTAACCCATTTGGTACCGGAAACCCCAAAAGGGGTAAGTGACAAACAGTGCACGCCCAGATCAGACGCCGCAGAACGCGGCGTCTGATCAGGGCCTACACTGTTTGCAAAACGTTCGGCCATTTTCCAAATAAATTTTGAAGAAAACACGACCTGACACCCCTAAATTTTGAAAATGACTCCTGCTATATATAAGGAGGAAGATTCCATTTGGTGCAAAAAGGGTCATGGGCTTCTTGGATACAGGGATCAGTCAAACCATCTCAACGATCAAGTGCCATTGAAGTGAGTTGGAGTGGTTGTCGACGGCATGACGTCGAGCCAACGTTGACTCGACGCCCGTCTGTAAGTCCACTCATTTGGTTGTTGTGGTGTTTTTGTTGTTGTTTTTTTCGACTATCAGTATGTTTATTTGTCTGCCTAACAGTCCGTCCTTTCGTCTGTTAGTCAGTCATTCAGTCAGTCGGTCTGTATGTCGTCTGTCTGTCTACTGTCAGTTTGTCAGTCAAACCCATCTCTCTCTCTGTCTGTCTCTCTCTCATGCCAACGGTCATGTGACAATGAAGCGAGTTGGAGTGGGTGTCGACGGCATGACGTCGAACAAACATTGACTCAACGCCCCTCCGTCAGTACACTCATTAGTTTATTTCGACTGTCAGTATGGACATTTAAATTGCACATGTAGACAGATCGTTGGACAGATTTCTCAAGATAGATAGATAGATAGAGAGAGAGAGAGAGAGAGAGAGGGGGGTAGGTAGGTAGGGAATAACGGTATCTCAAGCCATTGACATGGGTCATTCATGAAAAGATTTTCGTCAATTAAAAACGGATTTAGGATAAATGAATTTCGGTAATGAAAGTAAAATATCATTCTTTCCTTCTCGAGGCATTATTTCAATGAACACGGGTACATTTTCTCTCAAAATGTCTGAATATTGTTAGCATTTTAAGTTCCGCCAATACATTTCAATAGCGATGGCCGTTTCAATTGACGGCCAGTACTTTGCGCATGCGCAAGAATGACGTCATAAACGGAATTCCTAAAACTTCCTATGTACACTTTAGTTAAACGTAGTCCAAAATAGATTTTTTCTACTAAGGTACGAGTTGACTTAGGTACGAGTTGACTAAGGTACGAGTTGACCAAACTCGGGTACGAGTTGACTAAGGTACGAGTTGACCAGAAACCGTCCTTGCGGCGTATGGCAGTATATGAAGATAGATAGGGATCTTTAACCTGCACAGGGGGCCTCCAGTTTATGTCCCAATCCGAAGGACGGTGCACTTTATGACATTCATCCCTGCAAATGATGCTAATGGAGCGTGTTCGGACACCAAACCCGGGACCTCTTGCATCAGAGGAAAGTGCACTAACCACTGAGCTATCACACTCTCATAAACTCTATTGGTTTTCTACGGCAACAGGGCTTGAGATGTCATTTCATCTCAATGTCGGGTAAAAGTCCCACACAATTGCAAACAACGTCTCCAGAATGACATATACAGTCTCGATGGGGACGTTTAACCTCAAATCAAACAAACAAAAACTCGAAAAATTGTGTCATCATTTCCAAGGACATTAGGACATCGCACGAATGTAAAAATCTGTAATGAATATCGAAAAAATACCTGGAATATTCAAATCTGGATCACTAGAAATTCCAAACATTCCCCCCAGCATAGGCCGTTTTGAGGAGTTTTGATCCATGGCTGGAAAATTACGCAATGCTCTCTTTCACGTTCACAGACATATGCCGGAAGTAAGAAGAAAGGAGCTATTTGTCTAGAAACCGTGCAGGGGCGGTACGTTTACTAACCGGAATGGACCGGAATGGACCCAATAACCGGAACGGACCTGGAATAACCGGAACGGACCTTTAAAATCATTATTTTATGCCATTATACTGAATATATGAGGTAGTAGGGCAGATAAGAGTGAGAGGAGGCAATTTTGGATGAAAGATTCTGTATTATTCTCACTCAAAGGCCTTAAAAAATTAAGCCTAGATTAAACCAGGCGTTTGTAACTAGCACCATGAAGCCTATTTAATTTTTATAGATTTATAGATATCACTGGTCAATGCTCAGGAGCAAACATCTGGTCTTAATTAGTGAGCACTTGCAGGTAATTACATGCACTATGTTGAACAAGTATCACATGCCATGTCCCGAAAAGAGATGTTCAATACCCAAGCTCATTAAAAAGCATTGCCGGATAACTTTGGCACTGTTAACTTAAATAATTCATATTATGTAAAGCCTAAGGTTTATGTTGATTCATGTCACACACAGACACAACAACGTCCGTATACATCATGGTACGTTTCGCCCTCTTTGGGGATAGCTATATCTCTCGTCTCAGGAACTTCTTTTAAGGGGATCTGAAGGTAATTTCTTCTTGCTTTCTGTTTTCAACAGAGATATCATGCTCATGATCACACAACGTACATTTATAATAAATAAATAAATAAATAAATAAATAAATAAATAAATAAATCTATCTTCAGGTACTGCCGACACCCTCGCGGACATTTTGGCAGGATGACTTACGTCGGGCTATGAAAAAGAAACAAGACAAAGAGAGTGACACTGAGGCTGTTACAAGGTGACAGGTTAAAAACTAGATCGAAATGAGAGGAGAATAAAAACAACTACCTATGATTGATCAGTATATAAAAACGGGGGTGGGGGAGGGGGGGGGGGGGTTGTGCGGGTAAAAACATAAAACCTGGCTAAGAAATTGCAAATTTCTATTAGGAAATTGCAAATTTCTATTAGGATTTGGGATGCTGGAGCTCTCCTATTGCGGCCCAGTGGAAATCTTTCCACTGACCGTTCCAAGGCGGTTCTTCTGTGACAGTTTCCATTATGGTCTGGTCGCTTAATGTTTGTGTTTCTTTCCCTTTGGTGTCTTTGATGGGTGGAGTAAGTTAATTGTATCGATTCCTGACCTTTGTTTTACTTCTACCTTGAATGATTCTGGACCTGGAGACACTACAACGTATTCTGGAAGAACATTCCACTGGACAATGGCCAGGGACAGCAGTATCTGTAGTAATCCTTGCCAGTGTGGAGTTGTCGATAGTTCATCGAGTTCCACCTGGAAGACCTACCAATGGGCTGTATATAGTTGGGGGACGGACACGGCGACGAAGCCAGAGACAATTTTGTAACAACAGGCAGAGACTGGCCACTGATCGTCTCTGTTCTAAGGTTTGCCGGTCCAACTGGTGCAGCAATGAAGAGACACTACTTGTCCTGTTCCAATCATTCATGGTCCAGCGGACTGCTCTTCTCTGTACCATTTATCTATCTATCTATCTATCTATCTATCTATCTATCTATCTATCTATCTATCTATCTATCTATCTATCTATCTATCTATCTATCTATCTATCTATCTATCTATCTATCTATCTATCTATCTATCTATCTATCTATCTATCTATCTATCTATCTATCTAGCTATCTATCTATCTATCTATCTATCTATCTATCTATCTATCTATCTATCTATCTTCTGATACTGCGTCGGTCACATTTGACCATTACCGCAGGTGTATATTACATACACTCAAGGTTTTGCAGGATGAAAGCCTACACAGTAATCATATAATTACGGTAGGGATCTTTAACCTGCACAGGGGATGGTTCTCCCTGCACAGGGGGCCTCCAGTTAACGTCCCGATCCGAAGGACGGTGCACTTTATGACATTCATCCCTGCAAATGATGCCAATGGAGCGTGTTCGGACACCGAAATTTTATCGCCGCTGCCGGGGATCGAACCCGGGACCTCTAGCATCAGAGGCAAGTGCACTAACCACTGAGCTATCACGCTCCTTTCAACTTTACGGGCATGTTCCTTGGTATGGGGGTCCCACACAGCTGAAGCATATTCCAGCTAGGGGCGAACAAGGGTCTGGTATGCCATTTCTTGGATTTTAGAGAACTTAGTTTTAATCACAGGTAATCACAGGTAATCTTCTGAGTTGTAAGGAAGCCCTAATAGGCTTATCGTCTCCCCCTAAACTTAAACGATCTCCGGCCCGGTTCCATTTAAAAAGTTTATAAATAGTTAAAAGTCATTATGAATACACACAGCGTTACAACAACAAGTTTCTATCTTGATTTAAACTGATTATAGTCACAGCATAATTCCGTTTAATACACATCACTGGTATCGAACCTAATGCCACGCCACACCACGTCCAATTTATTCTTAAATGAGTCCACTTTCTCAAGGCATACTAAATCCGCTGGTAGCTTATTCCAACTATCAATACATCTAGCTGGAAATGCATTTAGTCTCACTGACTTAAGACATCTGGGTTTGCTTATTTTATACATGTGTCCTCTGGTAGTATTCTCGTTAAATGAGAAAAATTTCTCTGGGTCGATATCATGATAGCCATGTATCATTTTAAACAAATGAATTAAATCTCCACGCTTTCTTCTATAGTTCAGTGTTGGTAAGTTCAGTTCACGTAATCTTTCCTCATAGCTTAATCCTTGTAATTCTGGTACAATGCGTGTTGCTCTCCTTTGAACGGTCTCAATAAGTCTTTTATTTTTCTTGAGTGCCGGATACCACACAGCATCCCCAAAGTCTAAATGGGGACGCACGATCGATTTATAAAGTTTCAAAAATATAGATTTGTCCATATAACTGAATGTTCTCTTTATCAATCCAACAATATGATTAGCTAATATTACGTCTTATAAATCCGAGTAACTTTTTGAGGACATGTGTCCTGTATGTGGTCTTTTATTGAAATAACCCATGATATGAAGATAAAAACACTCAATGATCAATTGAATACAATTACATGAACTATAGCATGAACAGACTGTAGTCATTTCTTTCGGGTTTTATTTATGCTATTTAGATGAATCCGATAATGTTTCAAACGTTCGCTTATTTTCAAAAGCGTTGTAAAGAAATGACATCCTTCGCCCGCCTGTCTGTATTTTCAGTACCTTGATTTATTTAGTTGTTGCTGTAGAACCGGCACATCGCCCCCGCCCACAGGGGCTTAAAGAAATATATGGGCTGCATGATGCTTCCGCGCAGAGCTGAATCCGGCCCGCACACAAGTACTGGTAAACCACTTAGAGGATGTAAGCCTGTGCAGGAACCGCGGTGCGAGGCGGACCGTCCATGCTAATAAACTCTATTGGTTTCATTGGGCGACAGGGCTTGAGATGTCATTTCATGTCAACGTCGGGTAAAAGTCCCACAAAATTGGAAGCAACGTCTCCAAAATGACCTTTACAGTGTTGACGGGGACGTTAAACCTCAATTCAAACAAAGAACCGGCACAACAATATGCTTTCTTTTTGACAATAAACAGAATGTCAAACCTACCTTGACACTTGGATAGAGTATATTTCCCGAGTCCATGACACCTCCGAATACACAACACTTGACACTAGTCCGTAGACATCGGTTATCAGGCAGCTGTTATTTCACTAAATGGAATTTTCCCGCCTCGTTATTCTTTACTTTTAATCATTTTTACTTACAGTAATGTGCATTTTCAGGTTAAAAAAACGAGTTTATTCAATGTAATTGATAGCGATCTAAAGGGTAATTGCCGGTCGCTCTGTTATTGTTTTCACCTAAAAAATGGCGGCCTATCGGTTGCTACGGGCAGTGACGTCACGCCGGCGAACCCTATTGGTTGCTTTCCGGTATTTCGGTGCTTACCGGTATTTATATTTTCCGTTGCAACGGCGTATGTAGCCATAGTTTAAACAAGTAGACCTTTTATTGTTTTGCTCACATGTTCGCTTCAACCAATTATTTGTCAAAAAAAGTGAACTAAATGCAAGTTGTCATCACGTTTCCATTAGAATAAAATATATTCTGACAAGATGATTTTTCTAGAACTTGGCCATTGATATCTGTCTTATCTTTTATCGATTTTGTCATTGTAATGTATTTTCGTGTCTAGATAGCTACGAAGTAGCCCGGTCCTCCATGCTACCGCGGTACTTAATGATTGAACACAAAACAAGAACAGATAAAGAAACTTACCTTAAAGTCTCAGTACACTACCTTTTCTTTGACATGTCGTTTTCATTTTGATATAATTATGAAAACATACCGGTCAGTTCAGCGCCATGTTTTTTTTTAATCATGAGAGTTGTCCTTCATGGTACTGCGGTAATAATAAAAGCCAGTATCGTATGGGAAGCCAGTATGGTAATAAATATTGTTATTTATTGAAAGATAGGCTAGTCAACTGTCTTCACTGCTAGCCGAATTTCAAACCAAACATTAATATTTAAATGATATGAGATCACATTGAAAATAAGATTAACATATTTTCAAAGGATCATCCTTGGAGTAAAATGTTAAAACTGTTGGCCCAACATCAGTCCGCCATTCTTTGCTTAGTGGGTTTGAATCAGGAGTTCCATAATTTGCAAACAATGCATTGGAGATTTTTGATTATTTATATCCATAGAGGTAATACCTCAGGTATCTCTAATGCCTATTATATCTTAATGCAATATAATTTGGTTCTACACATTATTTGTAATTAATTATTTTTAAAAGCTTAACGGCGCCCCATTCTTTGAATTCCCATAATCCATTTCCTCGTCAGGGGGTGTTGTAGTAAACCTAGATAGATAGATCATGTGCAGTGATTTTTTTACAAATTTTCAACTATGAGTCCTGGGACTCGTTCAACAAAAAAACTGTGCGTCCCAAATCTGAAAGTATGAGTCCCAATATTTGGAGGGAAAAAATGGGAAGCAAAAAAAAAAAAAGATCGGTTCAGTATATTTAAAAAAAATATGGTGATGAATGACTGTCTAGTATCTGTTATTTGCAATGAACACAATCAATCATCAACTTGTGTTGTTTACTAGCCCAAAGAAATCCAGCCGAAGTGTACGTTTTTGTGTCTATTTTCCGATTTTTTTTAGGAGGAATGTTTTCTACTTTCGTTTTCGATAAATGCGCACCGCAACGCAACTTGTGTGGAATTTACTTCCTGCACAATGGAGGTATAATATCAAACGTTTCCTCCTGATTGGGTCACCAGCTATCTAAACAGGTGCTGGCAAATCCATTGCCTGGCTGCCCGGGACAAGTCCGAAATCGCGCCGGGCAGGTGCACTTTGACCTTACGATGCCCGGTCGAGCAAGTGCAAAAAAAAATCGTCTACAACTGCCAGCCTTTAGAGTCATTAAATACGGTAAAACTAGAGTAAGTAAATCTCAATAATTGTTGCAGTTTCCAGCTTTGTCGACAATTCAGAGACAAATCGTCAGTGTATTTATAACGGTTCACAGTGTTATTGATAAGCTTTTGCCCGAGGAGTACTGTTACTCCTTCAACCAAAGACATAGGCGTATCCTGTGATTCTTTGAGAGTATCGGTACTCCTGAATTCAAAGCTAGGGTCGTATCTTCATCTGTCATCACAGGATGGCTGCTCAGTGCACTTATATTAATGTCAGACGTCGCAATGGCTATATGTAAAAGGAATGTAGGACGATTTGGCCAGCGGACGATTTGGCCCGGACGATTTGGCCTAGGACAATTCGGCCTAGGACAATTTGGCCAGCCAGAAATATTGGGTAGGACAATTTGGCCAGATTAATATAATGACTAGTTTAAACTGAAAATTTATTGTTTTAGGTTTGTTTTTAATATACAGAAATGTTTGAATATGTGGTAGGGACATTTTAAAGAAGATTCTAAACAATTAGATTTTTTTGTTGTTGTTGATTTTAAACTATAACTTTTGGCCTGAGCAAATTAATAAAATGCTTAACTATAATCCCCTGATACACTGATTATGGCAACTCTAACAGGAACCACATGTTTATATAATGAAATAGTACTTGTTAGAATCGCCTCAGGTGAGGCAACTCGTGAAGGTACCCACACATTTATTTTATGAAATAGTAATTGTTTCGCCTCCTTGTCTGGAGCTATGATTAATGTTTGCAAACCCACCCAAAACACAACTTGAAAACACATCTATGCAAATACATTAAATTATTATTTTATTAAAAAAGAAAATTTTCATACAAAAAAAAAAACAACTCTTTTTTCATATTTCTGCTCACAACAGATTGAGGGTACTCGTTAGAAATGCCTCAACTAGGCAGTTCTAACAAGTACCCACAACTTATGTTTTGGGCAGAAATAAGACAAATTAATGTCTAAGTTTCCCCATTTTAAAGTGGGGTTTAAGGGGGTCAAAATCAAATAGGTGTGTTTTTGTGATATTTTATGACCTAAAAACACTTGTTAACAAACTTCCTTATTTCTTGTCAGAGGTTTATGTTCTTTGTGAATTCTATATAAAGTTCATTTCACGGACTTGTTCACGTGATGCCTGCCTGGTTCAAGAATGTGCACCACACTGGTTAACCACTTACACTTAGGGGAACTGATCTGCTCAATATGACCTAAATAGTGTTGACCGGACTCAGATACTATAAATGAGCAGAAAATATGTAATGATGTGTTGTCAAATGAAGAAACTGTTCAAACTGTGCAATTTCCTCTTATGTCAACATTTGGTTTTCACTTATCAAAGCCAAGAAATGACAGACGAAATCACGGAAAAAACATGAAATATTTGATGAATGAAAAAAAATACTAATGAAATGATTGATAGAATAAGAATTGGTAAAATCGCTAGGAGAAATCAATTTGGCCAAATTGTCCTACCCGGTATTTTTGGCTGGCCAAATTGTCCTAGGCCGAATTGTCCTAGGCCAAATCGTCCGCTGGCCAAATCGTCCGCTGGCCAAATCGTCCGCCCACCATGTAAAAGACGTTAAACACATATTCTATCATCGTAACATACCGATATATATTTTCATGTTAATAAGCTGGCGGACAGCAAATTGAAAAATTCCTTTTTCTTCTAAAGAATGTAAATCCAGCCAATGTGGTCGTCTACTTCGCATGTGTTTTATGGAATTTCCCAGACGCCACTGAAGGCTCGTTTTGATCACACTGTGCAGGCTGGTCGGAGTCTTCAGCCGTCACACAGATCATATTGTCATCAAAACGTTTTCAAACCCATGCTTTGTGTCTGCAGCGGCCTTGCTACGCGTTCAACGGCGGGAAATCTCCACGAATTGTAGCATCTGCATGCGATTGGTAAAAGGCGAGAAATTCAGCGCTCAGCAAAAATACAATAAAATGTGCGACCAGTGAAGACTCAGATCAACAAGCGCATCTGTGAAAGCTAATCAGTCTGTCCCGGTTGCTGTGTTTGCATTCTTTTATGATGCGCTGCCAGTCATTCTGCTTAATGTTCAAAGACGCCTGCGAGACATCTTAGGGTATTAATTTAATCGGCTACTTGATAGATAGCGGTAAATAAGCATGCACTGCATGCGGACCACCTGTGATTCACAATTAGATATATGAAGTACCCAAGTATTACAGGTTAATCCTGCCATTGTGACTCAGTAAATATAATTTTGGTCAAATGTATATGGAACATGGCGGACAAGGAGATCAGTCTGTGCAACGGTGGTTCTATCTCAGACGTGCATTGATGACAATGTTGCGAGAAAAAAATACGTCGGTATGATAAAAGTATGAAAAATAGAAGTGGAGTCAAAAGTAAACAACCACCATGGTGCAATAATCAAAGGCGCCGATATACACGTGTCGGAAAACGGCAATAAAAAAGTTTTTTTTTAAGCCTCCGGTTAAGAGTTTTCGCCAATGGCCAATAGCAGACGCTAAGCAGAAAGAGCTAGCGCTAACACTGCCTGGTCGGATATATATTCGCTGTTACATTAATTATAACATTCCTAGCCCAGATGTTGTTGCTCCTGTTTTGTTTTTCCACATTATACAGAGTAATCCATTTCAACGCGAATTTCTGCGATTTGGGAGAAATAGCCGCCAGAAATCTCCTGCATTTGATTTTTTTTTCTTGCATTTTTCCGGAGAAACTTTGTCAGGTTCTCCACAAAAAGAAAAAGAGGTCCTAACTTTTTATCGTCTGCGCGTCTGTTTTAATATTTAATTCCTAACTACATGACAATGTGAATCTGTAGATCTGTCGAACCCAATTTTTTTTTCTCGAAGATGACACTTCGTAGAAGTATCAGGATTGTATTTTTATGCACGCTTCTCATAAAGTTACTGTTCATGCTTCAGGCGTTGTTAATAAAGTTAATAATGCGGGCGGCTTTCCCTTAGATAATAAATACCGTTATGTAATCACGCATCAATAAACGGTTTCCTAATCATGTCCATAGTTGTCATAACTTGAGGCTGATTAAATATTAGCGGATCGGTATTCAATATATGATTGTCAAAAGGTAAGGTTGAAGTATTTCAGCGTAATTAAAACAAATGCCATCATTCATGAATGGATGAATTTCGAATCGTCCTTGAAGATTGGAAAAGTTTTTGTTGAAGACTATGATGCGACGAAAATTACCGCGATTTCGATTGCTTTTGTCAGGCGTCACGTTTTTTTTTTTTTTCCATTGCCGATACGACTGCAATGGAACGACCTAGGCGTATCGTCAATTCGACGGTCGTATTTGGTACGACGGTTTCTTCATTTCTAGTCGTATTTGCTCGATTTTAGAGTCGTATTTACGACGATACGACCCTTATCAATTACTCTGGGTTCAATTATGACACTATTGTTAATCCTTTTTATATAATTGCCAAGTAAACATGATTGCCCTGCGGTGCGTGTCTTTCATTTCATCGATAAGCCAACTTGAACAAGGTGTGAAAATATGGTCAATTATCTCTCTAATTTGTGTTTATCCTCTATCTATGAATAATAAAAACGGACTTTTCTACTATCTCTTGAATGTTGTTTTGGTGCCAAATAGCAGACGCTAGACAGCAAAAGTCGAACGCTGTTGTTTGAGCTTCTGGGGATAATTCGGGAGCTGTGCAAAACGCTGTTTTCTTTCCACATCTATGCACAACCGTTTCACTATCAAGAAAATATTTTTACCGGGTCCAAACATTTTTTTATGAAAGATACATGTATACACCCCATTAAAATAAAACAATGGCATTAAACACGTGTGATGTTGCTGGCATCAGATGACGTCATTTACCGATCACGTGCAGAAAAACGGTATTGGTGGTTTGTGGGCGGCGATTTTGATGGCGGAAAACTTTGAATGTTCACATTGAACTTGCTTGTGTGAAAGTTCGGGCTCGTTTTGGATAGAAGGGATCCTCCTCTTGTGGTTGGATCATTAAATTGTACCTGTATCGATTTTTCAGTGACTCGTTGGGCAGTTCGGTAAAAGTGCGGTATTTTATCACTTCTGCCGATATTTACAGCTGCAAAACGAACGTTGGATTTTTCGCCCATGAATTTTTTTTGCGTCCGACGGACGCACATATTTTATGACTGTGCGTCCTCAGTCCTATTTGTGCGTCCAGGACGCAGGGGTAAAAAAATCACTGCATGTGACTTCGACGTTGCTGCTGTCAGAGTAGGTACCAGACGACGTCTTCAAGTGCAGATACAACAAATACAAATGTGGTTTGTTATGATTTCGGGAGGCTTTACATGATAGGGGGTGGGGAGAAAAGGTAAAATATGTTTCGAAATATTAAAATATAAAATAAATTTGCTTTGCAGTAATCTTGACATTTTGGAAAAATATCTGCGATCGGGAAGAGTAGCTTCCGGGTTACTGAAGTGATTATGTCAACATCCGGGAGGGGGCGCGTGTAGCGAAAATCACGTGAGTTTTGTGTTTACCGCGGTAGCATGGAGGACGAGTATAGTTCGATCAGGTACCGCGGTTAACCAGTGGTTAACCAAAGTGTGATCGAACTCAGTCTGGTAGCGGTCTAGTAGCATTGCGGGAAAGTGTGTGTCACTCTGGTCGAACCAGACTAAAGCGTGGGTTACTTTGGTAGATCCCATAAGTAACAAAGATGCTGCGAAAGGTGTGAACACTAATGGGCGGGAATCGTCCGGGAAATGGGGGGTAGTGGTGTGTTATCCCAAATATCTCCACTTCGGGTGGTCAGAGGGAAAACGTTTAGCTATTTTGGTAGTGGGTCATCTATGCAACATTCCTATGAAGTTTTAATGAAATTGGCCCAATGGTAAAGGAGGAGTAGTCGTTTGAAGAATTTTTCTATTTTTAGCTCTGGTGGCCATCTTGTTAGTCAGAGCGGAATGATTTTAGCTATTTCTTTAAGGAGTCACCTTCATAACATTCCTGTGAAGTTTGCATCAAATTGGCCCAATGGTTAAGGAGATGTTCGTGTTTGAAGCAAATTTACCATGTTTTTCTATTTTTATCTATGGCAGCCGTTTTACTCATCAGAGCAGAACCATTTCAGCTATTTTGGAAGATGGTCACCTAAGCAAAATTCCCATGGAGTTTGAATAAAATTGGCCCAAGGGTACAGGAGGAGTTGTTGTTTAAAGATTTTTTCTATTTTTAGCTCTGGTGGCCATCTTATTTGGCAGAGCATAACGATTTTAGCTATTTTGGTAGGGAGTCATTTGGGCAACATTCCTGGGAGTTTGAATCAAATTGGCCCAAGGGTTGAGGAGGAGTTTGTGTTTGAAGCAAATTTACGATGTTTTTCTATTTTTAGCTATGTTGGCCATTTTGCTCATCAGAGCAATACCATTTTAGCTATTTTAGTAGAGGGTCACCTAAGCAACATTCCTATGAAGTTTGAATTAATTTGGCCGAAGGGTACAGGAGAAGTTGTCGTTTAAAGAATTTTCTATTTTTAGCTCTGGTGGCCATTTTGTTCACCAGAGCGGAAACGTGGTAGCTATTTTGGTAGAGGGTCACCCAAGCAACATTCCTATAAAGTTTGAATGAAATTGGCCTTATGGTACAGGAGAAGTTGTCGTTTAAAGATTTTTCTATTTTTAGCTCTGGTGACCATCTTGTTCAGCGAAGCGGAACAATTTTAGCTATTTTTGTAGAGGGTCACCTCAGCAATATTCCTATTAAGTTTTATTGAAATTGGCTCAAGGGTTAAGGAGGAGTTAGCATTTAAAGCAAATTGTTGATGCTGCACGGCGCATGACGGACATTGACCGATCACAATAGCTCACAGTGAGGATTTCGTGCTCAGGTGAGCTAAAAACAATGACATTAAACAGATGCAGGTTTGCTGGGGTCGTTTGACATCATTTACCGATCGCGTGTTGAAAACAGGTTGCTGCGGTTGGTGGACCGTGTATTTCACGGCGATTTTGGTGGTGGAGATCTTTGATGTTCGCCTTGAACTTGCTTGTTGAGCTATGTGAAAGTTTTGGATGGAGGGGTCCTTCTCTTGTGCCTGGATCATTAAATTATAAACTAATCTGCATTCTTTATTCTCTTATCTTGCTAAGCTGACAATTTTGATCTTTTGAGTTTTTCGGCTGCAGCTTGTGTTAATCATGTGTGTCAAGTTTATAGAAATATCAGTATCTTTTATTGCTAATTGGACAAGCTGTTGTAACATGTCTGTAATTAACTTGTTTTGAAAAAGTACCGTTACTGACCGTGACAACTACAGTATTATCTACCTTATTTCCGCACTTAAAAGTCGGACGGGAATAAAGTTGTTGTGCTCGAAACTTGATAGAAACCTTGGATTACATTATAAATGTTAGTTGGGGAAAATTTGGGGTCCAAAGCAAAACCATGCTGTATCTGAATTCGTGCTGTAACAAATCGTGCTATATTGAGGTCCGGGTGTATTTATCTATCTATCTGGGCATAAATGATAAGATATGCTCTTGTGCTATAGCATTATACACCTGGGAGTGTGTTTGGGGTGGGGGCGCTGGTATGGTTAGGTGTTAAAAGGCATCTTCCCAAGGAACTAAAAAAAATATTTATTAGTTATTTATCCATGAACAGGAGTGTAAAGAATGAACAATAAAATGCTCAAAAAGCTCTCAGAATGCACCATTTTCTAGCCTATCCTGGGAGCTTGTCCCCCAAGGCTTCGAGCCTTTGGTGCTTGCCAATCTTCATCAAACGCACTGTCTCCTTCATTTTTATTTTCAAAACTTAACATGTCTGATTAACCGTATAGGAAACGAGTCCCATTTTTATTTTTGGCAAGAATTTTCAGCTTTGTTTGGGTATTTTAGTAAATGAAACGCACATAGGCATACTGATTTTGATGAAGTGGTCGACGCTGAAAATCACGTTAACAAGCGAAATCGCAATTATGTTATTATGTAAAACATTCATACAGCGAATCGAAACTTAAAAGAAAACCTTTTGAATTAGATTATAATCTTTTTACTCTATTTCACACGTTTCAGCAAATAATGATCTCAACTAAGCTACCATTTTTAACAAACTTATCACATATTACATAAATGATTTGACATTACGAAAACAGGCCTATACAAATTATATTGGAAAATTTTACCACCAGAAAAATAAAAGAAATTCTGATAAAAAAAAATCTGATATTTTCCCTATTTCTGCTCCAAACTTAGATTGTGAGAACTCGTTAGAACGGCCTCACCGAGGCGGTTCTAACGAGTACCCACAATCTATGTTTAGAGCAGAAATAAGGATAATATAGTATACCCCGGGAACCCCAGTTTTCCTATATAAATATATATAAAAGTGAGGTTGAAGTGGGTAAAAATTATATAGGCATGTTTTCGTGATGATTGACATCATTTTCGCCACCCCTGACTATCAGGCCTTAGTGAAATAGATTGGCTGCATGATGCTTCCGGACAGCTGAAATCGACCGCACACGAGTACTGGTAAACAACTTAGAGGATCTAAGCCTGCCCAGGCAAAGCGGTGCGAGTCGGCCCATCCATGCTTAGTCTATCTAGTCTTTTATTCCGTCCTTCCAGTCGTATCAATGTCTGCATGCCTTGAATCTAATGCGGTCCTTTAAAGTTTTGATCAAACAGCTTATCTAAGCCGCGGAATGTGGTATTAATGACTCTATCTTACCTGTCATCATGTCAGTTATCGGTTAATTGGATTAAAATTAAGCAGCAATCATGCAATGACCTGTTTGTGCTTAAACAGCTTTTGATGAGGCCTAAATGGCCGAAACTAGCTAGTCTGGTCTAGAAAACATGTACACTCCATATTTTCCAGTTCTCTGGTGTATTCCTTGCTTCAAAAGGATAACCCTTTCTAGAACATATTTGACGTCACTACAGCTGTTGTCTGGGAATGTGTGGCGGCCGTAAAAAGTCTCCCTGCCCTATATCATAGTGTAGTTTGTATTTTCTTGTCTTTTGGGATCATTGATTCAATTGTGGAATTTTGAAAACATTTGAGGGTCACTGATGAGGCCTAAATGGCCGAAACTAGCTAGTCTGGCCCAGAAAACATGTACACTCCATATTTTCCAGTTCTGTGGTGTATTCCTTGCTTCCAAAGGATAATCCTTTCTAGAACATTTTTAACCTTTTTATGAGACATTTATTTATGTATTTGAGTCTGTGCTTGACAAAACCTACTATAAGATAAGCGCAACCAGCAAAGACTCATATCAACTTGTGCATACAGTCAGTCTGACCAGTCTTTGCTTGCTGCTCTCTGTGTAACCTGGAGGCCTAAGAAGGCTTATTCAAACAGAAAATACTCTGATCAGACTCCTCGGATTGTGGTTGCACAGGTCGCAGGTTTTGCAATGCGCTGGTTCATTTATTTATTTATATAACACATATGACAAGAAAGAATCATTTGCGACTAAATATGGTTAATTCTCGCATAATTTTGACTCTGCTTGTCGTTTCCTTTTATATGAGATTTAACACGTTAAATTGAAAATGAAATAAATATACTTTTGCAGTGTCTTTTATTTCATTTACATAGAAAAGTCAACATTGCAAAAACTTTATGCATGCGTCCATATAGTCAATTAAGTGTTTTAAAGGACATTATTATTTGTTATTAAATTCTTTCTCGGTGCCAATTTATATTGTATATATGTTAATATAATATATTTATGTTAGAACATTAATTAAATCATTAAATTCAATGCATTACGATTCACCACAGACATTTCCCCTATATTTTTAATAGTTCGTTCCGGTATTTTGGTTTCATTTTGGTAATTACCAGTACCGGTAGCCAAAAGATCTGTTAAGTAACTATATAGTGCCCATGTCGTTGGTATCAATCAGAAGTATCTACCGTATTTATTTGGGGGATTTTGTGTTGATATGGAGAGTACCCACCCCCACCCCCTTATCAGTCATCTTTCATTGTTTTTATGCCCCTGCATCGGATGATGCCGGAGGCATATAGTTTTTCGGTTTTCCAAACATGTGTCCGTGGGTATGTGCGTACTTGCGTCCGAATGTACGTCCTTCTGTACCAAAGTGTGTACGTACGTAATCCTGTGAGACTCATATTTTCCAAACCATGTGATGGATTTGGGCCTCCGTGGCCTAGTGGATAAGAGCGCTGACTCTTAGTCATTAGGTCTCTCACCGCCGTATGTTCGAGCCTCGCTCGGGCCACGTGTGAGACGCCAAGTTCTGCAACAGGAGGTCAGGTGGTTTTTCTCCGGGTACTCTGGTTTTCGCCCACCTCTGATTAACGATCGGCTCGATATGAGTGAAATAATCTTGAAAGGGCCGTAAAACCCAAACCAAAAAAAAAAAAATGTGATGGATTTGGTTCATATTTTGGATGATGATAGATGTAGGTCCAAAGTTTTATTCAGCACTACCCCCACCTGTGCCTATGACCTCAAGGTCAAGGTTATGAACTTAATGCCGTTAACCATTAACCGCTTGACGCTTATGACTCACAAAGAGGGTTGACGCGTCGTTAAACACGAAATCATCATCATCATTATGAACTTAGAAATTTTTAATGTTGAAGACTCAGGTTAAGGTATTTGTACAAGGTAGAGCCTTATTATTTAAGAGCTCATGTCTTCCAAAGTATAAGATGGGTTTGGTTCATATTTGGTATGATGATAGATATAGGTGCAAAGTTTTATTCAGCAATACCCCCGCTCATGCCTATGACCTCAAGGTAAAGGTCACCAACTTAGAAATTTTTAATTTTTAAAACTCAGGTTAAATATTTGTACCAGTAAGATCCTGAACTTTTATGATTGATTTGGTTCATATTTGTTACGGTGATAGATGTATGTCCAAAGATTCATTCAGCAATACCCCTGCCCATGCCCATGACCTCAAGGTAAAGGTCACAGACTTAGAATTTTTAATGTTTAAGTTTTCAAAGAGCTAGTATTTTCCAAACCATATGATAGATTTGGCTTATATAAATTTGTTATGATGATAGATACAGGTCAAAAGGTTTATTTGGCAATACCCCCACTCATGCCTAAGACTTCAAAGTCAGGGTCACACACTTAGAGATTTTGAATGTTGATTTTTTTAAGAGTTCATATTTTCCAAACCGTATGATGGGTTGTATTTATATTTGGTGCTATCATAGATAAAGGTCCAAAGTGATATTCAGCAGTACCCCCACCCATGAACATGACCTCAAGGTCAAGGTCACAGACATAGAAATTTTCCAATTTAAGTATGTTAATAGCTCATGTTTTCCAAACTCTATAATGGATTTGCTTCATATTTGGTATGACGCTAGTTACAGGTCAAAAGTTTTATTCAGCCATACCCCCACCCCTGACCTCAAGGTGAAGGTCACAGACTTAGAGAAATTTTTATGTTATGTCTTTTTAGAGATCATATTTCCTAAACCATTTGATGGATTGCTTCATATTTGGAATGATGATAGATACAGATCAAAAGTTTCATTCAGCTATAACCCCACCTCTGTCCCATGACCTCAAGGTCAAGGTTTGAGACTTAGAAATTTTTATTTTTAACATTTTTAAGAGCTCATATTTTCCAAACCATTCGATAGATTGAGTTCATATTTGGTATGATGATAGTTGTTTTTCAAAGGTTTAACTAGCAATACTCCAACCTATGCCCATGATCTCAAGGAAACTTTTTCAGGCAAGTTATGCTATCCAATGCAGGTGTTATTGTAATACGAGTCTTTTGGGGTGAGGTGGCCCCTGGGCGGGGGCATCTGTGTCATATTGACACATTTCTAGTTTTTTTTTTGTTTGTTTTTGAATCAATTATTTTCAAGTTTTGAAACTGACTTTACTTCGTTGGTAAAATTTCATATCATTTCTGCATGAAATTTTAAGTCCCTGCTCTAGTTCATTTCTAAATAAATATCGGTATCACACATCGTATACAGGAACATCATTATGACATATTGTACATATATATTGGGATGACACCTCATCTACAGAAAGGTGACTACCCTTATACCACACAAGAACAGTATAGATAAATAAATGAATTTATAAAAACAAATAAATAACAATTAATAAAGAAACAAATAAATAATAATTACTATATAAATGTCAGCTTTAAACTGTTTGCTTCCAATTTTGTGGGACTTTTACCCGACATTGAGATGAAATGACACCTCAAGCCCTGTCGCCCAATGAAAGCGATGAATGTCATAAAGTGCACCGTCCTTCGGATCGGGACGTTAACTGGAGCCCCCTGTACAGGGAGAACCATCCCCTGTGCAGGTTAAAGACCCCTACCTTAATTACATGATTACTGTGTAGGCTTTCATCCTGCAAACCTGAAGTGTATGTAATGTACACCTGCGGTAATGGTCAAATGTGACCGACGCAGTATCAGTAGAAAGAAAGAAAACTAATGGGGTCTGTAAGCATGGACAGTCCAACTTGCACTGCTTTGCCTGGGCAGGCTTAGATCCTCTAAGCAGTTTACAAGTACTTGTGTGCGGTTGGATTCAGTTCAGCCTGGAAGCATCATGCAGCCCATTTATTTCTTCAAGCCCCGATGGGCGGGGAGGGGCGATGAAAATTGTAAGGTGAAAAACTGTGCTATTTTTCTTATTTCTGCTCAAAATATAGATTATGGGTACTGGTTAGACATTAGAAGTACCTAAGAAAAATGCGGTTAACCCCTGTAAACCACCAGTTTTACTGTATAAAAGTGGGATTCAAGGGCATGTTTTCGTGATGTCTAAATAAATTTGTAAAAAAAAAAAAAGAATCTACTGATCATTCAAGTTTCTCCCTCGGGCCATTATAGAAGCCTCCGTGGTGCAGTGGTTACGCTACTCGCCTTGTAAACCAGGGATCGCAGGATCGATCCCGGGCTTCTCCAGACTTTCGGATGAGTCTTTAAACCGAGGTCCCGTCTCCGTATGACCTTAGCTGTTGGTGGGACGTAAAACTAAATTTCACTCACTTTCACTCACCCCTCGGGCCATTGCGATGGACTGTTATTAATTCAATCTTCCAACAGGTAGCCTGTGGATTAATTGTTTCCCTTTTATAGAGAGTATATTTTACGATCGTAATAGCTTTTTCAAGCAAACAGTCATTAGACATGTTCACACATTTTGAAACAAACAAGCTTTCACGGTCAGCTGCCCATTGTATTATACGGTCGCTATGGACATGCATTCACCTTGTTATGCGTTGCTAATTGGAGGTAGAACCAAGGTATACCGAAGACCGGATATGACAGACGAGAAAGCTGAATAAAAGCCAAGTCTGGACCGAGCCAAAAATACCAATCCAAAGATTTTATATTTCGTCTCTTGTCACAAAGAAGATATATATTGTAGTCAGTTTGGTATAATATTATTATGAATATCATATTTGATAACTGCACGAATGTACGACGGTTTATTTCTCTACATTGTTTTATTTTCTTGTAATAAAAATTTTTCCGAAATCGAGGGGTATAAAAGCCAAGGCCGGGAAAAAATGGAAATATTTCTTACGATTATATCGGTTAAAGAAATTCTTTTTGTCCTGGTGATATTTAAATGTGATTATTTATCATGTGTACATAGAAAATATAATAAACATATCAAAATCACCTTAAATGATCAAATTTCTTGTTTTCTATTGGTTACTATTTTTAGATTTACTTTACTAAAGGAAACGACCGAAATGTACCGAAAAAAAAATGTATTGTTACTGCTAGATGGAATTTTTTTTTTTTGGTTTGGGTTTTACGGCCCTTTCAAGATTATTTCACTCATATCGAGCCGATCGTTAATCATAGGTGGGCGAAAACCGGAGTACCCGGAGAAAAACCACCTGACCTTCCGTTGCAGAACTTGGCGTCTCACACGTGACTCGAGCAAGGCTCGAACCTACGGCGGTGAGAGGCCTAATGACTAAGAGTCAGCGCTCTTATCCACTAGGCCACGGAGGCCCGTCTAGATGGAATTAAAGAAATATAAAGATTGATTGTTATATTTTTTTACATGTATGTGTATATTAAAATGATAAAGACAAAATGTTATTTTTTTATTTTTAGCTCACCTGTCACGTAGTGACAAGGTGAGCTTTTGTGATCACATTTTGTCCGTCGTCAGTGCGTGCGTGCGTGCGTGCGTGCGTGCGTGCGTAAACAATTTCTTGTCCGCACGATAGCATCTTCATTTATAATTTGATTTTAACCAGACTTGCACACAACTTGTACCACCATGAGATCTAGGTTCCTTTCTTGAACCAGCCATATCCCATCAGGTGTTACAGAGTTACGGCCCCTGAAAGGGCAAAAATTGCCATTTTGGTCTTGTCCGCATGATAGCATCTTCATTTTTGATTTGATTTTAACCAGACTTGCCCACAACTTGTACCACCATGAGATCTGGGTTCCTTTTTTGAAACAGCCATATCCCATCATGTGTTACGGAGTTACGGCCCCTGAAAGGGCAAAAATTGCCTATTTTGGTCTTGTCTGCATGATAGATGTTTCATTTATGATTTGATTTTAACAAAACTTGCACACAATTTGTACCATCACAAAATCTTGGTCAAGTTCGAATATGGGTCATGTCGGGTCAAAAAGTAGGTCAGTAGGTCAAATCAGAAAAAAAACCTTGTGAAGACACGAGAGGCCACAGTTTTGGTCTGATCATCATCAAACTTGCCCAGAATGATCATCTTGACAATATCTCAGTCAAGTTCGAATATGGGTGTTGTCGGGTCAAAAAGTAGGTCAGTAGGTCAAATCATAGAAAAACCTTGTGAACACACTAGAGGCCACAGTTTATGTCCAATCATCATCAAACTTGCTCAGAATGATCATCTTAATAATATCTTGGTCACATTCGAATATGAGTCATGCCGGGTCAAAAAGTAGGTCAGTAGGTCAAATCATAGAAAAACCTTGTGAATACACTAGAGGCTGCAGTTTTGGTCCAATCATTATCAATCCTGCCAAGAATGATCATCTTGACAATATCTCGATTACGTGTGAATACGGGTCATGTCGGGTCAAAAAGTAGGTCAGTAGGTCAAATCATAGAAAAACCTTGTGAACACACTAGAGGCCACAGTTTTGGTCCCATCATCATCAGACTTGCTCAGAAAGATCATTTTGACAATATCTCGGTCAAGTTAGAATATGGGTTATGTCTGGTAACAAAGTAGGTCAGTAGGTCAAATCATAGAAAAACCTTGTGAATACACTAGAGGCCACAGTTTTTGTCTGATCATCATGAAACTTGCTCAAAATGATTATCTTGACAATTTCTCGAGCAAGTGCGAATATGGGTCTTGTAGGGTCAAAAAGTAGGTCAGTAGGTCAAATCAGAGAAAAACCTTGTGAACACACTTGAGGCCACAGTTTTGGTCCGATCATCATCAAACTTGCTCAGAATGATAGTCTTAACAATATCCGGGTCAAGTTTGAAAAAGAGTCATGTAGGGTCAAAAAGTAGGTCAGTAGGTCAAATCATAGAAAAAGCTTGTGAACGCACTAGAGGCCACAGTTTTGGTCCGATCATCATCAAACTTGCCCAGAATGATTAGCTTGACAATATCTCTGTCAAGTTCAAATATGGGTAAGGTTGGGTCAAAAAGTAGGTCAGCAAGTCAAATCATAGAAAAACCCTTTGAACACGCTGGCGGCTACAGTTTTGGTCCGATCATCATCAAACTTGCTCAAAATGATCATTTGACAATATCTCGGTTATTTTCTAATATGGGTCATGTCTGGTCAATATGTAGGTCAGTAGGTCAGATTGTTGAAAAACATTGTGAACACACTAGAGGCCCAAGTTTTGGTCTGATCATCATCAAACTTGCTCAGAATGATCATCTTGACAATATCTGTGTCAAGTTTGAATATGGGACATGTCGGGTCAAAAAGTAGGTCAGCAGGTAAAATCATAGAAAAACGTTTTGAACACTCTAAGAGGCCACAGATTCAGTCAAATCATCATAAAACTTGCTCAGAATGATCATCTGAACAATATCTCAGTTAAGTTTGAATATGGGTCATGTCAAATCAAAAAGTAGATCAGTAGGTTATTTTGTCATAACTTTTGAACCGTTTGAGATAGAGCCTTCATATTTGGCATGTAGGTATCTTCTGACAAGGGCTTCCCACTCATAAAGATTTGACCTGTGACATTGACCTGTGACCTACTTTATCATACCTTTTGAACCATATGAAATAGAGCCTTCATATTTGGCATGCATGTTCCTTGTGACAAGGTTTTCTCAGCCATTCAAAACTTTTGACCCATGACCTTGACCTTTGACCTACTTTGTCATAACTTTTAAAGCATTTGAGATACAGCCTTCGTATTTAGCATGTAGGTTCCTTGTGACAATGTTGCTTAATTTATCCTCAACCAAAAAGGCTAAAACAATCCCACTCGGATGAACAAAATGGCCACCGGAGGTAAAAATAGAAAAATACTGTAAATTTGATTCAAACGGAAACTCCCCCTAAACCCTAACGCCACTTTGATTCAAAGTTCCCAGGAATGTTGCCTAGGTTACTCCCTACCAAATAAGCTAAAATCACTCTGCTGATGAACAAGATGGCCACAAGAGCTAAAAATAGAATGTACTCGAGACAGTGACACACAGGTGAGCGAACCAGGGCCCTCTGGGCCCTCTTGTTCTTTAATTCCAGCTAGCAGTAAACAAAACTTTCTTTCCTTTCAGTCCTTTTCGGTCATTTTCTTTAATTAAGTAAATCTAAAAATAGAAACAATTAGAAAATTGTTAATTTAAGGTAGTCTTATATGTTTGTTATATTTTTCTATGGACAAATGATGACAATTATCATATTCAAATATTTTCAGGACAAAAAGGAGTACTTTAACCTGTAAATTTGCAAGAAATTAAGAAATATTATCATTTTTCCCGGCCTTGGCTTTTATACCCCTCGATTTCGGAAAAACGGTTATTACAAGAAAATTAAACAATGTAGAGAAATAAACCTTCGTGCGGTTGTCAAATATGTTATTTATAATAATTTGATACCCAACTGACTACAATATTCATCTTAATTACCGTTATATATATATACCGGCCCCGATAGCTCAGTTGGTAGAGTGTCCACTCCGGGGAACGGGAGGTCTCGGGTTCGATCCCGGGCCGCGACATACCAAAGTCGTTAAAAATGGTACTAGCTGCTCCTCGCTTGGCACTCAGATTTACGGGGTAGAGCTAGGACTGGTCGATCCAGTGTCAGGATAATGTGACTGGGTGTGGTATCATGTAATGTGTCTGGGACATGATACTTCAGTGAGGCAGCACTATAAACGTGAGCATTGAGCTCCCTGTCGCAACCAGACACCGTCGTGATATGACTGAAAAATTGTTGAAAGCGACGTTAAACCCGAATTCACACACACACACACACACAATTACCGTTATAACAAAGAGACAAAATATAAAATCTTCGGCTTGGCATTTTTGGCTCTGCGGCTTAGCCCGGCACCGCCTTGGCTTTTATACCCGACCAGGTTAACTGGAGGCCCCTATGCAGGGAGAGTCATCCCCAGTGCAGGACCCCTACCGTAATTACATGATTACTGTGTAGTAGACTTTCATCTTATATTACTTTGTAAACCTGCTGTGTACGTAATGTACTCCTCCTGCAAGTAATGGTCAAATGTGACCGATCACAATATAAGTAGCTAGAGCACCCTCTGCAGATGAAATAACTGAATCTGGGAGGGCATTCCAATCTGTAATTGTCTGAGGGAAGAAGGATCCCTTTTAGATGTCAGTTCTATCAGAGGGCACCTGAAATGCAAAAGAGTGATGCTTTCTGTCAGTCCTAATTGGGAGGATAAGGTCATCTGTTGGAATGCTGGCAGCACCCTTTAGACCTTTGTACATAAGTATAAGCCTACTGTCTCTCCTCCTTTAGCATGGCGCGATATAGGCGCCCGGTTTTCCGTTCGTTCGTCCATTCGTCAAGGCGTCAACATGTGCGACCACCCTAGCGTTCACCCTTAAGGTCAAGTTTATTTCTCAAGAACTATAAGAGCTTCATTAAGGATACTTGGTACAAACTTGTGTCTGGGGATGACAACTTACATGCAAACATCCATATTTGACCTTGACCTACATTTCATGGTTCACTGACTTTGTAAAATATTGCGACAACCCTAGCATTCACCCTAATGGTCAAGTTTATTTCTCAAGAACTATTAGAGCTTCTTTAATGATACTTCATACAAACTTGTGTCTGGGGATGGCAACGCAAGCATCCATATTTCACCTTGACCTACATTTCATGGTTCACTGACTTGGTAAAATATTGCGACCACCCTAGCGTTCACCCTAATGGTTAAGTTTATTTCTCAAGACTTATTAGAGCTTCATTAATGATGCTTCATACAAACTTGTGTCTGGGGATGGCAACTGACATGCAAGCATCCATATTTCACCTTGACCTACATTTCATGGTTCACTGACTTTGTAAAATATTGCGACCACCCTAGCGTTCACCCTAATGGTCAAGTTTATTTCTCAAGAACTATAAGAGCTTCTTTAATGATATTTGGTACAAACTTGAATCTGTGGATGGCAACTTCAATGCAAGCATCCATATTTGACCTTGACCTAAATTTCATGGATCACTGACTTTGTAAAATATTGCAACCACCCTAGCGTTTACCCTACTGGTCAAGTTAATTTCTCAAGAACCATAAGAGCTTCATTAATGATACTTGGTACAAACTTATATCTCGCGATGGCAACTTAAATGCAAGCATCCATATTTGACCTTGACCTACATTTCATGGTTCACTGACTTTGTAAAATATTGCCACCACCCGGTTTTCCGTTCGTTCGTCCATTCGTCAAGGCGTCAACATTTGCGACCACCCTAGCGTTCACCCTTAAGGTCAAGTTTATTTCTCAAGAACTATAAGAGCTTCATTAAGGATACTTGGTACAAACTTGTGTCTGGGGATGACAACTTACATGCAAACATCCATATTTGACCTTGACCTACATTTCATGGTTCACTGACTTTGTAAAATATTGCGACAACCCTAGCGTTCACCCTAATGGTCAAGTTTATTTCTCAAGAACTATTAGAGCTTCATTAATGATACTTCATACAAACTTGTGTCTGGGGATGGCAACACAAGCATCCATATTTCACCTTGACCTACATTTCATGGTTCACTGACTTGGTAAAATATTGCGACCACCCTAGCGTTCACCCTAATGGTCAAGTTTATTTCTCAAGACTTATTAGAGCTTCATTAATGATGCTTCATACAAACTTGTGTCTGGGGATGGCAACTGACATGCAAGCATCCATATTTCACCTTGACCTACATTTCATGGTTCACTGACTTTGTAAAATATTGCGACCACCCTAGCGTTCACCCTAATGGTCAAGTTTATTTCTCAAGAACTATAAGAGCTTCTTTAATGATATTTGGTACAAACTTGAATCTGTGGATGGCAACTTCAATGCAAGCATCCATATTTGACCTTGACCTAAATTTCATGGATCACTGACTTTGTAAAATATTGCAACCACCCTAGCGTTTACCCTACTGGTCAAGTTAATTTCTCAAGAACCATAAGAGCTTCATTAATGATACTTGGTACAAACTTATATCTCGCGATGGCAACTTAAATGCAAGCATCCATATTTGACCTTGACCTACATTTCATGGTTCACTGACTTTGTAAAATATTGCCACCACCCTAGCGTTTACCCTAATTGTTAAGTTCATTTCTCAAGAATTATTTGAACTTCATTAATGATACTTAGTACAAGCCTTTTATGCAAGGATCTATGTTTGATCTTGGCCTAGATGTCATGGTTCGGTGACTTTGCACCCCCACAGGCGCGACATAGCCTTCGGCGGAATTCTTGTTTGAGAGACTCCCATCCTAAGTTTTTCAGTATTCCAGTCATACTTCCAGTTTCAAAGTTGTAATCGCTCGTAACAAATGTAGCTGCCCTATTCTGAACTTTTTAAATCTCCTCCTGAAGTACTACAAACGGATCCAAAGTTATCGGTTGGCAAAACATGGCTGTTGCCATATAATGTCAATGAGAATTTTGAATATTTATCGTGTAATTAAACACCTTTCTTCCCCACAAAATTTAATGATACTTCTCATTTTGTGTTTTAGAAGTATTAAATGATAAAGAACCAGTCTCTTCTGACATTATCGCACATTCTGTTGCCTAAAACGCGTTATAAAACTTCCCACCATCATACCAAAACGTAGTCGATGCGCTTTATTTAATGAACAGAAATAAGATAAAAGCGCAAACAGTGTAGGCCCTGATCAGACGCCACATTCTGCGGCTTCTGATCAGGGCCTACACTGTTTGCCAAGTACCCCTTTTGGGGTTTCTTGTACTAAATGGGTTAATGTACACCTGTAAGTTATGGTGAAATTTCCATCCAAAACATGATGCATTACCAACTGCAGTAGGTTTTTGTTTGTTTGATTTGAGGTTTAATTATCCTCAACACCAAATAGATAATTTTTGGAGACGTTGCTTCCAATTTTGTTGGGCTTTTATCCGACACGGAGATGAAATGACATCTCAAGCCCTGCCACCCAATGAAACCAATAAGATTTAGATGCGTGGGCAGTCTGGTTTGCACCACTTTGCCTCAGCATGCTCAGACCCTTTAAGCGGTTTACCAGAGCCCGTGCGGCCGGTTACAGCCCTGATTGAGGTGGGGGCTGCTGCAATAGATTTAGAAAGAGAAGACCAGTCCACAAGGTTGTGGGTCCAGTCAAAAACACAGTATGGACGGAATAGGACTTAAGACAGAAAACACACACAAACACACAAAATTTTAAAATTTTAATTTCTTGCAGATGGAAGATAACAGCTCCTGTATTCCTAAATCACTTGTTGAGGTGCAGAAAAGCAGTAATCTGGTGATGGAATGTACCAGCAGTGATAACAATACCATAAAAGAGGTAATTTCAGGCCTGTGGAAACATAGACAACATCTGCTGTACTTGCAGCAGTTAACCCATTTAGTACCAGAAAACCCAAAACTGGTACCCTGGCAAACAGTGTAAGCCCAGATCAGAGGCCGCAGAATGCGGTGTCTGATCAGGGCCTACACTGTTTGCTTAAAGTTCAGTCATTTTCCAAATAAATTTTGATGAAAACACAACCTGACACCCCACTAAATTTTGAAATTAACTCCTGTTATATATGAGGAGGAAGATTCCATTTGGTACAAAAAGGGATAAGGGTAGAGGGGGTCTGTTGTTATATCTGTTTCTTCACTTTATCTTATCTACCTCTTCCTCCCTGTCCCTTATTTTAATCTCCTCTACTATCTCTTTTCTCTCTTTCTCTGGGAGATGACACAAAATGACCCTCAAGGGTTGACATGTTGTTAAACCCCAACTCAATCAAAACATCAAAAATAGAAAAAACACAAATCCACTTGTCCGAACAACATTTTGCTTGTCTGGAAAATGGCAAAAGAAAGCAAAGAAGATTTTGATTGAGAATTCTAAAGCTACATCTGAAGTGTCATTCTGAGAAATCAAATACTGGTAGATGAAAATAAGAACCATGTGCGAAGGGCTACTGTGGTATTGAATCCATTTAAAAATGAGACTTACTCATAAAGGAATGATGGGGATGGCAACATTCTTTCGTGGGGTTCAATCATGAAATCTTTTCTGCGGTCATTCTCTCCCTTTCGCTGATTCAAGAAGGGCAGTTGTCAATTTCTGGCGGAAGAATGTGCACTGTACTGGTTAACCGCTTAGGTATAAGCTTGCCCGGGAAAAGTGTGGATAAGTAAACTGGCCGGCTCAAAAATGACCTAAAATAGTGTTGACTGGGCCGTTAAACTCTAATACAAAACAAAAAAAATACTCCCAAAGGAAAGAGTGTTTGTTTGGATTGATGTTTAACATCCCTGTCAACACCATTTAGGTCATTTTGGACACATTGCTTCCAATTTTGTGGGACTTTTACACAACATTGAAATGAAATGACATTGCAAGGACTGCGGCCGAATGAAACCAAAAGGCTTATATGCATTGGACAGTTTGACTAGCACCACTTTGCCTGGGCAAGCTGAGTTCTTCTAAGCGGTTTACCAGTACTCATGCGTGGTCAGTTTCAGCTCTGCTTAGTTGCATCATACAGCCCAATCTATTTCTCCAAGCCCTGATGGGCGGGGACAAATCCTTTGAGAGTAGTAGCCTTGAAAAAAAAGAAGTGAATCTTTTTATGCAAGGGTAGCCTCCCTTTCACAAATATCTGTTCACCTTAAAGAACACAGTTTCTGCAAATTCAGTCCAAACTATTTCTCCAAGCCCCGATGGACGTGGTTCAAATCCTTTGAGAGTAGTCGCCTTGAGAAAAAGGAAGTGTATCTTTTTATGCAAGGGTAGCCTCCCTTTCACAAATATCTGTTCACCTTAAAAAAACACAGTTTCTGCAAATTCAACCATATAATTGGCCATTATACTTGTCTTAGGGCAAGTAAAATAAAAAATGTATCCCTTGTCTCGACTGCAATTGGACAAGTAGGTCATGGTATTCCACAGCCCTCTAATTTGTTACAGTTATAACACAAAATACCGATGAAGTCCATTTATCCCCAAAATGAATTGCAATGACATGCTGATGTAAAATACAGCTATAATTAATGGCTTTAACCCATTGCATGTGGGAAACCCCTATAGGGGTACCTTGTCAAACAGTGCAGGCCCAGATCAGACGCCGCAGAACGCGGCGTCTGATCAGGGCCTGCACTGTTTGTTTACAGAATTTTCCGTCAAAAAGAGAATAAAAATGAAAAAAAAATTGGCCTGACACCCTTTATATGACAAATGGACTTATCCAACATATAGCAATGGAAGAGTCCACTATTATACAATGGGTTAAGAATGGAGTTTTTCAGATGAAAATTCCAAATATTTTCCTTATTTCTGCTCTAAACCTACATATTCTTATGTATGTACCAGTATATACCCATGTAAACCCCACTTTATATATTATAAAGTGGTTTTTACAAGGATATTATTCGGTGCACAGTCTTATAAATTTGATGTGAACTGGATAATAATATATTTATACATTTCAGCGAGGATGACAAAGAGGTGACAATTGTTTTTGTGTCTAATGACCCAGTCAGTACTATTTTGGTCATATCAAGCCAGATAGTTTTCCTAACCACACTTTTTCTGGGCATGCTTATATATAAGTGGTTAACCAGTAAAGTGCACATTCCTTCTCTAAAACATGACAACTGCCCTTCTTGAATTAGTAGAAGGGAGAGAATGGCTGTAGAAAATTTTCATGACCAGTCTGAATCTCCATGAAAGAACATTGCCAACCCAGCAGTTATAAAACCTGTGTGTGTGTGTGTGTGAATTCGGGTTTAACGTCGCTTTCAACAATTTTTCAGTCATATCACGACAGTGTCTGGTTGCGACTGGGAGCTCAATGCTCACTTTTATAGTGCTGCCTCACTGAAGTATCATGTCCCAGACACATTACATGATACCACACCCATTCACATTATCCTGACACTGGGTCGACCAGTCCTAGCTCTACCCCTTAAATCTGAGTGCCAAGCGAGGAGCAGCTACTACCATTTTTAACGACTTTGGTATGTTGCGGCCCGGGATCAAACCTGTGACCTCCCGTTCCCTGGAGCGGACAAAATAAACCTGTGACCTGATCACCAGGCAGACATGCATCTGACTGATAATGTGTTAACTATTGTAGGTATGTTAATACAAGTACAAAAAATAGATTGTCATAAGCTCAAGAATAGTCTGGTAATCACTGAGAATGTGGTGATTTTCAGGTGTCTAATGAGGGTCATTCTGGAAGTACAACTGAAGGTCCAGAACTTGTACAGGTTAAAATAGAGCCAGTGGAACCAGACTGTAAAGTGACAGAAACTAGTTCTGATGGGATTGTGAAAGCAGAATCAAATGACCAGTCAGATGATTGTATACTAATGGAGTACAGATCAGCGGGAACATGTGGTAAAGGTGGTAATAGTGACGCAGACAGTGAGGACTCTAGCTCCAGCTCGGACAGTAGTAGTGATAATGAGGACAACAAGACAGCAGATACTAAAATAAACAAGTAGGTTTGCTTTTGTTTTAACCGTCTTAACCCTTGACCTGCTGAATATTTATATATGCCACACCCACTACTGATTATCAACCAATCAGATTACTTGATGCAAATTATTTGCATCAAGTAATCTGATTGGTTGATAATCAGTAGTGGGTGTGGCATGGCATAATGATGAGCTGAATGACAAACAATGAAGATCCTGATCAGATGGCTTCTTCAGAAGCCATCTGATCTGGATCTTCTTTGTATGAAAGATAAGGCATATCCAGGCTCAGCAGGACAAGGGTTAATGTCAGATGAAAAAAATCTTCCACCCGATAGCTATGGGCAGGTCCAGTTGCAAGGTAAAGGATGTCAGGTTGTATTTGTTGGGAGTTTTAAAAAACCACATGCCTTAAGCTAAGTAAAGAGTGCAGACCCTGATCAGTTGCTGCATTCTTTGTCATCTGATCTGTTCTGGGCCAGAATGTTTGCCAGTGTCCAACTTTTTGGGTTAAGAGAGCTATACCGGTAGTTGACAAGTTAAATTGAGAGAATTTTGAGATAATCTTATTACTCAGTAATAGGTTTTGTTTTGGGAACTTAAACATTTTTTGGTACTCATTTAAATTACCTCACTGAAGTGATTCTAATGAGTACTTATAACATATATTTTTACAGAGCTAATGGGAACATATGCCTCAATAATGTTTTATTTGGAGCTATTTTTAGCTCACCGTCACGTAGTGACGAGGTGAGCTTTTGGGATCACTTTTCGTCCGTCGTCAGTCCGTGCGTCCGTCCGTCCGTCCGTCCGTAAACAATTTCTTCAAACGACATCTCCTCCTAAACCACTGATCGGATTTTGACCAAACTTCACAGGAATGATCCTTAGGTGGTCCCTTTTCAAAGTTGTTCAAATGGTTCCGGTCCGTTGCACATCTAGGTCATAGGAGCCCAAAATAGATTTTTTTCACCAAAAACTTAAAAAAATCTTCTCTGAAACCACAAGGCCCAGGTCTTTGATATTTGGTATGAAGCTTCATCTAGTGGACCCCTACCAAGATTGTTCAAATTATAGTGCTGGGGCCAAAAATGCCCCCGCTCTGGGGCCCTTTGGTTTTACATGGGCTTATATAGGGAAAATCTGTAAAAATCTTCTCTGAAACTGCAAAGCCCAGGTCTTTGATATTTGGTATGAAGCTTCATCTAGTGGACCCCTACTAAGAATGTTCAAATTATAGTGCTGGGGCCAAAAATGCCCCCGCTCCAGGGCCCTTTGGTTTTACATGGGCTTATATAGGGAAGAGCTTTAAAAATCTTCTTCTCTGAAACCGTAATGCCCAGGTCTTTGATATTTGGTATGAAGCTTCATCTAGGGGACCCTTATCAAGATTGTTCAAATTATAGTGCTGGGGCCAAAAATGCCCCCGCCCCGGGGCCCTTTGGTTTTACATAGGCTTAAATAGGAAAAATCTTTAAAAATCTTCTTCTCTGAAACAGCAAGGCCTAGGTCTTTGATATTTGGTAGGAAGCTTCACCTAGTGGACCCCTACCCAGATTGTTCATATTATAGCCCTGGGGCCAAAAATGCCCCTGCTCGGGGGCCCTTTGGTTTAACATGGGCTTATATATGGAAAATCTTGAAAAATCTTCTTCTCTGAAACCGCAAGGCCCAGGTCTTTGATATTTGGTATATGGCTTCATCTTGTGGACCCCTACCAAGATTGTTCAAATTATAGTGCTGGGGCCAAAAATGCCCCCGCCCCGGGGCCCTTTGGTTTTTCATAGGCTTATATAGGGAAAATCTTTAAAAAATTTCTTCTCTGAAACCGTAAGGGCCATGTTTTTGATATTTGGTATGAAGCTTCATCTAGTGGACCCCTACCAAGATTGTTCAAATTATATTGCTTGGGCCAAAAGTGGCCCCGCCCGGGGGCCTTTTGGTTTTACATGGGCATATATAGGGAAAATCTTTAAAAATCTTCTTCTCTGAAACTGCTAGGCCCAGGTCTTTGATATTTGGTATGAAGCTACACCTAGTGGACCCCTACCAAGATTGTTCAAATTATAGTGCTGGGGCCAAAAATGCCTGCGCCCGAGACCCTTTGGTTTGACATGACTTATATAGGGAAATCTTAAAAAATCTTCTTCTCTGAAACCACATGTCCCAGGTCTTTGATATTTGGTATGAAGCTTCATCTAGTGGACCCCTATCAAGATTGTTCAAATTATAGCCAATGGGCCAAAAATGCTCCCGCTCCAAGGCCATTTGGTTTTACATAGACTTATATGGGGAAAATCTTGAAAATTTTTTGTCTCTGAATTCACAAGGCCTAGGTCTTTGATATTTAGTATGAAGCTTCATCTAGTGGACCTCTACCAAAATTGTTCAATTATAGCCCTAAGACCAAAAATGCCCCCGCCTCGGGGCCCTTTGGTTTTACATAGACTTATATAGGGAAAATCTCTAAAAATCTTCTTCTCTGAAACCACAAGGCCTAGGTCTTTGATATTTGGTATGAAGCTTAATCTTGTGGACCTCTACCAAGATTGTTCAAATTATAGCCCTGGGGCCAAAAATGCCCCCGCTCCAGGGCCCTTTGGTATTACATAGACTTATATATAGGGAAAATCTTGAAAAATCTTCTTCTCTGAAACCAGATCGCCCTGGTCTTTGATATTTGGTATGAAGCTTCATCTAGTGGACCTCTACCAAGATTGTTCAAATTATAGCCCTGAGACCAGAAACGCCCCTGTCTCGGGGGCCCTTTGGTTTTACATGGGCTTATATAGGGAAAATCTTTAAAAATCTTCTTCTCTGAAACCGCAAGGCCCAGGTCCTTGATATTTGGTATGAAGCTGTATCTAGTGGACCCCTACCAAGATTGTTCAAATTATAGTGCTGGGGCCAAAAATGCCTCTGCCCCGGGGCCCTTTGGTTTTACATGGGCTTATATAGGGAAAATCTTTAAAAATCTTCTTCTCTGAAACCGCAAGGCCGAGGTCTTTGATATTTGGTATGAAGCTTCATCTAGTGGACCCCTACCAAGAATGTTCAAATTATAGTGCTGGGGCCAAAAATTCCCCTGCCCCAGGGCCCTTGGTTTTACATAGACTTATATAGGGAAAATCATTGAAAAACTTCTATGAAATCACAAG